>JAVSCE010020095.1:0-337125 GCA_032199065.1 Smutsia gigantea | reverse complement strand
GAAGTCTCCTAAGATGAATGCATTGCTGTCTATTTCCTCCTTTAATTCTGTTAGTATTTGTCTCACGTATGCTGGCGCTCCTGTGTTGGGTGCATATATATTTATAATGTTTATATCTTCTTGTTGGACTGACCCCTTTATCATTATGTAATGTCCTTCTTTATCTTGCTACTTTCTTCGTTTTGAAGTCTATTTTGTCTGATACAAGTACTGCAACACCTGCTTTTTTCTCTTTGTTGTTTGCATGAAATATCTTTTTCCATCCCTTCACTTTTAGTCTGTGTATATCTTTGGATTTGAGGTGAGTTTTTTGTAGGCAGCATATAGATGGGTCTTGCTTTTTTATCCATTCTGTTACTCTGTGTCTTTTGATTGGTGCATTCAGTCCATTTACATTTAGGGTGATTATTGATAGGTATGTACTTATTGCCATTGCTGGTTTAGATTCGTGGTTACCAAGGGTTCAAGGGTTGCTTCTTTACTATCTAACAATCTAACTTAACTTTCTTGTTAAGTTATTGTAAACACAGTCTGATGTTTCTTTATTTCTCTCCCTTCTTATTCCTCCTCCTCCATTCTTTCTATACTAGGTGTTTTATTCTTTGCCTTTAGTTAGTATTTGGATTGTCTGCTTTCTTTGCTATGATTTTATTTTCTCTGGTGACATCTTTTTAGCCTTAGGTGTACTTCCATCTAGAGCAGTCCATTTAAGATATCCTGTAGTGGTGCTTTATGAGAGGCAAACTCTCTCAACTTTCGTTTGTCTGGAAATTGTTTAATCCCTCCATCATATTTAAAGGGTAATCGTGCTGGATACAATATTCTTGGTTCGAGGCCCTTCTGTCTCATAACGTTAAATATATCATGCCATTCTCTTCTGGCCTGTAAGGTTTCTGTTGAGAAGTCTGATGATAGTCTGATGGTTTTTCCTTTGTAGGTGATCTTTTTTCTCTCTCTAGCTGCCTTTAATACCCTGTCTTATCTTTGATCTTTGCCATCTTAATTATTATGTGTCTTGGTGTTGTCTTCCTTGGGTCCCTTGTGTTGGGAGATCTATGAGCTTCGGTGGACTGCGAGACTACTTCCTTCCCCAGCGAGGGAAAGTTTTCAGCAATTATTTCTTCAAAGACACTTTCCATCCCTTTTTCTCTCTCTTCTTCCTCTGGTACTCCTATAATGCGAATATTGTTCCGTTTGGATTGGTCACACAGTTCTCTTAATATTCTTTCATTCCTAGAGATCCTTTTATCTCGCTCTGCCTCAGCTGCTCTGTACTCCTGTTCTCTGTTTTCTATTCCATTAACAGTCTCTTGCATCTCATCCATTCTACTGTTAAGCCCGTTGATCGCTTGTCTGATTTCTGCATTGTCTTTCCTCAGTTCCCTCACTTCCTCCCTCAGCTCTTGCACATTTCTCTGTAGGTCCATCAGCATGGTTATGACTTTTATTCTAAATTCTTTTTCAGGGAGGCTGTGCATTTCTATCCCTTCAGACTCCCTCTCTGGGGTTGTCTGGTTGATTTTGGTCTGAACCATATTCCTCTGTCTTTTCATGGCTGTATAATTTGGTCACTGATAGTTGCCATGTATGTCAGCTGGGCTCTTTAAGACTTTAAAAAGAGAAAAAAAGAAAAAAAAGAAAAAAGGAAAGAAAAGAAAAAAACAAAAACAAAACAAAAAAACAAAACAAAAAAAACAAAAAAAATGCCCACTGGACGTAGATTCTGTGGGAATGCTCTAGGTGGCGCTATTGCCCCACTATTCCACAGCTGTGACTGTGCCGCTCCGCAGGGCCCTTTATCGTTCTGGCAGGGGTGGGAACGAATAGGAGGCTGTTGATCTCAGTGAGAAGTGTTAAGTATGGCTACGCTTCCTCAGTCGCCAGCTAAGGCGTCTGAAACTCCCCAGGACTCCCAGCCTGCTGGGCTGAGTGTGCTGGGGCGATCCGGCTCCTCCGCTGGGCTCCTGTCTCTTTAAGACCACTGAAGAAAGCGTGTGCTTTTTTTTCCTTCCCGGGAGCCGGCTGCAAGCACCCTGGCGCGTTCCCCGCTCAGATCCTGCCCCTCTGTCTCTCCAATCTCTGCTGCACTGCGCAATGTGGGTCAGCGCTCCCTGTGCAGATCACTGGGGCTGGCTACTTCGCGGGGTGTACTTCCACTCCCTCCCGGCTCTGACTCCTCTCCTCCTGCCGGTGTGCTGGGGTGGGGGAGGGCTCGGGTCCCGCCGGGTCGCGGTTCCGTAACCTCTTGGGGTGCCGAGTGCTCTCGGATGTAGCTGCTCGCTGTGTGCTTTCCTGTGTATTCTCGTCTCTCTTTTAGGAGTAGATGTATTTTCTGTGTTTTCGTAGATAAATATAGTGTTGGGAGGAGATTTCTGCCGCCCTGATCACAGCGCCATCTCCCGGAAGTCTCTTGTTTGCATTTTTCTATTCTGTTACACTGGTCTGTGGGTCTGTTTTTGTGCCAATACCAAATTGTCTTGATTACTGTGGCTTTGTAGTAGAGCTTGAAGTCAGGGAGTGTAATTCCCCCTGTTTTATTCCTCCTTCTTAGGATTGATTTGGCTATTCGGGGTCTTTTGTGGTTCCATATGAATTTTAGAATTATTTGTTCCAGTTCATTGAAGAAAGCTGTTGGTAGTTTGATAGGGATTGCATTGAATCTGTAGATTGCTTTAGGTAGTATAGCCATTTTGACAATATTTATTCTTCCTAGCCAAGAGCATGGGATGCATTTCTATTTGTTAGTGTCCTCTTTAATTTCTCTTAGGAGTGTCTTGTAGTTTTCAGAGTACAGGTCTTTCACTTCCTTCGTTAGGTTTATTCCTAGGTATTTTATTCTTTTTGATGCAATTGTGAATGGAATTGTTTTTCTGATTTCTCTTTCTGTTAGTTCATCATTAGTGTATAGGAAAGCAACAGATTTCTGTGTGTTTATTTTGTATCCTGCAACTTTGCTGAATTCAGATATTAGTTCTAGTAGTTTTGGAATGGAATCTTTAAGTTTTTTTATGTCATGTCATCTGCAAATAGTGACAATTTGACTAAGAAGAAGTACTTTTTACAGAAGCCATTACCTTAGAGGTATAAGCAAAAAAATAGAAATAGAAATTTATTTGAATTTATGAATGTTGCAGGACAACTTCTAAGAGAAACTAGGATATGCCTAACTTCCACAGTTGATGACAAATTATGTAAGGTGTTCCTTGAATGAGGCTCTTCTGCTGCTTCATGTTTTCCTAGCATTTCTCAGAAAACTCCTTTAAGCCTAAGTTTTTTATGAGCTGGGTGGTGTATGGTTTAAGTCTCTCTCCCTTTCCCTCTCCTTATTTCTCATCTTCATCACAAAATTCCTTCACTATAACCAGTATGGGCTCTGGGGAGACATATTAAGAGCACGGAGAGCAGGGATATTTCAAGTAAGTATTAATTTCCACACTACCTTAATTTAAAAACATCCTGTTAGTGTGTACTAGCTGGTTCGTTTGTGGCAGTGGGGCAGAAGGGTAGCTGACTATGCCATCCCCAAAACATGCCACTTTGGCATAAGGATTATTTTCAGATGGAGGAAATTGAGAGGAAATAGATTTGCCTTGCCGTTCCGCTGTTTGCCTAAAGGCAGGCCATACATTTTTGGTGGTGTGCCTCTGAAACCAGGCATTGAGTTCAATAGATGTCTCTACCCAGAACGAAATTTAATCGCCAAAGACAACATCAGATCCTATGAGAACAGCAGAGGAATCTAGGTAACAAGCATCACCTTTAAAGTAGCCTTTTCGCACGGCTGGTTTACCTTCCCCAGATTATAACCCCTCCCAGGCCCCCTAGACGCCGGAGGGCGGGTCTGAGCCCGATAGCCCAGATCTTTACTGAAACGGGTGAAGTGGTGAAAACCACCATGGTGGGTGGGCGAGTGGCGGGGCGGTGGACGGAGCAGTGCATGCGCCGTGCCATGATACGCAGAATTTCATTTGAGTAGGGGCAGTTTGGAATTGCCAAGAATTGAGACAGGAAAAGGTACCATTACACGTGACCCAAATCCCTGATTTATATGCCGATCAACTTCAGATCCAACCCTGTGGAACCCCAAAAGGAAAAAGGGTCAGAGCTCGGAGAAGCTGGAGCAGTTCCAGTCCCCTGAGCCCAGAGCCGGGCCTACCGGGCAAGTAAAACCTTCACAACTAAGGTCCGCGTAGGCTGCGGGACGCTCCTCCCACCTGCAGGCGGCGCTGTCGGATGGCGTCCACGCGCAGGAACAGCAATGTTCCCGCTGTGCCCTGCGTGGCCCCCGGCGACAGCGGAGCCTGCGGATCCTTGGCCTCGGGAACTGGCGGCTTTCGCTCGACGCAAGCCGGGCTCCGGCCGGGTACCATCCCGGGGGCGGGCACGGAAGCCCCCAGCCCCCCGACGTCTCGGACTGCGCAGACCTGCAGGTGCCATCAGGTGTACGTGGCGACCCGGCCGCTGTGTGGGGCGTGTGCGGTGAGGACAAGCCTGCCTGGGCTGCTCGGACGGACTGAGGTGGGCAGCCCGGCCCGGCGGCCTAACTCGGGCTCGCGCTCTTGGCTCCCGGGAGAGCCGAGCAGGAAAGTCGTGCGCTCAACCCTGGACGCTAAGTTCTTGAAGCAGAGACTGTTTTGTTTTTGTTTTTGTTTTTCTTACCCATCCAGCGTGTGGCCCCAGTGGGCGCTCTACGGACGCTGTGGAATCTCTCATTAATAAATATTAATTAGAGTCGTAGATAGCCACTGCTTCTCCAGGCAGCTCAGGGCTTTCGGAGTGACCCTGTTTCCCTGAAGCTTGGCTTGTATGCTGGGAGCACTGTTGGTGAGGTACAGAATGGAGAAAGAAAAACTGACGAAATTAGGGCTCAGAAAAGGAAAGGGGTCCTTTAATAGGATGCTCCTAAGTTGCAGTGATAGGGACTGTCACTTTAATAACAGACCTTGGGAAATGATAATGATGGCTGCAACTCTTATTTTAGTTCCAACTCTTTCAAAAGACCCCCAGGGGTACCAGTAACTCACTTTTCTGATGCTTAGCCTAAACTGAACCGGTGTTTCCCAAGAAACATGACAATTAATGTCTTACTGCCTTTTTCACTAATGCAAAAAAAGGTGGGTATTTAGACTCCTTAGAGATCATAGTCTAACCCCTCATTTTATGCATGTGTGCAGTGAGTTACACAGAGGTTGAAGTCTCTTGCTCCAGCCTAGGTTTCTTGAATTCCAGTTCTGTGCTGTCCCTCCCTCCCTCCAACAAGTATTTATGGGCCTTTAATAAATATTACTTATTCACAGTATTGTTTCTCTTGGCTGGTGGCTGCCTAGTCAAGGCTGACTGTTCCACATTTTTCAAGTTATTAGGAAGTTATAGAACGTTTTCCTTATTCCCCTTTGTCACTTTCTTCTAGGGAAAGTAATATTTGGATTTTCTGATACAAAGGATTTTGAAAAAGATAACTGATGATCTATCATTTGTGACATTTGTAATGTGTTCTTGGGCAGATAGTTTTCTGTTAAATTTCATCTCAGTGGAGGGAACAGTACCAATTGTACAAGTCTTTGCAGATAAAACTTTTCTGTATTTTTTTCTTACAAACACGAGTGTTTTTAAGAAATCTTACAGAAAATGTTGAAGTCGGTTCTATGTGTACTTTATCATGCAGTACTGTAACCTGTTTATTATGTGACTGCGTTCTGTGTACTACATTTGTTTGCAGTACATGTTACTTTTTGGAAAGAGGACCAGCAAAATTATCACAAACTCTTTCTGGAATATGTCACCAGAGCCTTGCCTGTTTTACAGATTGAAGAGTCTGGCTTCTCAGGATCATATCAGAACTCCTCATCTGATATGAACAAAGGTAGGAAGCTTTTAAACATTACTGATGAGGACAGGTGTAAAGCCATCCTGAGACAAAAGGAAATGTGTTTGTTGTTCAGGTGGCAGTGTCCTTTGAGGATGTGGTCATCTGGTTTTGAAAGAGCACAGAAGTAAGAGAATCCAGATGATTATTATCAGAAGGAACTTCACACATATGCAATGAGGAATATCTATGAGGCTGATCTCCCTAGGTGTGATGGGTTTTTGTTGAAAATTTGCAGATCATCTGTTATTCCCATTTGCTGCTTGGCCAGTCTTTAATGAGACTGTAACCTTCTTTATCAGTAGGATCCTCTGACCTACCCATCCAATGACTTTTAAAGCCACATATGTTTATTGTTTTAGTCACTTTTGCTGTTGAAAATTCAGCAGTGATTCAGCCAGTAATTCACATGACTGTGGTGAAAGAGTGTAAGTGTATAGTAACGTATTCCCTTCCAACATTCTCTTAGAATATGCATGTAAGGACAAGAGAAAACTACTTTTAATTTTACTATTTGAAAATCATGTCATAACTTCTTTATTCTAGGAGAATGGCGTATAAGGGGTAAAAACAGCCTGTTTCCTGCTGGATAGGAATGAGGAAGGATGTAGTCCCAAAACTGCTGAACCAACACATGGAAGCAGAACTGAGAGATGGGGAGACTTCGTCCTGTTAACTTTGAGCCCTGGTTTAAGCTATTCCTAAACTTAAGTTATACCTGACTCTTCAGCTATGTGAACCAGAAAATTTTTCTTGTTGTTTAAAATATTTTGTAGTTGAGTGTTCTCTTACAAAATGGAGTCCTAAAAGACATTGAAGTTGTTAACAGAATGGAGGTTTGCAAATCAGAGATCCTAAAATGAGGAATTGGCTGCATGGAGAAAGTAGGTTGGAGGGAAGTAATGACGGCCATGGTCTGAGAAGTTGGCAGTCTGTGTTAGGTATTATCTGTCACCTGTATTTTGGGACTCAGACTGCGTACATACTAATGTGAAGCACTGGGGATTTGGCAGATAGGGAAAAATGTAGATGTTGGTCTGATTCACATAGATGGTGCTATAGATATCTATGTAAAACTACGAAGTCCTAAAGTGGGACTTAAAGCATCACATTCTAGATGATCTAATCCCCTATCAGAAGGGTTTGAACCAGATGTGATTCCTTTTCCCACCATTTTTCAGTCTTCATTGTTGTTTTCTCCTGAATTTCGCAGTGTGTAGAATTCTGTGACTTTGGACTTTAAAGCCAGACCTCTCTTTAATAAAAATTAAGTGAGCTCCAGAAAAGCCATGAAAATAGCACAGACTACTTCCTACTTAACACCTAACTCAGTTCTGTCTCGTCGCGCCCGTTCCTTTGAGGACACCACTGGCCATATCCAGGTATCATGTGCTTTTCACAATACAGGGTTCCCTTGAAAGTGGAATCATTTCTCAGTGAACTCTTAACTCAAGAAGCTCCTTTACCCTTTCCCTAGACTCCTCTCCCTCAATTCTGTCCTCTTTTAGGAAAACTTTCTTGTCTTTAGTTATGAAAGTTAGAATGTCTAAAGTCTCCCTTTGACAACAGTAACAGGTTGAAGATGTGGTAGTAACAGTCCAGAGGGCCTGAAGTACATGGCTCCATTTTCTGTCACAGCCCCTCTGCTCTTTATAGGGTATCTGCCAGTCACAGGCTCCTTTACTCTTCCCAGACTTCCTGATGTCATTTTGACTACCCTGTACCTTGGTATGCCAAGTGTGTATGCAGGGAAAATGCCAGTAATAATCTGGGGACAGAGTTAATAACTTCCTGAAGCTCAGGGAGCTGAATCCTTATTACTGTACAAAAAAGCCTGTGACTTACTTCCCTAGGTCCTAAAGTGGAAAACTCACTTTCTCCTTCACAAGGTGCTTTTGAGAAGATAACATAGCCATAGTACAAAGATTTTCAAAGTCACAATTCAAAGGCAAGGGAAGAGTTCTGAACAATCACTCAGGGTACCTAAGAAAATGAGGATATGCATAGATCCATCTCCAAAAGTACAAGTGCAAAGATTCCACCCAGAGACCCAACACACAAAACCTAGCGCCACCCAGATCAAAAGCTGCCGACCTAGAACGTTCCCTTTGCTTTGCTGGAGTTTCAGTACACTTGGCAAGAAATAATTTAAAAATACAAAAATGTGAAAAACAGCAACCTCTTCTTCATCCCAAGTTTTATTAAAACTCTTTGAAGTATCTACATTGTTCAATTTAGCTATGTTTGCAAAACATTATTCATTTAATAATAGGTTGTCTGTATTTCAGCTTTACCGTGACTGGTAACAATTTCCTTATGTACACTATACAAATGTTGAACTTAAAATTTAAATCTCACCTATTTTCCAGCAAAGTTACTTTCATGGATAGCTCTGAGTGCTCTGAAAATGGAAGAGAGTTTATTGTTTAACAATCCCTACATAGTTTTTTTTAATATAACTTATTTTATTATCATTAATTTACTATTACATGTGCAATATTACGATTATTAAACAACCCCTTCATCAGGTCCCCCCCACCAACCCCATTACAGTCACTGTCCATCAGCGTAGTGAGATGCTATAGAATCACTACTTGTCTTCTCTGAGTTGTACTGCCCTCCCCGTGCCCCCCCAACATTACATCTGCTAATCGTAATGCCCCTTTTTCCCTCTTATCCCTCCCTTCCCGCCCATTTTCCCCAGTCCCTTTCCCTTTGGTAACTATTAGTCCGTTCTTGGGTTCTGTGAGTCTGCTGCTGTTTTGTTCCTTCAGTTTTTTTCTTTGTTCTTATACTCCACATATGAGTGAAATCATTTGATACTTGTCTTTTCGGCTTGGCTTATTTCACTGAGCATAATACCCTCTAGCTCCATCCATGTTGTTGCAAATGGTAGGATTTGTTTTCTTCTTATGGCTGAATAATATTCCATTGTGTATATGTACCACATCTTCTTTATCCATTAATCTACTGATGGACACTTAGGTTGCTTCCATTTCTTGGCTATTGTAAATAGTGCTGCAATAAACATAGGGGTGCATCTGTCCTTTTCAAATTGGGCTTTGCATTCTTAGGGTAAATTCCTAGGAGTGGAATTCCTGGGTCAAATGGTATTTCTATTTTGAGTTTTTTGAGGAACCTCCATACTGCTTTCCACAATGGTTGAACTAATTTGCAGTCCCACCAGCAGTGTAGGAGGGTTCCCTTTTCTCCACATCCTCGCCAACATTTGTTGTTGTTTGTGTTTTGGATGTTGGCCATCCTCACTGGTGTGAGGTGATATCTCATTGTGGTTTTAATCTGCATTTCTCTGATGATTAGTGATGTGGAGCATCTTTTCATGTGCCTGTTGGCCATCTGAATTTCTTCTTTGGAGAAGTGTCTATTCATGTCCTCTGCCCATTTCTTAATTGGATTATTTGCTTTCTGTTTGTTAAGGTGCATGAGTTCTTTATATATTTGGGATGTCAACCCTTTATCAGATACGTTTTTTATGAATATATTCTCCCATACTGTAGGATGTCTTTTTGTTCTACTGATGGTGTCCTTTGCTGTACAGAAGCTTTTCAGCCTGATATAGTCCCACTTGTTCATTTTTGCTTTTGTTTCCCTTGCCCGGGGAGATATGTTCATGAAGAAGTTGCTCATGTTTATGTCCAAGAGATTTTTGCCTATGTTTTTTTCTAAGAGTTTTATGGTTTCATGACTTACATTCAGGTCTTTGATCCACCTTGAGTTTACCTTTGTGTATGGGGCTAGACAGTAGTCCAGTTTCATTCTCTTACATGTAGCTGTCCAGTTTTTCCAACACCAGCTGCTGAAGAGGCTGTCATCTCCCCATTGTATATCCAAGGCACTTTTATCAAATATTAATTGACTGTATATGTTTGGGTTAATGTTTGGATTTTCTATTCTGTTCCACTGGTCTGTGGGTCTGTTTTTGTGCCAATACCAAATTGTCTTGATTACTGTGGCTTTGTAGTAGAGCTTGAAGTCAGGGAGTGTAATTCCCCCTGTTTTATTCCTCCTTCTCAGGATTGCTTTGGCTATTCGGGGTCTTTTGTGGTTCCATATGAATTTTAGAATTATTTGTTCCAGTTCATTGAAGAAAGCTGTTGGTAGTTTGATAGGGATTGCATTGAATCTGTAGATTGCTTTAGGTAGTATAGCCATTTTGACAATATTTATTCTTCCTAGCCAAGAGCATGGGATTCATTTCCATTTGTTAGTGTCCTCTTTAATTTCTCTTAGGAGTGTCTTGTAGTTTTCAGAGTACAGGTCTTTCACTTCCTTCGTTAGGTTTATTCCTAGGTATTTTATTCTTTTTGATGCAATTGTGAATGGAATTGTTTTTCTGATTTCTCTTTCTGTTAGTTCATCATTAGTGTATAGGAAAGCAACAGATTTCTGTGTGTTAATTTTGTATCGTGCAACTTTGCTGAATTCAGATATTAGTTCTAGTAGTTTTGGAATGGAATCTTTAGGGTTTTTTATGTACAGTATCATGTCATCTGCAAATAGTGACAATTTGACTTCTTCTTTACCAATCTGGATGCCTTGTATGTCTTTGTTTTGTCTGATTGCTGTGGCTAGGACCTCCAGTACTATGTTGAATAACAGTGGAGAGAGTGGGCATCCTTGTCTTGTTCCCGATCTTAGATGAAAAGCTTTCAGCGTCTCGCCGTTAAGTATGATGTTAGCTGTGGGTTTGTCATATATAGCCTTTATGATGTTGAGGTACTTGCCCTCTATACCCATTTTCTTGAGAGTTTTAATCAGGAATGGATGCTGAATTTTGTCAAATGCTTTTTCAGCATCTATGGAGATGATCATGTGGTTTTTGTTCTTCTTTTTGTTGATGTGGTGGATGATGTTGATGGATTTTCGAATGTTGTACCATCCTTGCATCCCTGGATGAATCCCACTTGATCATGGTGTATGATCCTCTTGATGTATTTTTGAATTCGGTTTGCTAATATTTTGTTGAGTATTTTTGCATCTACGTTCATCAGGGATATTGGTCTGTAATTTTCTTTTTTGGTGAGGTCTTTGCCTGGTTTTGGTATTAGAGTGATGCTGGCTTCATAGAATGAGTTTGGAAGTATTCCCTCCTCTTCTATTTTTTGGAAAACTTTAAGGAGAATCGGTGTTATTTCTTCTCTATATGTCTGGTAGAATTCAGAGGTGAATCCATCAGGCCCAGGGGTTTTGTTCTTGGGTAGTTTTTTGATTACCAATTCGATTTCGTCACTGGTGATTGGTCTGTTTAGTTTTTCTGTTTCTTGCTTGGTCAGTCTTGGAAGGTTGTATTTTTCTAAGAAGTTGTCCATTTCTTCTATGTTTTCCAGCTTGTTAGCATATAGATTCTCATAATATTCTCTTATGATTCTTTGTATTTCTGTGGGGTCCGTCGTGATTTTTCCTTTCTCATTTCTGATTGTGTTTATGTGTGTAGATTCTCTTTTTTCTCTTAATGAGTCTGGCTAGGGGTTTATCTATTTTGTTTATTTTTCAAAGAACCAGCTCTTGGTTTCATTGATTTTTTCTATTGTTTTATTCTTCTCAATTTTATTTATTTCTTCTCTGATCTTTATTATGTCCCTCCTTCTGGTGACTTTGGGCCTCATTTGTTCTTCTTTTTCCAATTTCAGTAATTGTGTCTTTAGACTATTCATTTGGGAATGTTCTTCCTTCTTTAAATAGGCCTGGATTGCAATATACTTTCCTCTTAGAACTGCCTTTGCTGCGTCCCACAGAAGTTGTGGCTTTGTGTTGTTGTTGTCATTAGTCTCCATATATTCTTTGATTTCTGTTTTGATTTGGTCGTTAACCCATTGATTAATTAGGAGAGTGTTGTTAAGTCTCCATGTATTTGTGAGCCTTTTTGATTTCTTTCTAAAATTTATTTCTAGTTTTATACCTTGGTGATCTGAGAAGTTGGTTGGTAGGATTTCAATATTTTTGAAATTACTGAGGTTCTTTTTGTGGCCTAGTATGTGGTCTATTCTGGAAAATGTTCCATGTGCACTTGAGAAGAATGTGTACCTGTTGCTTTTGGGTGTAGAGTTCTGTAGATGTCTGTTAGGTCCATCTGTTCTAGTGTGTTGTTCAGTGCCTCTGTGTCTTTACTTATTTTCTGTCTGGTTGATCTGTCCTCTGGAGTGAGTGGTGTGTTGAAGTCTCCTAAGATGAATGCATTGCTGTCTATTTCCTCCTTTAATTCTGTTAGTATTTGTCTCACATATGCTGGCGCTCCTGTGTTGGGTGCATATATATTTATAATGGTTATATCTTCTTGTTGGACTGACCCCTTTATCATTATGTAATGTCCTTCTTTATCTTTTGCTACTTTCTTCGTTTTGAAGTCTATTTTGTCTGATACAAGTACTGCAACACCTGCTTTTTTCTCTTTGTTGTTTGCATGAAATATCTTTTTCCATCCCTTCACTTTTAGTCTGTGTATATCTTTGGATTTGAGGTGAGTTTCTTGTAGGCAGCATATAGATGGGTCTTGCTTTTTTATCCATTCTGTTACTCTGTGTCTTTTGATTGGTGCATTCAGTCCATTTACATTTAGGGTGATTATTGATAGGTATGTACTTATTGCCATTGCTGGCTTTAGATTCGTGGTTACCAAGGGTTCAAGGGTTGCTTCTTTACTATCTAACAATCTAACTTAACTTTCTTGTTAAGTTATTGTAAACACAGTCTGATGTTTCTTTCTTTCTCTCCCTTCTTATTCCTCCTCCTCCATTCTTTCTATAATAGGTGTTTTATTCTTTGCCTTTAGTTGGTATTTGGATGGTCTGCTTTCTTTGCTATGATTTTTTTTCTCTGGTGACATCTTTTTAGCCTTAGGTGTGCTTCCATCTAGAGCAGTCCATTTAAGATATCCTGTAGTGGTGGTTTATGAGAGGCAAATTCTCTCAACTTTCGTTTATCTGGAAATTGTTTAATCCCTCCATCATATTTAAATGATAATCGTGCTGGATACAATATTCTTGGTTCGAGGCCCTTCTGTTTCATAACGTTAAATATATCATGCCATTCTCTTCTGGCCTGTAAGGTTTCTGTTGAGAAGTCTGATGATAGTCTGATGGGTTTTCCTTTGTAGGTGATCTTTTTTCTCTCTCTAGCTGCCTTTAATACCCTGTCTTTATCTTTGATCTTTGCCATCTTAATTATTATGTGTCTTGGTGTTGTCTTCCTTGGGTCCCTTGTGTTGGGAGATCTATGAGCTTCGGTGGACTGCGAGACTACTTCCTTCCCCAGCGAGGGAAAGTTTTCAGCAATTATTTCTTCAAAGACACTTTCTATCCCTTTTTCTCTCTCTTCTTCCTCTGGTACTCCTATAATGCGAATATTGTTCCGTTTGGATTGGTCACACAGTTCTCTTAATATTCTTTCATTCCTAGAAATCCTTTTATCTCTCTCTGCCTCAGCTGCTCTGTACTCCTGTTCTCTGTTTTCTATTCCATTAACAGTCTCTCGCATCTCATCCATTCTGCTGTTAAGCCCGTCGATCGCTTGTCTGATTTCTGTATTGTCTTTCTTCAGTTCCCTCACTTCCTCCCTCAGCTCTTGCACATTTCTCTGTAGGTCCATCAGCATGGTTATGACTTTTATTCTAAATTCTTTTTCAGGCAGGCTGTGCATTTCCATCCCTTCAGACTCCCTCTCTGGGGTTGTCTGGTTGATTTTGGTCTGAACCATATTCCTCTGTCTTTTCATGGCTGTATAATTTGGTCACTGATAGTTGCCACGTATGTCAGCTGGGCTCTTTAAGACTTTAAAAAGAGAAGAAAAAAAAAAGAAAAAAAGAAAAAAAGAAAAAAAAGAAAGAAAGAAAGAAAAAAAGAAAGAAAAGAAAAAACAAAAACAAAACAAAAACAAAAAACAAAAAAAATGCCCACCAGACGTAGATTCTGTGGGAATGCTCTAGGTGGCGCTATTGCCCCACTATTCCACAGCTGTGACTGTGCCGCTCCGCAGGGCCCTTTATCGCTCTGGCAGGGGTGGGAACGAATAGGAGGCTGTTGATCCCAGTGAGAAGGGTTAAGTATGGCTACGCTTCCTCAGTCGCCAGCTAAGGCGTCTGAAACTCCCCAGGACTCCCAGCCTGCTGGGCTGAGTGTGCTGGGGCGATCCGGCTCCTCCGCTGGGCTCCTGTCTCTTTAAGACCGCTGAGGAAAGCGCGCGCTTTTTTTTTTCCTTCCCGGGAGCCGGCTGCAAGCACCCTGGCGCGTTCCCCGCTCAGATCCTGCCCCTCTGTCTCTCCAATCTCCGCTGCACTGCGCAATGTGGGTCAGCGCTCCCCGCGCAGATCACCGGGGCTGGCTACTACTTCGCGGGGTGTACTTCCACTCCCTCCCGGCTCTGAATCCTCTCCTCCCGCCGGTGCGCTGGGGTGGGGGAGGGCTCGGGTCCCGCCGGGTCGCGGCTCCGTATCTTACCCGCCTCTTGGGGTGCCGAGTCCTCTCGGGTGTAGCTGCACGCTGTGCGCTTTCCTGTGTATTCTCGTCTCTCTTTTAGGAATAGATGTATTTTCTGTGTTTTCGTAGATAAATATAGTGTTGGGAGGAGATTTCTGCCGCCCTGCTCACACCGCCATCTTCCCGGAAGTCCCTGTTCTTCCTTCTTTAAATAGGCCTGGATTGCAATATACTTTCCTCTCAGAACTGCCTTTGCTGCATCCCATAGAAGTTGTGGCTTTGTGTTGTTGTTATCATTAGTCTCCATATATGCTTTGATTTCTGTTTTGATTTGGTCGTTAATCCTTTGATTAGTTAGGAGAATGTTGTTAAGTCTCCATGTATTTGTGAGCCTTTTTGGTTTCTTTCTAAAATTTATTTCTAGTTTTATACCTTTGTGATCTGAGAAGTTGGTTGGTAGAATTTCAATATTTTTGACTTTAGTAAGGTTCTTTTTGTGGCCTAGTATGTGGTCTAATCTGGAAAATGTTCCATGAGCACCTGAAAAAATGTGTATCCTGCTGCTTTTGGGTGCAGAGTTCTGTAGATGTCTGTTAGGTCCATCTGTTCTAGTGTGTTGTTCAGTGCCTCTGTGCCTTTACTTATTCTCTGTCTGGTTGATCTGTCCTTTGGAGTGAGTGGTGTGTTGAAGTCTCCTAAGATGAATGCATTGCTGTCTATTTCCTCCTTTAATTCTGTTAGTATTTGTGTCACATATGCTGGCGCTCCTGTGTTGGGTGCATATATATTTATAATGGTTATATCTTCTTGTTGGACTGACCCCTTTATCATTATGTAATGTCGTTCTTTATCTCTTGCTACTTTCTTCGTTTTGAAGTCTATTTTGTCTGATACAAGTACTGCAAGACCTGCTTTTTTCTCCTTGTTGTGTGCATGAAATATCTTTTTCCATCCCTTCACTTTTAGTCTGTGTATGTCTTTGGGTTTAAAGTGAGTCTCTTGAAGGCAGCATATAGATGGGTCTTGTTTTTTTATCCATTCAGTGACTCTATGTCTTTTGACTGGTGCATTCAGTCCATTTACATTTAGGGTGATTATGGATAGGTATGTACTTATTGGCATTGCAGGCTTCAGATTCATGGTTACCAAAGGTTCAAAGTTAACTTCCCTACTATCTAAAAGTCTAACAACCAACTTAATATGCTATTACAAACACAGTCTAAAGGTTCTTTGTTTGTTTTCTCCTTTTTCTTTCTCCTCCATTCTTTATATATTAGGTATCATATTCTGTACTGTTTGTCTATCCCTTGATTGACTTTGGGAATAGTTAATTTAATTTTGCATTTTCTTAGTAATTAGCTGTTCTATTTTCTTTACTGTGGTTTTATTTCCTCTGGTGACAGCTATTAATCTGTAGGAACACTTCCATCTATAGCAGTCCCTCCAAAATACACCGTAGAGATGGTTTGTGGGAGGCAAATTCTCTCAGCTTTTGCTTATCTGGGAATTGTTTAATCCCTCCTTCAAATTTAAATGATAATATTGCCGGATAAAGTAATCTTGGTTCAAGGCCCTTCTGCTTCATTGCATTAAATACATCATGCCACTCCCTTCTGGCCTGTAAGGTTTCTGCTGAGAAGTCTGGTGATAGCCTGATAGGTTTTCCTTTGTATGTGATCCTATTTCTCTCTCTGGCTGCTTTTAATAGTCTGTCCTTATCCTTGATCTTTGCCATTTTAATTACTATATGTCTTGCTGTTGTCTTTCTTGGGTCCCTTGTGTTGGGAGATCTGCGCACCTCCATGGCCTGAGAGACTAGCTCCTTCCCCAGATTGGGGAATTTTTCAGCAATTACCTCCTCAAAGACACTTTCTATCCCTTTTTCTCTCTCTTCTTCCTCTGGTACCCCTATAATGCGAATATTGTTCCGTTTGGATTGGTCACACAGTTCTCTCAATATTCTTTCATTCTTAGAGATCCTTTTTTCTTTCTGTGCCTCAGCTTCTTTATATTCCTCTTCTCTAGTTCCTATTTCATTTATTGTCTCCTTCACCGTATCCAATCTGCTTTTAATACCGTCCATTGTGTTCTTCAATGATTGGATCTCTGACTGGAATTCATTCCTGAGTTCTTGAATATCTTTCCGTACCTCCATGAGCATGTTAATGATTTTTATTATGAACTCCCTTTCAGGTAGAGTCATAAGGTCCATATCATTTAAATCTTTCTCAGGAGTTGTGTTCATAATTTTACTCTGGACCAGGTTCCTTTGGCGTTTCATATTTGTGTATGGCGTCCTCTAGTGCCCAGAAGCTCTACTCTTTGGAGCTGCTCAGCCCCTGAAGCAATGCACGGATTGTAGGGGAGTGGTATTGGTGCCTCTGGGGAGGAAAGGGGTGTTTGCTGGTTCCTGGCTGCTATGCCTGTCTCCACTGCCTGAACCAGTGGGCTGAGCACACAGGTATAAGCCTCTGTGCTTTGTGTTTTTAGTTGCTATAGACCGATCTTCCCTCTGGCTGGCCTAACACCAGGGAAGGATTTCCCGATTTGCAAGCCTGGTGGGGCTGGCCAGAAGAAAGGCGCACAAGTCTGCCTGTCACAGAAGGCGTTCTTGGAGCTGTGTAGGCAGCCAGGGAGCTGGAGCACCTGAAGATCGTGAAAGATCCCAACCTGCTGGGCAGAGTGCACCCGGACAATTTTGTCTGCCTGTCCTTTCTCCTGAGCAGTAAGCTCCGTGCAATCCTTGCCCCTTTAGCAGCTCTCTTGCTAAGGGCTTCTTTGTTAGGAAGTCTCTCAGACTGCCCGCTCTTCTTTTGTCCCAGAGCAGCTGGGTATGGATCCCTGCTTTCACAAGCAGCTGGATTCTTAGTCTCTCCAGGAATTCTGCCTATCTTAGCTTTCCAGCCCCCTAATTACAAGAGTATCATGCAAGCACCATGTAATGTAGGTTTGTGCTCCCAGAGCAGATATCCAGAGTTAGGTATTTAGCAGTCCCACATCTCCACTCCCTCCCTGCTCCGTTCCTGTTCCTCCCACTGGTGAGCTCGGGTGGGGGAAGGGCTTGGATCCCACAGGACCACAGCTTTAGTACGTTAACCTTTTCTGTGAGGGCCGCTCTTGTCTCCAGGTGTATGCAGTTTGTTGCCGTCCTCTTTCCCGTTGCTCTTTCAAGAGTAATTGATGTAGCTTTATTTTCATATTATATGAAGTTTTAGGAGGAAGCCTCTGTCTCACCTCTCATGCCGCCATCTTTAATCCAATCTCACAGTGTTATTTTTAAGGGAACTAATACCCTTAAACTTCCAAATGTACTCTAACTATGAAAGTTCCTGGGGTTGCGGCTCCCCGCTGGCCTTTCCTTCCTAATTGTAGTTTTGCTGGCTTTCATAAGAAAGGCCTACCCCTGGCCCTCCCTGAATCTTACTATGGTACATTGTGTGAGGCAATAAAACATCCTGGAGATGACAAAGGAACAATTAAAAAGATCCGTTTCAGGGAAACACATTTTAATTATGGGTGGCATCATTTATCAAAATTATTTTGAGTAGTAAGTGAGAAAAAGTATGAAGACCACTGGTCTAAGGCAACACACTGGTAGCCTCTGGAGGGTTTTCCAGGAGGTCCTGGCCTGTTCCTCTCAACCTCTAGAACTCTGAAACTGGACTTCAATTTCACAAGGCTAGCCAGGTAAAATAATTTTTACTTGAGTAAAAAGTAAGTTTTACATCCCAACAGCTCTGAAATTTTTATCTCTAGCTCCTAAACTAAATCCAATTGCTTATTCCACAGCTGTACCTAAATGTCTCACAGGATTTCCAAAATGCAAAAGGCCAAAGCCATGCTCATGTTCTTCCCATTCAAAATCTCATCCTCCTCTAGGCTTCCCCAACTTAACAGTACTCCATCTGCCCAGAACATGCCAGAGACCTGGGAGTATCATTGACACCTCTTTATCCTCCTCCGTAACCTAAAGATGAGCTGTTCCTATGGCTTACACTTCATGTAAGATTTCTGTAAACCTCCAGACTATGCCATATACACTTATTCTACGCCCTCATATGGCACCTTGTACTTATCTAAATTGTTATTACATAGTTATTTGTGTAATTCTACCTCCCCACCTACATAATAAGCTCCATAAGCACAAGGACCATGCCTGTTTTTTTTCTGGTGCACAGTAGGATCTCAATGAGTATTTGTTAAATTAATAAATGTAAACTGTCAGATTGGAGCAACTGTTTTGTCTTTGCAATTTAGTACCTACTATGTGTACAGTAGGGGGCAGCAGAGCATAGCTAATGGAAAGAGTCCAGGCCTCAGTATTAAAAGGTTAATGGGGTACATCACCTAACCTTTCTGAGACCATTTCCTTCTCTGGAAATAGGGCTAATTCTCCTTCCCTTGTATCAAAAGAGACAAGCAGACAGAAAAGGGCTTTAGTGCTGCACAAACAGAAGAGACTGTTATTAGAGTCAGTTATGATAAATATTTGTTGAATGAATTGGAGACAGAGGAAGAGGATTTTAGTTACATTATGGAACAGATGTGAATAGACTTGATGAGTTCAGGAGAGGAAATGAAAGTTCAAGGAAGAGACTGGCATAAGTCCAGAGCCAGCCGGAGGCAAAGTTGCGAAGTTAGCACAGTGTGTTCTTGGCATGCTTTCATCTCTGCTCTTTGACCACTGCCCTCCCACCTCTGCCTCTAGCCCCTAGTGCCCTAAGCTGCTCTGTGCTGCAGGCCTTTCTCTCCCTTTCCTCCTATCAAAGCACATCTGTCCTGTGTCCTGGCCCCTGAGAGGCCTGGTCACTGCCACCCGCAATGATTGCTAGATAACCAGGTAAATAGATCCCTGCTAAAGTGCTAATGGCAGACGTGTTAGTTTACCACTCACACAAATAGAAGCTGACCTTCCTAAGACAGGAAGAATAACCTACTCAAAAAGAATAAATTCCAAATGATGATATTTTAGATTCTGTTGAATGACAGAAAATGGAAAGTTAAAGGGATTAAGGCAGTCCTAATCTTGAGCTCAAGAAAAATAATTATACAAATATAGAATCTGTTAGATGTGACTTGATAAGAGAGGAGATATGAGGAGAAAATTTTTTTTTTAATTTCATATATATACATACATACCTATAATATATGTGTATACATGTACATATATATATAGCTTAATTGTAATTTACATCAGTAAAATTCACTTTGTGGTTTACAGTTCTATGAGTTTTGACAAATGAACAGTAATGTAACCACCACAATCAAAATACAGAACGGTTGGTTCATCATTCCTTACAAATGTTCACGTTACCCCTTTGTAGTCAAAACCTTCTGCCACCCTTAAGCCCTGGCAGTACTGATAGGTTCTCTATCCCTCCATTTGTCAGCTTTTCCTTTTATGAATTTTGCTTTAGTGTTGCATTTAAGAATTCTGTCTAACCTAAGGTGACAAGGATTTTTCTCCTTTGCTTTCTTCTTAAAGTTTCATAGACATACATTTAGATGTATGATCCATTTCAACTAAATTTTTAAAATAGAAAGTGTGAGTTATAGGTCAAGGTTTATACTCTTGCATGTGAATGTCCAATTACTCCAGCATCATTTGTTGAAAAGACAATTTTTCCCCGTTGCACTTTTCTAAAAAAATCGATTGTCCATATTTGTGTCAGTTTATTTCTGGACTCTGTATTCTGTTCCAATGATCTGTGCATCTACCCTTTGCCAAAACTACACTGTGTAGTGGTATAGTGAGAGTCTTGAAATAAGATAGCATGAGTTTTCCAAAATCGTTTTAGCTTTCTAGTTTCTTTGTCTTTCCATGTAAATTTTAGAATCAATTTATGTCTACAAAAAATCCTGCTGGGATTTTGATTGGGATTATGTTAAATCTATATATCAGTTTGGGGAGAATGGACATTTTAACAGAATTGAGCCTTCTAACCAGTGAACATATTATATTGCTCTATTTATTTAGGTCTTTGATTTCCTTCATTGGTGTGTTATAGTTTTCGGCTTTAAGATCCATCATTGATTTTGTTATATTTATCACTGTTTCATTATTTTTGTGTAATTGTAGATGATATTGTTTATTTAATTTTGTTTTCCAATTGCTCATTGCCAGTATATAGAAATATAATTGATTTTTATATTCTGACTTTGTGTCCTGTGACTTTGCCAAACTCAGTTCTAGGAGCTTTTTTGTAGATTTAATAGAATTTTCTACACAGACAATCATGCTGGCTATTAAATGAGATGGTTTTATGCCTGTCTTTCTATTTATTTATTTCCATATGTCTTCTTTTTCCCTGTCCTTGTTGTAGTAGTTAAAACTTCCTGGGATAATATTGAATAGGAGTGGCAAGAGTTTTTTGTTCCCAATTTTAGGGACATATTTTACCATTAAATATGATGCCCTTTCTATAGATGCCTTTTTTTTTTTTTAGGTTAGGAACTTTCCTTCTGTTCCTAGTTGATTGAGAGATTTTACCATGAATAGATGTTGAATTATACTACTGCATCTTCATCATTTGAAATTATCATGTGTTTTTTCTCCTCTAGTCTTTCAAATTGGTGAATTGCATCCATTGATTTTTGAATGTTGCAATCAGCATTAAGTTACCTGGGATAAACTCCAGTTGGTAGTGAAATATTATCATTTTTATATGTTTCTATTTGCTAGTTTGTTGAGCATTTTTGGGTCTACGTATGTGTGGAATCTTGGTTTGTAGTTTTATTGTAATGCCTTTTATTTCATTTTGGTATCGGGATAAGCTGGCCTCATGAAATGAGTTGCAAAGTGTTCCTCCTTTCCTATTTTCTGGAAGAGTTTGTGTAGAATTGTGCAGAATTTTCTTCCTTAAATTCTTGCTTTGGTAGAATTTTCCAGTGAAATCGTCTGGCCCTGTACTTTTCTTAGTTGGAAGATTTTAAACTAAATGAACTCAGTTTTCTTTAATATCATCCCACAGGTCCCCAAACTCCATTCATTTTTTTTAAATCTTTTTTTTCTCTGTGGTCTTCCTACTGGATAATTTCTACTGATTTATCTTCCCGTTCACTCATTCATTTCTCTGTCATGTCCATTCTACTAATTAACCCCTCTAGTAAATATTTTTATTTCATATGATTTCCATTTGGCTGTTTTTTACAATTTCTATTTCTCTGCTGACAACTTCTACTTTTCTCTTAATTTCAAGAGTTTGATTTTACTTCATGGAGGATGGTTATAACAGCTGCTTTAGAATTTTTTTTAATTTTGGTATCATTAATCAACAATTACATGAGCAACATTATGTTTACTAGACTCCCCCCATCATCAGGTCCCCCCCACCTACCCCATTACAGTCACTGTCCATCAGTGTAGTGAGATGCTATAGAATCACTACTTGTCTTCTCTGTGTTGAGTTGTGTAGCCCTCCCCATGCAGCTCCCCCTACATTATGTCTGCTAATCGTAATGCCCCCTTTTTCCCCCTTATCCCTCCCTTCTCACCCATCCTCCCCAGTCCCTTTCCCTTTGGTAACTGTTAGTCCATCCTTGGGTTCTGTGAGTCTGCTGCTGTTTTGTTCCTTCAGTTTTTTCTCTGTTCTTATACTCCGCAGATGAGTGAAATCATTTGGTACTTGTCTTTTTCTGCCTGGCTTATTTCACTGATCATAATACCCTCTAGATCCATCCATGTTGTTGCAAATGTCTGGATTTGTTTTCTTCTTATGGCTGAATAATATTCCATTGTGTATATGTACCACATCTTCTTTATCCATTCATCTACTCATGGACACTTAGGTTGCTTCCATTTCTTGGCTATTGTAAATAGTGCTGCAATAAACATAGGGGTGCATCTGTCTTTTTCAAACCAGGCTGCTGCATTCTTTGGGTTAATTCCTAGAAGTGGAATTCCTGGGTCAAATGGTATTTCTATTTTGAGTTTTTTGAGGAACCTCCATACTGCTTTCCACAATGGTTGAACTAATTTACATTCCCACCAGCAGTGTAGGAGGGTTCCCCTTTCTCCATATCCTCGCCACCATTTGTTGTTGTTTGTCTTTTGGATGTTGGCCATCCTTACTGGTGTGAGGTGATATCTCATTGTGGTTTTAATTTGCATTTCTCTGATGACTAGTAATGTGGAGCATCTTTTCATGTGCCTATTGGCCATCTGAATTTCTTCTTTAGAGAAAAGTCTGTTCAGCTCCCCTGCCCATTTTTAATTGGCTTATTTGCTTTTTGTTTGTTGAGGTGCGTGAGCTCTTTATATATTTTGGATGTCAACTTTTTATCAGATATGTCATTTATGAATATATTCTCCCATACTGTAGGATGTCTTTTGGTTCTACTGATGGTGTTCTTTCCTGTACAGAAGCTTTTCAGCTGGATATAGTCCCACTTGTTTATTTTTGCTTTTGTTTCCCTTGTTAGGGAGATATGTTCATGAAGAAGTTGCTCATGTTTATGTCCAGAGATTTTTGCCTATGTTTTTTTCTAAGAGCTTTATGGTTTCATGACTTACATTCAGGTCTTTGATCCATTTTGAGTTTACTTTTGCATATGGGATTAGACAACAATCCAGTTTCATTGTCTTACATGGAGCTGTCCAGTTTTTGCCAACACCAGCTGTTGAAGGGGCTGTTATTTCCCCATTGTATATCCATGGCTCCTTTATCATATACTAATTGACCATATGTTAGGGTTAATATCTGGACTTTCTATTCTGTTCCACTGGTCTGTGGGTCTGTTCTTGTGCCAGTACCAAACTGTTTTGATTACTGTGGCTTTGTAGGAGAGCTTGAATTTGGGAAACCAGATCCCCCCTGCTTTATTCTTCCTTCTCAGGATTGCATTGGCTATTCGGAGTCTTTTGTGGTTCCATATGAATTTTAGAATTATTTGTTCTGGTTTGTTGAAGAATGCTGTTGGTATTTTCATAGGGATTGCACTGAATCTGTAGATTGCTTTAGGCAGAATGGCCATTTTGGCAATATTAATTCTTCCTAGCCAAGAGCATGGGATGCATTTCCATTTGTTAGTGTCCTCTTTAATTTCTCTTAAGAGTGTGTTGTAGTTTTCAGGGTATAGGTCTTTTACTTCCTTGGTTAGGTTTATTTCTAGGTATTTTATTCTTTTTGATACAATAGTGGGTGGAATTGTTTTCCTGATTTCTCTTTCTGCTAGTTCATCTTTAGTGTATAGGAAAGCAACAGATTCCTGTGTGTTGATTTTGTATCCTGCAACTTTGGTGAATTCAGATATTAGTTCTAGTAGTTTTGGAGTGGATTCTTTAGGGTTTTTTATGTACAATATCATGTCATCAGCAAATAGTGAAAGTTTGACTTCTTCTTTACCAATCTGAATGCCTTATATTTCTTTGTTTTGTCTGATTGCCATGGCTAGGACCTCCAGTACTATGTTGAATAACAGTGGAGAGAGTGGACATCCCTGTCTTGTTCCTGATCTTAGGTGAAAAGCTTTCAGCTTCTCGCTGTTAAGTATGATGTTGGCTGTGGGTTTGTCATATATGGCCTTTATGATGTTGAGGTACCTGCTCTCTATACCCATTTTGTTGAGAGTTTTTCTCATGAATTTTATCAAATGCTTTTTAGTGTCTATGGAGATGTTCATGTGGTCTCTGTCCTTCTTTTTGTTGATGTGGTGGATGATGATGATGGATTTTTGAATGTTGTACCATCCTTGCATCCCTGGGATGAATCCCACTTGATCATGGTGTATGATCCTCTTGATGTATTTTTGAATTCGGTGTGCTAATATTTTGTTGAGTATTTTTGCATCTATGTTCATCAGGGATATTGGTCTGTAATTTTCTTTTTTGGTGAGGTCTTTGCCTGGTTTTGGTATTAGAGTGATGCTGGCTTCATGGAATGAGTTTGGAAGTATTCCCTCTTCTTCTATTTTTTGGAAAACTTTAAGGAGAATGGGTATTATGCCTTCTCTATATGTCTGATAAAATTCAGCGGTGAATCCATCTGGTCCAGTGATTTTGTTCTTGGGGAGTTTTTTGATTACCAATTCAATTTTGTTGCTGGTAATTGGTCTGTTCAGATTTTCTGTTTCTTCCTTGGTCAATCTTGGAAGGTTGAATTTTTCTAGGAAATTGTCCATTTCTTCTAGGTTTTCCAGTTTGTTAGCATATAGATATTCATAGTATTCTCTAATAATTCTTTGTATTTCTGTGGTGTCTGTAGTGATTTTTCCTTTCTCATTTCTGATTCTGTTTATGTGTGTACATTCTCTTTTTCTCTTAATAAGTCTGGCTAGGGGTTTATCTATTTTGTTTGTTTTCTCAAAGAACCAGATCTTGGTTTCATTGATTTTTTCTATTGTTTTATTCTTCTCAATTTTATTTATTTCTTCTCTGATCTTTATTATGTCCCTCTTCTGCTGACTTTAGGCCTCATTTGTTCTTCTTTTTCCAATTTCAATAAATGTGACTTTAGACTATTCATTTGGTATTGTTCTTCCTTCTTTAAATAGGCCTGGAAATATCCTTTTAAATAGGCTATATACTTTCCTCTTAGAACTACCTTCACTGAATCCCATCGAAGTTGGGGCTTTGTGCTGTTGTTGTCATTTGTCTCTATATATTGCTTGATCTCTGTTTTAATTAGGTCATTGATCCATTGATTATTTAGGAGCATGTTGTTAAGCCTCCATGTGTTTGTGAGCCTTTTTGTTTTCTTTGTACAATTTATTTCTAGTTTTATACCTTTGTGATCTGAGAAGTTGGTTGGTATAATTTCAATATTTTTGAATTTACTGAAGCTCTTTTTGAGGCCTAGTATGTGGTCTATTCTGGAAAATGTTCCATGTGCAATTGAGAAGAATGTGTATCCTGTTGCTTTCAGGTGTAGACTTCTGCAGATGTCTGTTACGTCCACCTGTTCTAGTTTGTTGTTCAGTGCCTCTGTGTCCTTACTTATTTTCTGTCTGGTTGCTCTGTCCTTTGGAGTGAATGGTGTGTTGAAGTCTCCTAGAATGAATGCGTTGCATTCTATCTCCTACTTTAATTCTGTTAGTATTTGTTTCACATATGTTGGTGCTCCTGTGTTGGGTGCATATATATTTGTAATGGTTATATCCTCTTGTTGGACTGCCCCCTTTATCGTTATGTAATGTCCTTCTTTATCGGTTGTTACTTTCTTTGTTTCGAAGTCTATTTTGTCTGATACAAGTACTGCAACACCTGCTTTTTCTCCCTATTGTTTGCATGAAATATCTTTTTCCATCCCGTCACTTTTAGTCTGTGTATGTCTTTGTGTTCGAGGTGAGTCTCTTGTAGGCAGCATATACATGGGTCTTGCTTTTTTATCCATTCTATTACTCTGTGTCTTTTGATTGGTGCATTTTGTCCATTTATATTTAGGGTGATTATCGAAAGATATGTACTTACTGCCATTGCAGGCTTTGGATTCGTGGTTACCAATGGTTCAAGGGTAGCTTCTTTACTATCTAACCATCTAACTTAACTCTCTTATTAAGCTATTATAAACACAGTCTGATGATTCTTTATTTCTCTCCCTTCTTATTCTTCCTCCTCCATTCTTTTTATGTTAGGTGTTTTATTCTGTACTCTTTTGTGTTTCCTTTGACTGCTTTTCTGGTTAGTTGATTTTATTTTTTGCCTTTAGTTAGTATTTGGATTGTCTGCTTTCTATGCTGTGATTTTATTTTCTCTGGTGACATCTATTTAGCCTCAGGAGTGCTTCCCTCTAGAGCAGTCCCTTTAAAATATCCTGTAGAGGCGGTTTGTGGGAGGCAAATTCCCCCAAGTTTTGCTTGTCTGGAAATTGTTTAATCCCTCCTTCAAATTTAAAAGATAATCATGCTGGATACAGTATTCTTGGTTCAAGGCCCTTCTATTTTATTGCATTAAATATATCATGCCATTCTCTATTGGCCTGTAAGGTTTCTGTTGAGAAGCCTGATGGGTTTTCCTTTGTAGGTGATCTTTTTTCTCTCTCTGGCTGCCTTTAATACTCTGTCCTTGTCTTTGATCTTTGCCATTTTAATTATTATGTGTCTTGGTGTTGTCCTTCTTGGGTCCCTTGTGTTGGGAGATCTGCAGGCTTCCATGGTCTGAGAGACTATTTCTTTCCCCAGCTTGGGGAAGTTTTCAGCAATTATTTCTTCAAAGACACTTTCTATCCCTTTTCTCTCTTCTTCTTCTGGTACCCCTATAATGTGAATATTGTTCTGTTTGGTTTGGTCACACAGTTCTCTTAATATTCTTTCGTTTCTAGAGATCCTTTTATCTCTCTCTGCCTCAGCTTCTCTGTATTCCTGTTCTCTGATTTCTATTCCATTAACAGTCTCTTGCACCTCATTCAGTCTGCTCTTAAGACCTTCTGTTGATTGTTTCATTTCTGTTATCTTCCTCCAGACTTCATCCCTTAGCTCTTGCTTATTTCTCTCCAGGTCCATCAGCATGGTTATGATATGAATTTTATTTTGAATTCTTTTTCGGAAGATTGGTTATATCTATCTCAGCAGGCCCTCTCTCTGGGGTTGTCTGAGTGATTTTTGGACCAGATTCTTCTGCCTTTTCATGGTGATAGAAGTGGTCGCAGGCAGGTGGTGTGTGTGTCATTTGGGAGAACAACGTCCCTTCCTGCTTGCTGGTTGCCTTGCCCTTCTCTGCTGCCTGTGTTGGTTACCTGCACACAGGGAGCAGTCTCTGGGATAATCTCCTGAGCTGCCATGGGCAGGGCAGCCCTCGGGATAGCCTAGGACACTGTGGTGGTTTGCGGATATGCCGGGTGTGTTCTCCTGCGAGAATGACGCCCCTTCATGCCTTCCGGACCTTGCTCCGGATTCCTCTGTCTGTGCTGGGCAGCTGCACACCGGCGGCAGCCTCTGGGTCCGTCCAGGTGGGCTGCATGCTGGGAGAAGACTCTACGTGGTTGCTGTGGGTGGGGCTGTTCCCTGCCTGCTCCGCAGCTGTGGCGGGTCAGCTGGTTTGCTTGCAGCGCATGCCAAGGGGAATGAATGGCAGGCTGCTTATTACCATGAGGGGCTTCAGGGCTGGGTTACCCCCCAGGGGGTTAGGGCACCCGAAGTTCCTTAAGATTCCCAGCCTGCTGGGCTGAGTGTGCCGGGATGATTTTGTCCAGCTGTTAAGCCCTTGTCCCTTTATGACTTTTAAAAACTGCCCACTTTTCTTTTGTCTCAGGAGAGCCGGCTGTGGGGACTCACTCACAGTCTCTGTCTCGGATTTTACTTTTCCATTTCTCTAATATCCAGTACACCATGCGGTGTGTGTCTGTGCTCCCAGTGAAGATTACTAGGGCTGGTTATTTAGCAGTTCTGTGCATCTACGCTTCTACTCCCTCTCCTCTCTGATTATTTTCCTCCCGCCGGTGAGCTGGGGTCAGGGGAGTGCTCGGGTCCCACCAGGTCATGGCTTTGTATCTTACCCTTTTCATGAGATGCTGAGTTCTTGCAGATGTAGATGTAGCCTGGCTGTTGTACTGTATCTTCTGGTCTCTCCTTTAGGAGTAGTTGTATTTTTTATATTTTCAAAAATATATATAATTTTGGGAGGAGATTTCTGCCACCCTACTCATGCTGCCATCTTGAGCCCCTCCCTGCTTTAGAATTTTTGTCAGATAATTCCAACATCTGGGTCATTTTAGGATTAACATCTGTTTATTTCCCTTTCCTTTGAAGATTAATCAGATTTCCTGGTTCTTGGTATTTTAAGTAATGTTGGATTGTATCCTGGCCACCTTGAATATTATACTGTCGGACTGACTCTGAGTCCTGTTAAAAATCCTCTGGATGTTGATTATTTTTATTTTATCAATCAAAACAACTCAGGTTTAGACTACAAGTTCTATCTCACCTTCCATGGCTGGTGGTTCCAGTGTCAGTTCATTTTCATAGTTTTTGCTGTGCTGTTTGGATCTACCCCTGCCATGTGCCACTCAGGTTAGTCTGGGACTCAGGTGGTATATACTGCAGTTCAGTTCCCAAAGCCCTTTTCAAGCTTCTTTGGGTGTGTTCTGCTACTCAGAGGAGCCCAGGATTTCTATTGGTTCATGCACAGAATTAAAGGATGACCCTTCTCCAGCTCTCTCCTTCCTGGGATTTCTCCCACACTCTCTGACTTTCAGAGGCCCCTTTTTCTGATTCCTTTGTCTTGAAAGCTGGGATCTTCTCAGAGTTTTGACTCCCATGCCATCACATATTTCTGCACGACTTAGCCCACCTCTGTGGTAAAGTGGGAAGAGAAAAAAAGGGGATTCCCTGCATAGTCTCCACTGTATTAACCATGTTTTCCAGTTTCTGTGTCTGTTGTTTTGACATCTGGGGCCTTGCTGATTGAGAGGACTGCCCCTACTAGGGTTAGCTGATTCCTAGAGATAGGAAATGACTCTCTTTTCTGTGTACCTTTCATATGCAAATAAACCAGTCCTGAGCCCCTGCCTCCCAATTACCTCCAGGTCACTGTTCTCCTGCCTCAGTCAACTGCTGGCCATTATATCCCACAGCCCCTGAAATTATTCAAATCAACCAATCCTAAACCCACTTGCCTGGTTTTGCCCATTCCTTCCCTCAGAACCATAAGAAAGGCCCACCTCTAGGTATCTCCCTGCCTGCAGTGTACCTCAGTGTTCTCTCTTGTGGCCCAGTGTGGCCATCTTCTCAGTGATAATCATCTCCTGATCTGTTGGCCTCACCACCTGAATAAAAATAAAATCTACATTTAAAAAACATCCACACAACAGTGGGCCCCTTTTCCAGTTCTTCTGTCTAGAGAGATGGGTTTTTCTTCAGTTTCAGGTGACCATGCTGACAGTACCCCCCCCACACAGCAGGGCAGTTCCCCCACTGGGAGTGGCATTGGGTCAGGACCAGGAGAGAAATAATAGGGATTCTCCCCACACTCTCCAGCCCACAAGGGCCCATTTTCCCAGTCCAGAAAGATAGGGTTTTCTTGGAGTTTCTGTTGTCTGCACCTATTGCACAGTTCCCAGATTAGGCCCACCCTTGGGTGAAGGCAGGAGATAAAGGAAGGGAAAAAAAGCACCAAGAAATTCACCTGCCATAGAGGGCATTCTTCAAGTTCTGACTTCCCTCCTCAATCTGCTTGCTATTATTCATTTTTCAGAGTCTTTAGGTAGTTTTGTTTTTGTTTTGTTTTAACTTTTGGTCAGAGATTTCAGTTGCAATCAGTGAAAGAGAAAGGCTGTGATGGGTTTACTCCATCTTGCCAGCACCAGAGGTAAAAACTGGATATTTTGATTAATAACAAGTTCAATTGTACTGATGGAAAGAAAACACTGTATATAAAACCCAGAATGTAATAGTTTCATTGGATAAATATAACACACAATCAAATGTTAGCTATAGAACTTTGTCCAATTCTGAGACTCACCCTTTCACCATCCCTATCTCCAAACCAACTATTTCACCCCTCTTTCCAATCCAGCAAAAACAGTGTCCCTCAGTCTCAGCTGAGAACTGTGTTTCCTAATGCTCCAGGAAAACAGAAACAATTAGAAGGTAGTTTCCACATCTACCAACCTATCTGCATCTCTACCCGTAGGCTCTCCCTCTCCTCAGGTTACTATGAATGAACTGACCATGTTCCCAGCTGAGTCATTTTCCTGTCTTGTACTTTAGATCCCAACCTCTTTCACCTCCTCAAGGACATCACTCCAGCAACTGTCCTCTTTCTTTTTCTTGTATTGTCAAAACTTCCCTCCCTACTGATTATTCCTATAAGTGTACAAACATGGTATATTATCTACCTTCTTAAAAGAAAAAAAAACTTCTCTTAAAACCATAAGTCTCCCATACCTCTTTTGGTACTCTTAATGAATACCCTATTTTACACCGACTTCTCTGCTCCTCTATAAAACAAGCCAAGTTCCTCAAAAGAGTTACTTATACTCATTTTCTCAAATTAATTTTCCCATTTTCTTTCTTAATCCATCCCACTCCAATTAGGCTTTTGTCCCCACCACACTACTAAAACTACTCTTACAAAGGTCACTAGTGACCTCCATCAATAATCAACTCTCAATCCTTACCTTTCTTCACCTACCAGGAGCATCCATTATACCTAATCACTTCCCCCTTGGAAACTTGTTTCACGTGGCTTCTGAGATACCACTGGGTCTTGGTTCTCTTCATACCTCACTGGCCACTTCTCAGAGTTCTTTCCTCAATCTCCAATCTTTAGATGTTGGAGCACCCCAGGGTTTGGTCCTCAGGTGTTTTGTTGTCTGTCTTCACTATGCCTTAGGTGACCCCATGCAGCCTTTCTGCTGCTCTTGGTTCAGAATCCACTCAAAACCATTCATTGAACAAACATGTATTGAGTTCTTTCCTTGTGAGGTCTTACGCTGGGTGTCAGGAACACACTGATAAATTAAATATAATTTTGCCCACAAAGATCTTAGCCTAAGAGGGGAAAAACATGTTTCCCCCCTTCACCTGGTGAAATTCTTCTCTCTCTTCAAGGCCCAGAGGTAATCTATGGCTTCCGTGTTGCTTTCCCTGACCCCTTTGCCTCAGTACATAGCTTATAATTACTTTGTACTTTTTCATTCCTTCTGTATTGAAATTAGTTGTTTTGTATGCCTCTCCCTCTTGACTGTGAGCTCCTGGGCAAGGATCATGTTTTACACATTTCTGCATCCCTGAGAGCAGTTATTAGCACTATGCTTTGCATCAAATAAGCCCCAGCAACAGCTGACTGAGAAGAAGAATGGGGAACAGAAACCTAAACCTCAGACCACCTGGCAGGAGGCATAAAGTCAAGACATACTGAATTAACAGGCGGGGGAATACAGCAAGCCAAGCCACCCAGAAGAAGGATAGTATATGCTAGGGAGTCACTTGCTTAAATTTATTCCAGATTTGCTTATTTCCTGTGTAAACTCCAACTGGGCCTCTGATAGTCTAGCTGACAGGTGACAGACCTAAGCCAAACATTCTGAGGTCATTCTGAGAAGAATGAGACTTCTAGGACCCTTACAGTTGCCCAAATGCTGGCTGTCTGGACTCAGGAATTTAGAATCCTAGTTATCAGAGGTGAAAGTTATCTTAGAAATTATAAACTTCCCTTTCAAAGAGAGGCACTAACTAACTGATCCCAGGTCACACAGCTATGAACAAATATTCACATGTGTAAGCAGGGGCAGATGAGCATTCTGTTCACTCTCTATTCTGTATAGAACCTCCCAGAAATGAGGATCAGACCGTTTCCTGAAAAAGTCAAGAGTTATTCAGCCCACTGTTTTCCTGACTCTTTACTTCTCCTGTTTTTGGGTGTGGACATGAATTTTCACAGAATCCCTGCGAGTAACACTATGACCTCCACAGCCTATGGCTCCTGCCGCCTCTCACAGCAATAGCAGAGCATCCAAAGTCAGAAGACCCAAGTCCCAGTTCTAGTTCTTGTACCACTTACTGTGGAAACGCACACCCAGCTTCAGTTTCACCTGGACAGGAGTGTTCAGGTCTAACATTTTATAATTCTACCTCTGGACTCAGAGGGAGATTGATTAGACTTTGGTTGAGAGAGCACAAAGAGGAATTAACCTCCTCTAACTTAGCTCCAGAGGTTCTTTTTTTTTATAATCAACATCTTTTTTTTGCTGGCTACTGATTTAAGTACCTATTGCTTTCTTTTTTCATATTCAAGATGATTTTATGATTACCACTTTGTGACATCTTTATTGAGATATAATTCACATACCATAAAATTCATACATTTAAAGTATGCAATGTAATGTTTTTTAAAACTATATTCAGGACTGTGCATCTATTACCACGGTCAAAGTTAAGAATATTTTCAGTACCCCAAAGAAACCCTGTATCCTTTAGCAGTCACTCTCCATTACCACCCCAAACCCCCAGTACTAGGCACCACTAGTCTTTCTATACCTATGGATTGCCTGTTCTGGACATTTCATATAAATGAAATCATACAAGCTGTGGTTCTTTATGACTGACTTTTTGTTTCACTTATCATAGTTTTTGAGGCTTATCCATGTTAATATGTATCTGTACTTACTCATTTTTATAGCTACATAGCATTCCATTGTAGGAATGTACCATATTTTGTCAACCATTCATCAATTGTTTGGACTGTTTCTACCTTTCGGCTATCATGAAAAATGCTGCTATGAACATTCATGTATAAGTATTTGTGTAGATGTATGTTTTCAATTCCCTTGAATATATCTCAGGAGTAGAATTTCTGAGTCACATAACTTTATGTTTGACTTTCTGGGACCTGTCAAATGTTTTCTGAAGTGGCTGTACTATTCTGTATTCCCACCAGCAATGTAGGACGGTTCCACTTTCTCCACATCTTTGCCAGCACTTGTTATCTTTTTCATTGTAGTCATTTTTGATGGTGTGAAGAGGTATTTCATTATAGTTTCAATCTGCATTTCCAGCGACTATGTTGAGCATCTATTCATGTTCTTATTGATCACTGGAGTATCTTCTATGAGACATGCCTATTCAAACCCTTTGCCTATTTTTAAACTGGATTATTTGCCTTTTTATTGTTGTGTTGTAAGCATTCTTTTATGTATTCTACATACTATATCTTTATCACAAATATAATTCACAAATATCTTTTCCTATTCTTTGGAATGTCTTTTCACTTTATTGTGTTTTGTGAAGCAAAAAATATTTTTATTTTGATGAAGTTCAATTTATTTATTTATTTTTCTTTTGTGGCTTGTGCTTTTGGTATCATATCTAAGACACTAGTACCTAATCTAAGGCCAATATATACATCTATGTTTTCTTCTAAGAGTTTTATGGCTTTAGATCTTTTTTTTAGGTCTTTCATCCATTCTGAGTTAATTTGTGCATATAGTATGATATTGGGATTCCAACTTCATTCTTTTGTGTGTTGATATCCAGTTATCCCAGCACCATTTGTTGAAAAGATTATTGCTTCTCCATTGAATTGTCTTAGCATCTTGTAGAAAATTAATTGACCACAGATGTAAGGATTTATTTCTGGAGTCTCACCCCTATTCCACAGATCTGTCTTTATGCCAGTAAAACACTGATCACTGTAGCTTTGTAGTAAGTTTTAAGATTAAGAGTGTGAAATTTCAATTTTTTTTCAAGATATTTTTGGGAGCTATGTCTGGGTCCTTTGCACTTCCATATGAAATTTAGGATCAGCTTAGCAATTTCTACAAAAAAGGCAGCTGGGATTTTAATAGGGATCACATTGATTCTGTGGATTAGTGTGGGGAGTATTTCTGTCTTAACATATTAAGTCTCTGATCAAAAATGCATTTTTCCATTTATTTAGGCGTTCATTAATTTCTTTCAATAAGGATTTGTAGTTTTCACTGCAACATCTTATACTCTTTTGTTAAATTTATTCTTAAGTATTTTATTCTTTTTCATGCTATTATAAATGGAATTCTCTTATTAATCTCATTGTTGAATTGAAGGCATAGAAATACAATCAATTTTTTTTTATTGATCTTGTGTCCTGCCAAATTTACTAAATTTGCTTATTAGCTCTAATAGTTTTTTTGGTAGATTCTTTAGGATTTTCTATAAACAAGATCACATCTTTCTTGGTAGGTATAGTTTTACTTCTTTCTTTCCAATCCAGATGCCCTTTATTTCCTTTTTTTCCCCTGAGTGCTCAGGCTGGAACCTTAAATACAATGTTGAATAGAACTGGGAAGAAGAGAAATCCTTGTCTTGCTTCTGATTTTAGGGAGAAAGTTTCAGTCTTTCCTCATTAAGTAAGATAGCTGTGGGCTTTTATTCTTTTTATTTATTTATATTTAAAATTTTGCTATTATTAATATACAATTACATGAGCAACATTATGGTTACTAGACTCCCCCTATTATCAAGTACCCACCACATACCCCACTGCACTCACTGTCCATCAGCGAAGTAGGATGCTATAGAATCACTACTTGTCTTCTCTGTGTTATACTGCCTTCCCCGTATGCCCCCACTCCAACCCCGTCCCCACTCCATCCCCAAGCCCGCTACATTATGTGTGCTAATTGTAATAGCCCTTTTTCCCCCTTATCTCTCCCTTCCCACCCATCGTCCCCAGTCCCTTTCCCTTTGGTAACTGTTAGTCCACTCTTGGGTTCTGTGAGTCTGCTGCTGTTTTGTTCCTTCAGTTTTTTTTTTCTTAGTTCTTATACTCCACAGATGAGTGAAATAATTTGATACTTGTCTTTCTCTGCCTGGCTTATTTCACTGAGTGTAATACCATCTAGGTCCATCCATGTTGTTGCAAATGGAAGGATTTGTTTTCTTCTTATGGCTGAATAATATTCCATTGTGTATATATACCACATCTTCTTTATCCATTCATCTACTGATGGACACTTAGGTTGCTTCCATTTCTTGGCTATTGTAAATAGTGCTGTGATAAACATAGGGGTGCATATGTCTTTTTCAAACTGTGCTACTGCATTCTTAGGGTAAATTCCTAGGAGTGGAATTCTTGGTCAAATGTTATTTCTATTTTGAGGGTTTTTTTTTGTATCTTTAATCTACAGTTACATGTGCAACATTATGGTTACTAGACTCACCATATCATCAAGTATTTTAAGTTTTTTGAGGAACCTCCATACTGCTTTCCACAATGATTGTACTAATTTACATTCCCACCAGCAGTGTAGGAGGGTTGCCCTTCCTCCACATCCTCACCAACATTTGTTGTTGTTTGTCTTCTGGATGGCGGCCATCCTAACTGGTGTGAGGTGGTATCTCATTATGGTTTTAATTTGCATTTCTCTGATGACTAGTGATGTGGAGCATCTTTTCACGTGCCTGTTGGCCATCTGAATTTCTTCTTTGGAGAAGTGTCTATTCATGTCCTCTGCCCATTTCTTAATTGGATTATTTGCTTTTTGTTTGTTGAGGTGTGTGAGTTCTTTATATAATTTGGATGTCAACCCCTTATCAGATATGTCATTTATGAATATATTCTCCCATACTGTAGGATGTCTTTTTGTTCTACTGATGGTATCCCTTGCTGTACAGAAGCTTCTTAGTTTGATATGGTCCCACTTGTTCATTTTTGCTTTTGCTTCCCTTGCCCAGGGAGATATGTTCATGAAGAAGTTGCTCATGTTTATGTCCAAGAGATTTTTGCCTATATTTTTTTCTAAGAATTTTATGATTTCATGACTTACATTCAGGTCTTTGATCCATTTTGAGTTTACTTTTGTGTATGGGGTTAGACAGTAATCCAGTTTCATTCTCTTACATGTAGCTGTCCAGTTTTGCCAACACCAACTGTTGAAGAGGCTGTCATTTCCCCATTGTATATCCATGGCTCCTTTATCATATATTAATTGACCATATATGCTTGGGTTTACATCTGGGCTCTCCATTCTGTTCCACTGGTCTATGGGTCTGTTCTTGTGCCAGTACCAAATTGTCTTGATTACTGTAGATATGTAGTAGAGCTTGAAGTCAGGGAGTGTAACTCCCCCTACTTTATTCTTCCTTCTCAGGATTGCTTTGGCTATTCGGGGTCTTTTGTGGTTCCATATGAATTTTAGAACTATTTGCTCTAGTTTATTGAAGAATGTTGTAGGTATTTTGATAGGGATTGCATTGAATCTGTAGATTGCTTTAGGCAGGATGGCAATTTTGACAATATTAATCCTTCCTAGCCAAGAGTATGGGATGAGTTTCCATTTATTAGTGTCCTCTTTAACTTCTCTTAAGAGTGTCTTGTAGTTTTCAGGGTATAGGTCTTTCACTTCCTTGGTTAGGTTTATTCCTAGGTATTTTCTTTTGGCTGCAATTGTGAATGGTATTGTTTTCTGATTTCTCTTTCTGTTAGTTCATCGTTAGTGTATAGGAAAGCAACAGATTTCTGTGTATTAATTTTGTATCCTCTAACTTTGCTGAATTCAGATATTATATCTAATAGTTTTGGAGTGGATTCTTTAGTGCTTTTTATGTACAATATCATGTCATCTTCAAACAGGGACAGTTTGACTTCCTCCTTACCAATCTGGATGCTTTTTATCTCTTTGTGTTGTCCAATTGCCATGGCTAGGACCTCCAAAACTATCTTGAATAAAAGTGGGGAGAGTGGGCATCCCTGTGTTGTTCCCGATCTTCGGTGAAAAGCTTTCAGCTTCTCGCTGTTAAGTATGATGTTGGCTGTGGGTTTGTCATGTATGGCCTTTATTATGTTGAGGTACTTGCCCTCTATACCTATTTTGTTGAGAGTTTTTATCATGAATGAATGTTGAATGCTTTTTCAGCATCTATGGAGATGATCATGTGGTTTTTGTCCTTCTTTTTGTTGATGTAGTGGATGATGTTGGTGGATTTCCGAATATTGTACCATCCTTGCATCCCTGGGATGAATCCCACTTAATCATGAAGGATGATCTTTTTGATGTATTTTTGAATTTGGATTGCTAATATTCCATTGAGTATTTTTGCATCTATGTTTATCAGGGATATTGGTCTGTAATTTTCTTTTTTTGTGGTGTCTTTGCCTAGTTTTGGTATTAGAGTGATGTCGGCCTTGTACAATGAGTTTGGGAGTATTCCCTCCTCTTATACTTTTTCGAAAATTTTAAGGAGGATATGTATTACTTCTTCATTAAATGTTTGATAAAATTCAGCAGTGAAACCATCTCGTCCAGGGGTTTTGTTCTTAGATAGTTTTTTGATTACCAATTTAATATCCTTGATGGTAATTGGTCTATTCCGATTTTCTGTTTCTTCCTTGGTTAGCCTTGGGAGGTTGTAATTTTCTAAAAAGTTGTCCATTTCTTCTAGGTTATCCAGTTTGTTAGCATACAATTTTTCATAGTATTCTCTCATAATTCTTTGTATTCTGTGGTGTCTGTAGTGATTTTTCCTTTTTCATTTCTGATTCTGTTTATGTGTGTAGACTCTTTTTTTCTTGATAAGTTTTTCTAGGGGTTTATCTATTTGTTCATTTTCTGGAAGAACCAGCTTCTGCTTTCATTGATTCTTTGTATTGTTTTTTTCTTCTCGATGTTATTTATTTCTGCTTTAGTCTTTATTATGTGCCACCTTCTACTGACTTTGGGCCTCTTTTGTTCTTCCTTTTCTAGTTTCATTAATTGTGGGTTTAGACTGTTCACTTGGTATTGTTCTTCTTTCCCGAAGTAGGCCTGTATTGCAATATATTTCCCTCTTAGCACGACCTTCACTGCATCCCACAGATTTTGTGGTTTTGTGTTATTGTTGTCATTTGTCTCCATATATTGCCTGATCTCTGTTTTTATTTGGTCATTGATCCAATGATTATTTAGGAGCATGTTATTAAGCCTCCATGTGTTTGTGGGCTTTTTTGTTTTCTTTGTGTAATTTATTTCTAGTTTCATACCTTTGTGACCTGAGAAGCTGGTTGGTGCCATTTCAATATTTTTGAATTTACTGAGGTTCTTTTTGTGGCCTAATATATGATCAATTCTTGAAAATGTTCCATGTGCACTTGAGAAGAATGTGTATCCTGTTGCTTTTGGATGGAGTGTTCTGTAGATGTCTGTTAGGTCCATCTGTTCTAATATGTTGTTCAGTGCCTCTGTCTCTTTACTTATTTTCTGTCTCGTTGATCTGTCCTTTGAAGTGAGTAGTGTGTTAAAGTCTCCTAAAATGAATGTATTGCATTCTATTTCCCCCTTTAATTCTGTTAGTATTTGTTTCACATATGTAGGTGATCCTGTGTTGGATGCACAGATATTTATAATAGTTATATCCTCTTGTTGGACTGACCCTTTTATCATTATGTAATGTCCTTCTTGTCTCTTGTGACCTTCTTTGTTTTGAAGTGTATTTTGTCTGATACAAGTACTGCAAGACCTGCTTTTTTCTTCCTATTCGTTGCATGAAATATCTTTTTCCATCCCTTTACTTTCAGTTGTTGTATGTCTTTGGGTTTGAAGTGAGTCTCTTGTAGGCAGCATATAGATGGGTCTTGTTTTTTTATGCATTCAATAACTCTATATCTTTTGACTGGTGCATTCAGACCATTTACATTTAGGGTGATTATCGATAGGTATGTACTTATTGCCATTGCAGGCTTTAGATTCATGGTTACCAAATGTTCAAGGGCACTTCCCTTACTATCTAACAGTCTAATTTAACTTACTTCGTATACTATTACAAACACAACCTAAAGGTTCTTTTAATTTTTTTCCTCCTCCATTCTTTGCATGTTATGAATCATATTCTGTACTTTTTGTCTTCCCTTGGGTCACATCTATTTAGCCTTAGGAATACTTCCATCTATAGGAGTCCCTCCAAAATGCACTGTAGAGGTGGTTTGTGGGAGGTAAATTCTCTCAGCTTTTGCTTATCTGAAAATTGTTTAATCCCTCCTTCAAATTTAAATGATAACCTAGCCCGGTAGAGTATTCTTGGTTTGAGGCCCTTCTGCTTCATTGCATTAAATATATCATGCCACTCCCGTAACATTTCTGTTGAGAAGTCTGATGATAGTCTGATGGGTTTTCCTTTGTATGTGATATTTTTTCTCTCTCTAGCTGCTTTTAAAAGTCTGTCTTTATCCTTGATCTTTGTCATTTTAATTATTATATGCCTTGATGTTGTCTTCCTTGGGTCCCTTGTGTTGGGAGATCTGTGCACCTCCATGGCTTGAGAGACTATCTCCTTCCCCAGACTGGAGAAGTTTTCAGCAATTACCTCCTCAATGACACTCTCTATCCCTTTTTCTCTCTCTTCTTCTTCTGGTACTCCTATAATGGGAATATTGTTCCGTTTGGATTGGTCACACAATTCTCTCAATGTTCTTTCATTCTTGGAGATCCTTTTTTCTTTCTGTGCCTCAGATTCTTTGAATTCCTCTTCTATAATTTCTATTCAATTTACTGTCTCTTCTACTACATCTAATCTTCTTTCAAATCCCTCCATTGTATGTTTCATTTCAGATATGGAATTTCTTAATGATTGAATCTCTATCTTAAATTCATTCCTGAGTTCTTGAATATTTTTCTGTACCTCCATAAGCATGTTTATAATTTTTATTTTGAACTCTCTTTCTGGAAGATTGGTGAGTTTGGTTTCATTTGGCCCTTTTTCTGGGGTTTGTGAGATTTTTGTCTGAACCATGTTCTTTTGTCATTTCATATTTCTGAGTGGTGCCCACTAGTGCACAGAAACTCCAGTCTCTGGAGCTGCTCAGCCCCTAGAGTGAAGTTGGGGGTTATAGGGGAGCGGAGGTGGTGCCTGGGGGGAGGAAAGATCTGTTTCCTGATTCCCGTCTATGGTGCCTGTCTCCAGTGTCAGAGCCAGTGGGCCAAGCACACAGGTGTAAACCTCTGTGCTTTGAGTCTCTAGCTGTTGTAGGCTGGGCCTCGCTGGGATGGCCTGTCGCCAGCACAGTGACTGCAGGTTTGCGAGGAGGTGTCAGCAGGCCAGGAGGAAGGCTCTGCAGGCTGTGTGTCACAGTGGGTGGCCTCGGAGCTGAGTAGGTAGACAGGGGGATGGAGCACCTGAAGCTCCTCAATGTTCCCAACCAGCAGGGCAGCTCATGCCCAGACAACCATGTCCAGCCCTCCCTTCTCCCGCACAGAAATCTCCGTGCAAACCCCACCCCTTCAGCAGCCCTCTTGCTGCTAGGAAGCCTCTCAGACTGCCTGCCTTTCCCCTGACACGGAGCGGCCGGGTGTGGATCCCGTCCTCCACAAACACTGGAATGTCAATTTCTCAAGCACTCTGCCTGTTTGAGCTCCCCATCGTTCAGAGCACCACACAGTATAGGAATCTGCTCACAAGGCAGGTGTCCCAGGCTAGGTGTTCAGGAGTCCCTGGCTTCCACTCCCTTCCCCTCTCCTTTTCTCTTCCTTCTGCTGGTGAGCTGGGGTGGGTGAAGGGCCTGGGTCCCGCCCGATTAAGGATTTCATACGTTACCCTGTTTCGTGAGGTCTGCTCTGTTCATGAGGTGTTTGCAGTGTGGTTCAGCCTTCTTTCTTGTTGCTGTTTTAAGGTTAGTTGTATTAATTAACTATATTTTTGTACTGTTTGTGGTTTTGGAAGGAGCTCTCCATCTCACTTCTCACGCCGCCATCTTCAATTCCAGAACTCCAGCTGTGGGCTTTTTTGTAGATAATCTTTATCAGGTTAAACAAGTCCCCTGCTACTTCTAGTTTGTTGAGTGTTTTTATCATGACAGTATATTGGATTTTATCAAATGCTTTTTCTTCATGTATTGAGATGATCATGTGGATTTTGTCCTTTATTTTACTTATACGGTATATTACATTGACTTTCATAAGTTGAACCAGCTTTGCATCTTTGGGATAGATCTTTCTCATTTGATCACAGTGTGTAATCCTTTTTAAATAGTGGTAGTACTTACCAATTATTACCAATTTTGCTAGTACTTTGTTGAGGATATTTTTGCCTACATATTTTTTAATTTTTAAAATTTTGGTATCATTAATATACAATCACATGAGCAACATTGTGTTTGCTAGATTGCCCCCATTATCAAGTCCCCACCACATACCCCATTACAGTCACTGTTCATCAGTGTAGTAAGATGCTATAGAGTCACTACTTGTCTTCTCTGCCCCCGTGCCTCCCCCTACGTTATGTGTACGAATTGTAGTGCCCCTTATTCCCCTTCTTCCTCCCTTCCCACCCAACCTCCCCAGTCCCTTTCCCTTTGCCAACTGTTAGTCCATTCTGAGGTTCTGTGAGTCTGTTGCTGTTTTGTGCCTTCAGTTTTTGCTTTGTTCTGATGTTCCACAGATGAGTGAAATCATGTGGTACGTGCCTTTCTCCACCTGGCTTATTTCACTGAGCATAATACCCTCTAGCTCCATCCATGTTTTTGCAAATGGTAAGATTTGTTTTCTTCTTATGGCTGAATAATATTCCATTGCGTATATATACATCTTCTTTATCCATTCATCTACGGATGGACACTTAGGTTGCTTCCATTTCTTGGCTATTGTAAATGGTGCTGCGATAAACATAGGGGTGCACATGTCTTTTTCAAACTGGGATCCTGCATTCTTTTTTTTTAATATAATTTATTTTGGTATCATTAATCTACAATTACATGTGCAATATTATGGTTATTAAACTACCCCCTACATCAGGTCCCCCCCACCAACCCCATTACAGTCACTGTCCATCAGCGTAATGAGATGCTACAGAATCACTACTTGTCTTCTCTGAGTTGTACAGGCCTCTGCATGCCCCCCCAACATTACGTCTGCTAATCGTAATGCCCCTTTTCCCCTCTTATCCCTTCCTTCCCACCCAACCTTCCCAGTCCCTTTCCCTTTGGTAACTATTAGTCCATTCTTGGGTTCTCTGAGTCTGCTGCTGTTTTGTTCCTCCAGTTTTTGCTTTGTTCTTATACTCCACATATGAGTGAAATCACTTGATACTTGTCTTTTTCGGCTTGGCTTCTTTCACTGAGCATAATACCCTCTAGCTCCATCCATGCTGTTGCAAATGGTAGGATTTGTTTTCTTCTTATGGCTGAATAATATTCCATTGTGTATATGTACCACATCTTCTTTATCCATACATCTACTGATGGACACTTAGGTTGCTTCCATTTCTTGGCTATTGTAAATGGTGCTGCGGTAAACATAGGGGTGCATCTATCTTTTTCAAACTGGGCTGCTGCAGTCTTAGGGTAAATTCCTAGGAGTGGAGTTCCTGGGTCAAATGGTATTTCTACTTTGAGTTTTTTGAGGAACCTCCATACTGCTTTCCACAATGGTTGAACTAATTTGCATTCCCACCAGCAGTGTAGGAGGGTTCCCTTTTCTCCACATCCGCGCCAACATTTGTTGTTGTTTGTGTTTTGGATGTTGGTTATCCTCACTGGTGTGAGGTGGTATCTCATTGTGGTTTTAATCTGCATTTCTCTGATGATTAGCGATGTGGAGCATCTTTTCATGTGCCTGTTGGCCATCTGAATTTCTTCTTTAGAGAAGTGTCTATTCATGTCCTCTGCCCATTTCTTAGTTGGATTATTTGCTTTTTGTTTGTTAAGGTGCGTGAGTTCTTTATATATTTTGGATGTCGACCCCTTATCAGATACGTCATTTATGAATATATGCTCCCATACTGTAGGATGTCGTTTTGTTCTACTGATGGTGTCCTTTGCTGTACAGAAGCTTTTCAGCTTGATATAGTCCCACTTGTTCATTTTTGCTTTTGTTTCCCTTGCCTGGAGAGATATGTTCATGAAGAAGTTGCTCATGTTTATGTCCAAGAGATTTTTGCCTATGTTTTTTCTAAGAGTTTTATGGTTTCATGACTTACATTCAGGTCTTTGACCCATTTTAAGTTTACTTTTGTGTATGGGGTTGGAGAGTAATCCAGTTTCATTCTCTTACATGTAGCTGTCCAGTTTTTCCAACACCAGCTGCTGAAGAAGCTGTCTTCTCCCCATTGTATATCCAAGCCTCCTTTATCAAATATTAATCGACTGTATATGTTTGGGTTAATGTTTGGATTTTCTATTCTGTTCCACTGGTCTGTGGGTCTGTTTTTGTGCCAATACCAAATTGTCTTGATTACTGTGGCTTTGTGGTAGAGCTTGAAGTCAGGGAGCCTAATTCCCCCTGTTTTATTCCTCCTTCTCAGGATTGCTCTGGCTATTTGGGGTCTTTTGTGGTTCCATATGAATTTTAAAATTATTTGTTCCAGTTCATTGAAGAAAGCTGTTGTTAGTTTGATAGGGATTGCGTTGAATCTGTAGATTGCTTTAGGTAGTATAGCCATTTTGACAATATTTATTCTTCCTAGCCAAGAGCATGGGATGCATTTCCATTTGTTAGTGTCCTCTTTAATTTCTCTTAGGAGTGTCTTGTAGTTTTCAGAGTACAGGTCTTTCATTTCCTTCGTTAGGTTTATTCCTAGGTATTTTATTCTTTTTGATGCAATTGTGAACGGAATTGTTTTCTGATTTCTCTTTCTGTTAGTTCATCATTAGTGTATAGGAAAGCAACAGATTTCTGTGTGTTAATTTTGTATCCTGCAACTTTGCTGAATTCAGGTATTAGGTCTAGTAGTTTTGGAATGGAGTCTTTCGGGTTTTTTATGTACAGTATCATATCATCTGCAAATAGTGACAATTTGACTTCTTCTTTACCAATCTGGATGCCTTGTATGTCTTTGTTTTGTCTGATTGCTGTGGCTAGAACCTCCAGTACTATGCTGAATAACAGTGGAGAGAGTGGACATCCCTGTCTTGCTCCTCATCTTAGATGAAAAGCTTTCAGCTTCTCGCTGTTAAGTATGATGTTAGCTGTGGGTTTGTCATATATAGCCTTTATGATGTTGAGGTACTTGCCGTCTATACCCATTTTGTTGAGAGTTTTAATCATGAATGGATGCTGAATTTTGTCAAATGCTTTTTCAGCATCTATGGACATGATCATGTGGTTTTTGTTCTTCTTTTTGTTGATGTGGTGGATGATGTTGATGGATTTTCGAATGTTGTACCATCCTTGCATCCCTGGGATGAATCCCACTTGCTCATGGTGTATGATCCTCTTGATGTATTTTTGAATTCGGTTTGCTAATATTTTGTTGAGTATTTTTGCATCTACGTTCATCAGGGATATTGGTCTGTAATTTTCTTTTTTGGTGAGATCTTTGCCCGGTTTTGGTATTAGTGTGATGCTGGCTTCATAGAATGAGTTTGGAAGTATTCCCTCCTCTTCTATTTTTTGGAAAAGTTTAAGGAGAATGGGTGTTATTTCTTCTGTATATGTTGGTAGAATTCAGAGGTGAATCCATCTGGTCCGGGGGTTTTGTTCTTGGGGAGTTTTTTGATTACCGATTCAATTTCATTGCTGGTGATTGGTCTATTTAGTTTTTCTGTTTCTTGCTTGGTCTGTCTTGGAAGTTGTATTTTTCTAAGAAGTTGTCCATTTCTTCTACGTTTTCCAGCTTGTTAGCATATAGATTCTCATAATATTCTCTTATAATTCTTTGTATTTCTGTGGGATCCGTCATTATTTTTCCTTTCTCATTTCTGATTCTGTTTATGTGTATAGATTCTCTTTTTCTCTTAATGAGTCTGGCTAGGGGTTTATCTATTTTGTTTATTTTTTCAACGAACCAGCTCTTGGTTTCATTGATTTTTCCTATTGTTTTATTCTTCTCAATTTTATTTATTTCTTCTCTGATCTTTATTATGTCCCTCCTTCTGGTGACTTTGGGCCTCATTTTTTCTTCTTTTTCCAATTTCAGTAATTGTGTCTTTAGACTATTCATTTGGGAATGTTCTTCCTTCTTTAAATAGGCCTGGATTGCAATATACTTTCCTCTTAGAACTGCCTTTGCTGCGTCCCACAGAAGTTGTGGCTTTGTGTTGTTGTTGTCATTAGTCTCCATATATTCTTTGATTTCTGTTTTGATTTGGTCATTAACCCATTGATTAATTAGGAGAGTGTTGTTAAGTCTCCATGTATTTGTGAGCCTTTTTGATTTCTTTCTAAAATTTATTTCTAGTTTTATACCTTGGTGATCTGAGAAGTTGGTTGGTAGAATTTCAATATTTTTGACTTTACTGAGGTTCTTTTTGTGGCCTCGTATGTGGTCTATTCTGGAAAATATTCCATGTGCACTTGAGAAGAATGTGTATCCTGCTGCTTTTGGGTGCAGAATTCTGTAGATGTCTGTTATGTCCATCTGTTCTAGTGTGTTGTTCAGTGCCTCTGTGTCTTTATTTATTCTCTGTCTGGTTGATCTGTCCTTTGGAGTGAGTGCTGTGTTGAAGTCTCCTAAAATGAATGCATTGCTGTCTATTTCCTCCTTTAATTCTGTTAGTATTTGTTTCACATATGCTGGCGCTCCTGTGTTGGGTGCATATATATTTATAATGGTTATATCTTCTTGTTGGACTAACCCCTTTATCATTATGTAATGTCATTCTTTATCTCTTGTTACTTTCTTTGTTTTGAAGTCTGTTTTGTCTGACTTTTCTCTTTGTTGTTTGCATGAAATATTTTTTTCCATCCCTTCACTTTTAGTCTGTGTATATCTTTGGGTTTGAGGTGAGTCTCTTGTAAGCAGCATATAGATGGGTCTTGCTTTTTTATCCATTCTGTTACTCTGTATCTTTTGATTGGTGCATTCAGTCCATTAACATTTAGGGTGATTATCGATAGATATGTACTTATTACCATTGCTGGCTTTAGATTCGTGGTTACCAAAGGTTCAAGGGTTGCTTCTTTACTATCTAACAATGTAACTTAACTTTTTTGTTTAGTTATTGTAAACACAGTCTGATGTTACTTCATTTCTGTCCCTTCTTGTTCTTCCTCCTCCATTCTTTATATACTAGGTCTTTTATTCTTTGCCTTTAGTTAGTATTTGGATGGTCTTCTTTCTTTGGTATGATTTGATTTTCTCTGGTGACATCGTTTTAACCTTAGAAGTGCTTCCCTCTAGAGCAATCCGTTTAAGACATCCTGTAGAGGTGGTTTATGAGAGGCACAGTCTGTCAACTTTCGCTTGTCTGGAGGCCCTGCTGTTTCATTATGTTAAATATATCATGCCATTCTCTTCTGGCCTGTGAGGTTTCTGTTGAGAAGTGTGATGATAGTCTGGTGGGTTTTCCTTTGTAGGTGTTCTTTTTTCTCTCTCTAGCTGCCTTTAATACTCTGTCTTTATCTTTGAACTTTGCTATTTTAATTATTATGTGTCTTGGTGTTGTCTTCCTTGGTCCCTTGTGTTGGGAAATCTGTGGGCTTCCGTGGACTACAAGACTATTTCTTTCCCCAGCGTGGGAAAGTTTTCAGCAATTATTTCTTCAAAGACACTTTCTATCCCTTTTTCTGTCTCTTCTTCCTCTGGTACTCCTATAATGCGGATATTGTTCCGTTAGGATTGGTCACACAGTTCTCTTAATATTCTTTCATTCCTAGAGATCCTTTTATCTCTCTCTGCCTCAGCTTCTCTGTATTCCTGTTCTCTCATTTCTATTCCATTAACTGTCTCTTGCATCTCGTCCAGTCTGCTGTTAAGCCCGTCCATCGCTTGTCTGATTTCTGCATTGTCTTTCCTCACTTCTCTCATTTCCTCCTTCAGCTCTTGCACATTTCTCTGTAGATCCATCAGCATGGTTATGACTTTTATTCTGAAATCTTTTTCAGGAAGACTGTGCATTTCCATCCCTTCAGACTCCCTCTCTGGGGTTGTCTGGTTGATCTTAGTCTGGACCATATTCCTCTGTCTTTTCATGGCTATAGAAGTGGTCGCTGGTAGTTGCCACGTATGTCGGCTGGGCTCTTTAAGACTTTAAAAAGAAAAAAAAAAGGAAAGAAAGAAAGAAAAGAAAAGAAAAAGAAAGAGAAGAAAAAACAAAAACAAAAAACAAACAAAAAACGCCCACCCGGAGTCGTTTCTGTGGGGATGCTGTATGTGGTGCTGTTGCTCCACTATTCCGCAGCCGTGGCTGCGTCGCTGCGCAGGGCCCTTAATAGCTCTGGCCGGGGTGGGAACGAATGGGAGGCTATTAATCTCTGTGAGAAGTCTAAGTGCGGCCACCCTTTCCCAGTCGCCAGCTAAGGGGTCGGAAACTCCCCAGGACTCCCAGCCTGCTGGGCTGAGTGTGCCGGGGCGATTCAGCTCCTCCGCTGGGCTCCTGTCTCTTTAAGACCACTGAAAAAGCACACACTTTTCTTTTTTTTTTTCCTTCCCAGGAGCTGGATGCAAGCACCCTGGTGCGTTCCCCACTCAGATCCTGCACTCTCTGTCTCTCCACTCTCCTCTGCACCACGTGATGTGTGTCAGCCTTCCCCGCACAGATCACTGGGGCTGGTTATTTCACGGGGTGTACTTCCACTCCCTCCCGGCTCTGAATCCTCTCCTCCCGCCGGTGCACTGGGGTGGGTGAGTGCTCGGGTCCCGCCAGGTCGCGGCTCCGTATCTTACCCGCCTCGTGGGGTGCTGTGTCCTCTCAGGTGTAGCTGCACGCTGTGCGCTTTCCTGTGTATTCTGGTCTCTCTTTTAGGAATAGTTGTATTTGCTGTATTTTCATAGATACATATAGTTTGGGAGGAGAATTCTGCCGCTTTGCTCATGCTGCCATCTTCCTGGAAGTCCGGATCCTGCATTCTTAGGGTAAATTCCTAGGAGTAGAATTCCTGGGTCAAATGGTATTTCTATTTTGAGTTTTTTTTGAGGTACCTCCATACTGCTTTCGACAATGGTTGAACTAGTTTACATTCCCACCAGCAGTGTAGGAGGGTTCCCCTTTCTCTGCATCCTCACCAGAATTTGTTGTTCCTTGTCTTTTCTATGTTGGCCATCCTAACTGGTGTGAGGTGATCTCATTGTGGTTTTAGTTTGCATTTCCCTGATGATTAGCATTGTGGAGCATCTTTTCATGTGCCTGTTGGCCATCTGAATTTCTTCTTTGAAGAAGTGTCTGTTCATATCCTTTGCCCATTTTTTAATAGGGTTATTTGCTTTTTTGCGTGTTGATGCGTGTGAGTTCTTTATATATTTTGCATGTTAACCCCTTGTTGGATATGTCATTAACAAATATATTCTCCCATTCTGTAGGATGCCTTTTTGTTCTGCCGATGGTGTCCTTTGCTGTACAGAAGCTTTTTAGCATGATGTTGTCCCATTTGTTCATTTTTGTTTTGTTTCCCTTGCCCGAGGAGATGCGTTCAGGAAAAAATTGCTCATGTTTATATTCAAGAGATTTTTGCCTATGTTTTCTTCTAAGAGTTTTATGGTTTCATGACTTACATTCAGGTCTTTGATCCACTTTGAGTTTACTTTTGTGCATAGGGTTAGACAATAATCCAGTTTCATTCTCTTATATGTAGCTGTTCAGTTTTGCCAACACCAGTTGTTGAAGAGGCTGTCATTTCCCCATTGTATATCCATGGCTCCTTTATCGTATATCAATTGACCATATATGCTTGGGTTTATGTCAGGGCTCTCTAGTCTGTTCCATTGGTCTATGGGTCTGTTCTTGTGCCAGTACCAAGTTGTCTTGATTACTGTTGCTTTGTAGTAGAGCTTGAAGTTGGGGAGCATAATTCCCCCCACTTTGTTCTTCCTTCTCAGGATTGCTTTGGCTATTTGGGGTCTTTTGTGGTTCCATATAAATTTTAGAACTATTTGCGGTAGTTCATTGAAGAATGCTGTTGGTATTTTGATAGGGATTGCACTGAATGTGTAGATTGATTTAGGCAGGATGGCCATTTTGACAATATTAATTCTTCCTATCCATGAGCATGGGATGCATTTCCATTTATTGGTATCTTCTTTAATTTCTCTCATGAGTTTGTTGTAGTTTTCAAGGTATAGGTCTTTCACTTCCTTGGTTAGGTTTATTCCTAGGTATTTTATTCTTTTTGATGTAATTGTGAATGGAACTGTTTTCATGATTTCTGTTTCTGCTAGTTCATTGTTAGTGAATAGGAATGCAACAGATTTCTGTGTATTAATTTTGTATCCTGCAACTTTGCTGAATTCACATATTAGAGCTAATAGTTTTGGAGTGGATTCTTTAGCATTTTTTATGTACAATATCATGTCATCTGCAAAAAGGGACAGTTTAACTTCTTCCTTGCCAGTCTGGATGCCTTTTATTTCTTTTGTGTTGTCTGATTGCCGTGGCTAGGACCTCCAGAACAATGTTGAATAAAGGTGGGGAGAGTGGGCATCCTTTTCTTTTCTTTGTGTATATTTTTGAGAGATATTTGTAGTTGTTTTGTGATGTCTCTATCTGGTGTTGATGTCAAAGTAATACTGGCCTCATAGAATGACCTGAAAAATGTCCCCTTTTCTATTTTTTGGAAGAGTTTGTAAAAGATTGATGTTAATTATTATTTAAATGTGGTAGAATTCAACAGTAAAGTAATTTACATCTGGGATTTTCTTTTTGGGAAGTTGTAAAATTACTAATTCAGTGTTTTCACTTGTCTATTTAGATTTTATACTTCTGTGTGTCAGTTGTTTGTGTCTTTCTAGGAATTTGTCTATTTCATCTAGGTTTTCTAGTCTGTTGGCATACTATTGTCTGTTGGATTCTATATAATCATTTTTATTTCATAATGTAATTTCTGTAGTGTTTTTGTAATTTTATCATCTCTTTTTCTTGATAAGTCTAGCTAAAGTTTTGCGAATTTTGTTGGTCTTTTCAATGAACTAACTTTTGGTTTTGTTGGTTTTATTATTTTTTTTCTTGTCTCTTATCTGCTCTAATCCTTATTCCTTTTTACTGCTTGATTTAGGCTCATATTGCTCTTTTTCTAGCTTCTTTAGGTGGAAGATTTGATTATTGATTTAAGATATTTCTTCTTTTTAATATGGCACTTTCAGCTATATATTTCCCCCATTTCTATCTATACATATCCAACTACATCTCATAAATTTTGTTATGTTGTACTTTTGTTTTTATTAACCATATTCTCTAGTTTACCTAGTAATTTTTTCCTTTGATCCACTGTGTATTTAGAAATATATTGTTTACACACATACTTGTGAATTTCAAAATTTTCTTTCTGTTACTGATTTTTAATTTAGTTCCACTGTGGTCAGAGAAAATACCTTTAATGATTTTGTTTTAAGTTACTGAGAGTTGTTTCAAGGCCTAACATATGATCTGTCCTTGAAAAATGGTCCATGTGTGCTTGAGAAGAATATGCATTCTGCTGTTGCTGTATTAGGTCTAGTCAGTTTTCAGTGTTGTTCAAGTCTTCTGTGTCATTACTGATTTTCTGCCATTTAAAAAAATTCAGTATTGAAGTCTCCAACTACTACTATTGAATTGTGTATTTCTTTCTTCAATCCTGTCAGTTTTTGCTTTATGTATTTTTTAGGTCCATTTTAGGTGCATATATGTTTACAATTGTTATTATATTTTTCTGATGGATTGACCCTTTCCTTATTATACATTGTCCTTAATTATCTCTCATATATTTTTTGTTTTAAAATCTAATTTGTCTGATAGTTTTATAGCCATGCCAGCTATAGGTTTTCCTTTCTTTTTCTTCCAATTTATTTGTGTCTTTAAATATAAAGTGTGTCTACTATAGATAGCATAAAGATGGATTCTGGTTTTTGTTCAGTATGATAATCTCTTCCTTTTAATTGGATTGTTAAACCATACACATATAATGCTTCCCCTCAGCTTTACTGACATATGATTGACAAATAGAAATTGCATATATATAAGGTGTACAACATGATGTTTTGATATACATATTCATTGTGAAAAGATGACCACAGTCAAGCTAACAAACACATCAATTACTTTACCTAGTTACTTTTCTGTGTGTGTGTGTGGTGAGAACATTTGAGTTCTACTTTCTTAGCAAGTTTCAAGTATACTTTAACTGTCACTATGCTATACATGAGGTCTCCAGAACTTATTCATCTTATAAATAAAAGTTTGTACCCCTTGACCAACATCTTCCCATTTTACTTACCACCCCCACCCAAGTAACCACCATTCTACTCTCTGTTACTTTGAGTTCAACTGTTTTAGACTCTCTATATAAATGGGATCATGCAGTAGTTGTCTTTGTGTTTGGCTTATTTCAGTTAGCATAATGTCCCCTAAGTTTATCCATGTTGTCATAAATGGAAGGATTTCCTTCCTTTTTTTAATTGAAGTATCATTGTTATACAATCTTATATTGGTTTCGAATATACAACACAGGGGTTCAACAGTTACCCATATTATTAAATCCTCACCCCCACTAGTGCAGTTACTATCTGGCAACATTGAAAGATGTCACAGAATGCCTTCTTTTTTAAGGATAAATAATATTCCACTTTACATATATACCACATTTTCTTTATCTATACATTTATTAACAGACAGGTTGTTTCCGTATCTTGGCTACTGTGAATAATGCTTCAGTGAACATGGAAGTGTAGATACTTCTTGAGATAGCAATTTTATTTCCTTTGGATATATATCTGGAAGTGGGATTGTTGGATTGTATGGGCTATTGAATTTTTTGAGGAACCTCCATACTGTTTTCCATAATGGCTACATCAGTTTACATTCTCACTAATAATGTATAAGGGTTCCCTTTTCTTCTCATTCTTGCCAATACTTGTCTTTTGTATTTTTCTTTATAAGAGCCATCCTAACAGATGTGAGGTGATAACTCACTGTGGTTTTGATTTGCATTTCCCTTATGATTAGTGATGAGGAGCATCTTTTCATGTGCCCATTTGCTATCTGTATGTCTTCTTTGGAAAAATGACTATTCAGATCCCCTGCTCATTTTTTAATTAGATTGTTTGGGTTGTTTTTGTTGTTTCTTTGTTTTTTTTTCACTATTGCTCTTCATGAGTTCTTTATGTATTTTTGGATATTAACCCCTTGTCAGGTATATAATTTGTAGATATTTTCCTCTCATTTGGTAGGTTGTGTTTTCCTTTTGTTGATGGCTTCCTTTGCTGTGCAAAAGCTTTTTAGTTTGATGTAGTCCCACATGTTTATGTTTTCTTTTGTTCCTGTTTTTCTATTTATTTATTTATTGAAGTATAGTTGATATGTGATATTATATTTGTTTCAAGTATACAACACAGTGGTTCAACAGTTACACATATTATTAAATCCTTACCCCAACTAGTGCAGTTAATACTTGTCAACATCGAAAGAAGTTACAGAATCACTGACTATATTCTCTATGCTGCACTTCCATCCCGTCTTTTGTTACCTTTTTAGTTATTTTCTTGGTGGTTGGTCTAGGCCTTAAATATACATCTTATCAGAATCTTTGCTTTTCTTCTTTTTTTTAGCTATTGCTTTTTAATAATAACAATACCCCCTTACATGTGTGCAGTGCTCTGCAGTTTATAAATTGCTTTCATATCCATTGTCTTTTGTTATCTTTCTGACAGAAATATGAAGCAATCAGTCTATAGATTCTCATTTTATAAAGGAGTAAACAGAACTGGTGAGGTTAAGTGATTGTACAAAGTCACACAGCTAGATAATGGCAGAATCAGACCATTCAGGCCACATTTATTCATTCAAATATTAATTCATTTTGACAAACAAATCTGTTGAATACCTACTATTGAACTTAGCATGGGAAGGAGGATGTCCAGAATATTAATTCATTCCAATTATATTTAGCAACTCTTTTGTACCAGTCCTGGGTTAGGTGACACAATTTTTGCCTTTCAGAGGACTCACATTTCAGAATAGAAGATAGAAATGATTATAATACAGTGTGACAACATTATAATAGGAATTGTAAAACATGCTTTGGGAGCACAGAGCGGAGAATAAACAACTATGTATAAGAGAATCATGGATGGCTTCACAAAGGAGATGACATTTGAGCTAGGTTTTGAAAGATGAATAAGGAGTTTGACAGGAAGAGAAAATAATATGACATGAAATAGCATAACCCAAAAAAGCACAGTATGTTTGAGAAAACAAGAGTGTTTTGGAGGGGCCAGAAGATAGGTTGAGAGAGGGGGAGGGTACTATAGACTGAATGTTTGTGTCCCCCTCACAATGTGACGGGGTCCTTGGGAGGTGATCAGGTTAGGAGGGTAGAGCACTCATGAATGAGATTAGGGCCCTTATAAGAGGGACCCCAGAGTGCTCCCTCCCGATTTCTGCCATGTGAGGACCACTGAGACGATGGCCACCTGTGAACCAAGAAGCAGGCCTCACCGGGCCTGAATATGGCAGCACTTGATCTTGGACTTCCCAGATTCCAGAACTATGAGAAATAAATGTTTGCTGTTTAAGTCACCCAGTCTAAGATATTTTCATTATACCAGCCTAAACAGACTAAGACAGAGGGATTGAAGATGAAAGTAGAGAAAAGATAGGTTGATGCTGGATTGTGGAGGGTCTTAAACTCCATACTAAGGAGTTTGGATTTTATCCCATGGACAGTGGAAGAACTAAAGAATTCTGAGCCAGAGGCTGGCATGTTTTAGAAATAGCATTCTGCTGGCAACTTTTTGAGGGGACTAAAGTGAGTAAGATCTGATCCTAGTGATTGAGGTTAGAGCTGGTGAAGGCCTGAACTACTGCAGTGGCAGCACTGATGAATATATATAAAATCTCAGAGCCTGGGTACATCTGGCTCACAGTCCAAGATTTCACTCTTCTCCAGACTGGCTTCTTCCCATCCTCTCTTTTCCCTTTTGCTCCCCAACCTGGGATAAGGCCTAGTTGGGCCTTGATCTAAACAGTGTCCAGGTCAGGTCTTTAAGCTTGAGGTCAGTAGCATGCAACCTATCAGAAGCCCCTTTTTTACAATGCAGCTGAAAGGGGAAAGAAGACTTAAGCAACTGTATGTCTGCCAACCTTCAATAATTCCTCAGTTTTTTACCAGCTAAAACACAGTCCTTTACCAGGCTTTAGAGGACCACCAGAATGAAACCCCAGCCTACCTTTCCAGTCTCCCTTTCCACCATTCTTCTATTCTCCTATCGAAGCTGTTCTATGTTTCCTATCTATTCATGGTCATATCTTATCCATCCACAAATACCACTACCCCCAGCCCCCCTGCCATATTCTTGATTCCCTTGGTTTTAGTAGTGGAGAAAAAGCATAAATTCTAGAACATGAAGGCATGGGTTTGAGTCCTACCTCTGCCGTTTATTTTGTTTATTATCCTCACTAAAGCATGTTTCTTAATCTGAAACAAGGAAGAACACCTATCTTACAAGATCTCAATGAGTATTAAATGATAAATTCAAGTTAAAGACTTCAAAAAGCTATAAAGCAGGCCATCCTGCCTAAAGCAATCTATAGATTCAATGCAATCCCTATCAAAATACCTACAGCATTCTTCAATGAACTAGAGCAAATAGTTCTAAAATTCATATGGAACCACAAAAGACCGCGAATAGCCAAAGCAATCCTGAGAAGGAAGAATAAAGTAGGGGGAGTTACGCTTCCTGACTTCAAGCTCTACTACGTATCTACAGTAATCAAGACAATTTGGTACTGGCATAAGAACAGACCCATAGGCCAGTGGAACAGAATAGAAAGTCCATATATTAACCTAAGCATATATGGTCAGTTAATATACGATAAAGGAGCCATGTATATGCAATGGGGAAATGACAGCCTCTTCAACAGCTGGTGTTGGCAAAACTGGACAACTACATGTAAGAGAATGAAACTGGATTACTGTCTAACCTCATACACAAAAGTAAACTCAAAATGGATCAAAGACCTGAATGTAAGTCATGAAATCATAAAACTCTTAGAAAAAAATATAGGCAAAAATCTCTTGGACATAAACATGAGCAACTTCTTCATGAACATATCTCCCTGGGCAAGGGAAACAAAAGGAAAAATGAACAAATGGGACTATATCAAGCTGAAAAGCTTCTGTACAGCAAAGGATACCATCAGTAGAACAAAAAGACACCCTACAGTATGGGAGAATATATTCATAAATGACATGTCTGATAAGGGGTTGACATCCAAATTATATAAAGAGCTCATGCACCTCAACAAACAAAAAGCAAATAAGCCAATTAAAAAATGGGCAGAGGAGCTGAACAGACACTTCTTCAGAAAAGAAATTCAGGCAGCCAACAGGCACATGAAAAGATGCTCCACATCACTAGTCATCAGAGAAATGCAAATTAAAACCACAATGAGATATCACCTCACACCAGTTAGGATGGACACTATCCAAAAGACAAACAACAACAAATGTTGGCGAGGATGTGGAGAAAGGGGAACCCTCCTACACTGCTGGTGGGAATGTAAATTAGTACAACCATTGTGGAAAGCAGTATGGAGGTTCCTCAAAAAACTCAAAATAGAAATACCATTTGACCCAGGAATTTCACTCCTAGGAATTTACCCTAAGAATGCAGCAGCCCAGTTTGAAGAAGACATATCCCCCCCTATGTTTATCGCAGCACTATTTACAATAGCAAGAAATGGAAGCAACCTAAGTGTCCATCAGTAGATGAATGGATAAAGAAGATGTGGTATATATACACAATGGAATATTATTCAGCCATAAGAAGAAAACAAATCCTTCCATTTGCAACAACATGGATGGACCTAGACGGTATTATGCTCAGTGAAATAAGCCAGGCGGAGAAAGACAAGTATCAAATGATTTCACTCATCTGTGGAGTATAAGAACAAAGAAAAAACTGAAGGAACAAAACAGCAGCAGACTCACAGAACCAAAGATTGGACTAATAGTTACCAAAGGGAAAGGGACTGGGGAAGAGGGGTGGGAAGGGAGGGATAAGGGGGAAAAAGGAAAAAGGGCTATTACAATTAGCACACATAATGTAGCGGGGGTGGGGGTGTGGTGGGGGGATACGGGGAAGGCAGTATAACACAGAGAAGACAAGTAGTGATTCTATAACATCATACTATGCTAATGGACAGTGACTGTAATGGGGTATGTGGTGGGGACTTGATAATAGGGGGAGTCTAGTAACCATAATGTAGCTCATGTAATTGTATATTAAAAAAAGAAAATTAAAAAAACTATAAAGCAATATGTAAATGATAGCTACAACAGTAAATCACAACATTGTCTTTTTATTTATATATTTCTTAAGATATCCTGCCTTGTGTTATTCTTACTTGCATATTTTAGCTTCCCAAGTAAACAGTTGGGTCCTGGAGAAGGATCATGTCTTAATCATTTGGTATCTTCCCCAGTATATAGCTTAAAACCTTGTGTATCGATGTTAGTGATAAATGTTTACTGAATGAGTAAATAGCTTGAAGATAAAAGATGTAGTGGACATTTCTGGTTTTGTTGGTTTAGTTTTGTTTTTTGTTTTCTCAACATCTGAAATCTCTTCCTCTGTGTTAATCTTAATGGGAGGCAGGGTCCCACCCCTCACAAGCAAAGGCAAAGATACCTAAAGTTTCTCTTACTCCCCCTTTGCAGCTAAGGAAAAGGCAACATGACCTAGCTTGGTCATTTGCATGCTCCCACCAGGACTCTGAATCTTGAACAAATAGTGTAAGGACACGGGGAACAGAGTAGAATTCATGTAAGATGGCAGCACATGGCGGTGATGGAGGTAGAGATTCCTGCTGTGGTGACCTTCACTAGACCACTCCTGTGTCGTCACTTTAGCTGTGACCCCTGGTTCTGTTAGCTTGAAAAGCTGGCCTTCCCGTCAACTCTAAGGATTACTTGATAACTTTCCAATATATTTATTTCCCCCTTTAGTTGGCAGACTTGGTTTCCATTGCTTGCAACTGAGAGTCTTGGCATACCTTTGGGATAAGGGTTGGGAAGAAGATGAAAGCAGGGGTCTTTCACCTTTCCCTCTGTAAACTTCTGTGTTGCCACTGTTGTTCTGTTACTTCTGTCACTTAAAAATACGCTTTTAACGTCAATAACCTAAAGCACAGTTGGGTGAGAGGTGGTTGGAAATAAAATTTGAAAAGAAGGATGGAGCCAGATTGTACAAGACCTTGAATATCATTTTGAGGATTCTGAATTTAGCTCAATAGGCATGGGACATTAAAAGAAAACAAAAACAAAAAAACAGAACAATGCCATCATCAGATCCCTGTCTTTTTATTGGCATGTAAGGATGAATTAGAATTTGGAGAAATTAGAGACCAGGAGAACAATAAGGAGGTTATTGTCATGTTCCATACAAAGGACTGAGAAAATTTCTCAGTTTGGAGAGAGAGAGATTGTCAATCACAGGTTGGGTTTTTTTCTGGAAGCAGATGCTGAGACAGAGTTTGAGGTGCAAGATATTAACTAAGAGGAAGAATCAGAAGTGAATAGAGGGAAAAGTTTAAACTGCAGTGTAGACCTGACAAGGACCCAGCCAACCTGGCAGGAGCTCTGGAGTGAATACTGCTCATCAGATTGTCCTGGAGTGGGCCAGAATGTCTGAATCTTTATACCCCTGCTTTGCTCAGTCACCAGGTGAGGACAGCCCCAGGATGAGCATGACCTTACGCAGGATTCTTCTTTGTAGGTAAGGCAGACACTGAAGGAACTAAGGCAGTTAGAGGCTATCTGCTGGTTCTGCCCCGTCGCTGAACAGCACATCTTTCCTTGAATGTAGAACTGGGTGGCACAGAAAGAGATGAATTATAATATCTTGAGCAAAATCAATGGAGTGGAAAGGAGCGAACAAATTCTATAGAAATCATATTTTGTAGGTTGGGGATGAAGAAGTGAATAAAGCTTAACACTGAGGTCTCTACACTAATATGATTTGATGCTAATTCTGTTTAACTGATACTAAATAGAATAGGTTTGAGGAGAAAGATAAGGTTGACTCTGAAATGTCTGCAAAATATTAAGTAGAGATGTTTATGAAGAATTAATGCAAAGGTGGGGGTCTGGAGGTCAGCAGCAAGTGCTATGTTTATTGAGTATATACATATATTATCTTATATGTATTATCTTATTTAATACAATGCCTCTATGAGGTAGGTATTGTTTTTATTATATCCTTTTTGTACATCTTATTATACCTTTTGTTTGTGAAGAAATTGAGACTTGAAGTTGAATGCCTGGTTTCAAAGAAATAAAACTCGAGTCTGAAGACAAACACATGCCCTTCAAGACAAGATTATATTGCTTCTCTGTTCCCCGTATAAACCACAACGATAGATGGTGTTTGAAGCCATGGAAGTCAGTCAGTCCCCAAAAGGGAAACAAAAGGACCCCCCCCCCAAAAAAAAGAATTCTAAGGAAGCCAACATTTCCAAGGTGAACTGTTGGAAACCCAAGGGTAAAGCAAATTGTGAATTCAAGGCAGGTGCATTGACATAGGCAAACGGATCGACTGAGTAGCCCAAACAGGTCTAAAATTTAGATGTGGTATCTCAGAAGTTAGGGTAAAAAGAGAGTCCTAGTCCACAGTGAAATGTTGCAGACATCATGGAGGATGAAGGTTTTACAATTAGAGGTCACTGATGATCTTAGGCTAGTTTATAGAGAAGTCAGATTGCAGTGGGTGGAAAAGTGGGAGATGAGGAAGTAGAAGCAAACGGGATAGGCTACTTTTCCAGAAGTTTTGCAAAGTAGAGGAAATAATAATGCCTTTACATAAGTAAGGAATGTATTAATAGTATTAATTAATTAATAACTCCTTGCTCCCATATTACTTGGATTTTACACTTCCACCATTTCTCTGTTTATTTCTTTCTACCTCTATTGTACCAGTGTACCTTCCCAAATCTAACACACCTGGAAGTACTGCATATTGTTTATTCTGGCTGTGGATGACTTGTTTTATTTGGTTATGTGTTTTAAATACCTCAGGTGATTCTGCCTGTCTTTGGAGGATAGGCCATAGACACCCCACCCCCCACTGCCTCTGTTTTCCACAAAGATAGATAAGCATTCACTTAGACCAGTTCATCAAAGCATGTAAGTTCTTAGGTTCTTAGCAAACCAGATACTCTACCTACCCTCCCTCTCCTTTTCTCCCCCAAACTCTTGGTGGGCAGATGAGGGAGAAGAAAGGAGATGCTATTCCAAACTTTCTGGGATATACTGTCTCAGAAGGGAAATATGGTTTTGCAGGGAGCTGAGATCATCCCTTGCCAGACTCCATCAGTCCAGCCCTTTTTCAGAAGGGCCTGGAGAGTAATTAACACCGCCGTCCACCTGTGCACAGGAAGATGCCTACAGCCACACCAGCGATGATGAAACTGCCCACCAGGACTCCCAGGACCAGTGAAGTGTAGGAGCGGCCTGTTTGGCTCCCTGCAGAACATGCAGAGAATTAGCCTGAAGAACATACCACTAAGGGGTCCATGGTTTTAGTCAAACCCCAATTTCTGCCCCAAAGGAAGGTGCCTAGTTTACCAAGTGACTTAAGCTGTGTGTACTTTGTTCCAAACCCCCAGCCCTGGGCCTTCTGTTGCTCATGGTATCTATCCGTCAGGTGCATCCATTTGCCTGGAACCCACCCAACACATAGACCCATTCCCAATCCCATCATACCTTTCAAGTTTTTCATGGTGGTGTGTTCCTGCACATACTGCACACAAGTGTCCTGCAGGAATTCCAGCATTTCGTACCGAGTACGATTATAGGTGTTCAGCTGCTGCAAGGTGTAAGTGACCGCTTCGGAGGGTGTTTGGGTCCCTGCCGCCCATGAGGCTGTCTTTGGCTGGAAACTCACAAAGGAGGTCCCATTCACTGCCACTTCAAAGAAGACATGGGCCCTGGAGCCCTCAGGAGGCAGCTCACAGCCCAGGAAGCAGCGAATGGTCAGAGGAACTGTGGGAGAGGGATTCAAGGTCGGGGCCTGTGTGGAGAGGGTGCCTGGTTGTCGGGGGATATTCATCAGAATATCAGGGTTTAGGATGGATCACAGACAGGGCCTCCCAAAAGAGTCTACCCTGAAGTCATGCAGGAAGAGGGCCTGACCAAGGGCCCGTCAGCTAGGACACGCACTCTTCACCAGCTTCAAGCTTCCACCCAACAATCAGCAAAGGCAGGAGCCCAGGCCCCACTGAGTTCCTCAGAGCTGCGGGCTCACACAAGACCACGCCCATCCACAAAGCCACGCCCCGTCCCCCCAGGGGCCCGTCACCGCCAGGTCCCGCCCCCAGGCCACGCCTCCCACCCGTGAGGGCCGCCCCCAACGCCCCGCCCAGTCCCCGCCCCCGACGCTCGCGCCACTCACAGGCCACGCGCCGCTCACGATGCACCAGATCCACGAGGCCCTGGAACTGGTGCAGGTAGATCTTCAGGCGGTCCAGTGTGAGCGCCCAGCTTTCGGGGTCCTCCAGGGGCTGCAGCTGGAGGATCGTGAAGTTGGTACTAAAGCCTTCCAGCACGTGCGTCAGAAGCCCCCGCAGGGACGCGTTGCCCTGGTACCACACTTGTTGGGGGTTGTGGAAGTAGGAGATCTGGATCATGTGGAGGTTCCTCGGACCTAGGGGCAGGAGTCAGCCTGTTGAACCCTGGCAGGCGTGGGAGGGTCGGCTTGTAGCCTGAGAATAATAACCCTCTACCAAGAGGCTGGCCGCCCACCTCGGCCCGTCATAAATTATAAAGCTTCTTCCCACCCTACCTCCCGTTTGACGCTCATAGTAACCCTGCCAGGGGGGCAGGACAGGGCTTATTATCTTCGTTTTACAGTAGAGGAAGCTGAGTCCTGAAAAGCAGAAGCCACTTGCCCCGGGGTAACCCAGACAGTCATGGAAGAGCCATTCCGAACTTTTTTCCCTTTCTCCTTCCTCCCCCCATTTCTGGTTGGACAACAAATCCTGACCTTCAATAAAATCCCAATTCCATCTCCAGTTCTCTGCATCCAATGCTGCCCTACTTCAGTCCTCATTGCTTCTCACCTGGACTGGAGTAGTAACTTCCTTCCTCATCCCCCTACCCTCATTTTTCAGTTTCAGCCCTTTTAATCTGACCTCCCCCTGACCCAGAAATAAGATCATCCTTCTGCTTAAAATCCTCCAGTGGTACACTCCTCTACCAACAACAACAATAGTAATAATAATGGCTATTAGTGCTTATAATGGTCTGGGCACTGTACTTTACACACATTATTATCTTATTTGTGCTTGCCTCCCATCAGCTTAATGTAGTAGCTGCTATTATTAACCACAGTCCATATGGGAAACAAGCTAAAATGGTATAGAAGGGCCACGGTGTGAATGCAGGCAGTCCAAGTCCAGCATTCTTAGCCACTCAGTTATAGGATATCTGTCCCCATAGGATATCTGTCCACAGAATCAAGTCCAAAGTCTTTAGCCCAGCATTCAACACAGCTGGAGACTGGGCTGCAGCTGCATTTTTGCCTCTTCCCTGGGCTTAGATAATATCAAACTACTTGGAGTTCCTCATGCTGCCTTTCCGCTGACGTGAAGAGAATGTCAGGGCCTCCTGGCAAACTTATAGTCATGCTTCAAGACCCAGCTCAGTTGTCCCCTCCTTGGAGAAGTTTTCCTGATGCCTCTTCTTTTTACTCTTCCTAGCACAGTGGGTCTGTTTCAGTGTTCCCAGATTCTATGCAACTGTCTCCAAACAACCAGGTGCACTGGGCTCCTCTGGCTATAGAATCATGTCTGGTTATTTCTGTCTCATACACCCAGTAAGGGCCTGGCACAGAGTTGGTGTCCAGAGAATGTTCAAGGAGAGTGAATCTGGGATTGTCAATCTGTGTGTGTGGGTGAGTCTTGTCCACGGTTGCATTTGAGAAGTTGTGCTCTGTGACTACAGGTGGAATAAATAAATCTGTGTGCATACCTCTAAACAAGGTTCCTAAGTCCTCTGTGCCCCAGTCTCCTCTGTAAAACAGAGATAACATTACCCACCTTGTAGACATATTGCAGGGGTTGAATGAGTCAATACATGTACTAACCATAGTGAGCACTCACTGAATACTGGCCATTATCTGCTGCCTCTCTGAGGGGGACACTGAAGCTACAGGGACTGTGGGAGAGGGGAGAGGAATCCCCTGTCAAGTACAATGCAGGGCAAGAAATCCACTTCTGCTTAAATGGAGCCATTTCAGGCACCTAATCCCCCAGGAGCTCTCCGGTTCTTCACAGCTGCTCTGGCACCCGAGTTCCACCTCACCAGCTGCCCCATCTTCCTCTACCTCCTCCAGGCTTCTCTTCTGCCTCCCATATCTCAGCCCATCTTGCCCCAAGCCTGCCATTGTTTTCCCTGTGTCTACCCACTCCTTCCACCTCTAATCTCATCTCTGAGACTCTTCCCATCTTCCCAAGACTCACCCCTATCCACCATCAATTTTAGCTCAACTTTAAATTTGCCTACAGAACAATCATTCGAACATAAACTTAAATTCTTATCTACGTATTTAGACTTCATCCCATCTCTCCCCTCTCCCCAAGGCTAATTCCCCACCCTTTCTCCCTGTCCCTCTTCTATTTTTCCAGTCCTGTTTCCCCACAGCCTTCTCCATCACCTCCTGCCCAGGGGCTGAACTTTACCTTCTCACCTTGGCTTTGGGACACAAACCAGTCCCCAGGACCCTGCCTGCCTAGCTACAGAGAGATCCAGCTGGCTGCAGACGCAGACCCTGTGAAGTCAGCTCTCCTTTGATCTTGCGCATGTCCCCAGACAGGCTGAGAGTCTCCAGAACCAAGGCGAGAGAGTTGCCCCCAACTCACCATCTGAGGCTTCTCGGCTACCAAGGGACCAGCCAGGCAGGAGCAGGAGAGGCAGCAGTGTTGACAACATCTTGGGCGTGAGGTTCCTAACCCCACCTGGGCTCCCGGCTTTGGCAGGCTGTGGGCTCCGGCTGACTGCAGCCTAAGGGAGAAAGAAGTGAGGACTGTCTGGAAGGGGAGGAGGCTGAACAGAGGCTGGAGGGTGGCCAGCGAAGGACTGGAGGAAGAGGACGTCAGGCTTATAAAGTGTTATTCCTACCGTCTCATTTCCTACTAGGGGGCTGGCCTCCCTCTTGCCCTCCCCCTGTCCCGCCCTTCCTGCTCAGACCTCCTCTTTTCCAGGCCTCTCCTCTTTGGAGGAATAGGGAGCAGTGGTAAGGGGGGAGAAGGGCTCAGAAGCCCTGCCCTCGATGACTCAGGGGTGGGGCATCTGCTTTCAACTTAGAGCCAATTCTGGGGTGTAGATATCCGCAGGTTACTGAGGCTGAAACTGAGGCCCAGAGAGGTGCAGGAACTTGCCCAGCCAACGGTTATACATCACAGGGGTGACAGATCTGGAATTAGAATTCAGTTTTCCAGCATACTACATTTTATGAGAATTTAAATAACAGCAATTACACAATCAGGAATCTTGCTCTCAGAAATAGTCACAAAATGAGCATAAAGCAGCTCACTGCAGCATTGTTTGTAATAGGAGAGATTTATGAACAATCTAAATCTCAATAGAGGATTCGTAACTTAAAGCAATACTTTTCAGACTGAGGCCACATCTACAGTGGACAAGGAAAACAATTTAGCAGGTCACAATTAGTGGGGGTTTTGGTTTTTTTTTTTTAATGGAATAGAACAGAACAATAATTTCAGTCCATCACCCTTGGTAAGGGTAAACATTATTTCATGAAATATTTGTTCAGTTGTGTATGTGTGTGTTGGCTGCGTGTGTATGTTTTTATGATGGGTTTTGATAGCCATGAAAAAATGTCTCTTGTACTCCAGGAAGCAAGTAGAAAAATTCAGAAGTCAATCTGTACTATGGAATACTATGCAATAGTTAAAAAAAAACACCTCCCCTGTAATTCCCACTCTATTTTCATCATATTACTCAGCACTCCCTGAAATTATATTACTTATTCTTTTACATTTATTGTCTGAGTGTACCACCAGAATGTAAGCTCTATGAATTTGGAGACTGTTTTGTTCTCTGCTGGGCCTAGAATCATGCACATCATAAATTATATCATAATAAATAATAAATACAACCAATGGATGATGGAATGAGATAGTTATGATATGCATAAATCTCCAAGAGTAAGTTGCAGAACATTATGTACAGTTAAGAACCATTTCTGTGTCAACCACATACACAACAACTAAACAAACTATTTTTTTATGGGAATAAATGAATCTGGAAGGATGTACATCAAATATAGTAATGATTTATCTCCAGGGAGAGCCCTGAGATTGAGGGAGAGAGAGAGAGAGAGAGAGAGAGTGTGTGTATGTGTGTGTTAGGGGTGACAATCTCATGAGAGGCTTTTCACTCTTGTGTGAAGGGTTTCATCACCTTATCTGTATTGTTTGAAAATTTTGCATCTAGAATGTGATCATATATCACTTACTGAATTAAAAATAAAAGTTTAAGTAATAAATTATGGTGGAAGAGGATGGTAAATCATTATGAGCTGATGTATTGTCATGAGACATTGGTAAGTAAAAAAATAAGTGTGGAACAATGCATATAGTTACATTATTTTTAGTTTAAAATTTTACTTCTGTCCAAGTAATACACATGTAATTCCATTCTCAAATTGAAAAAAAACCCAACTATGTGTGTATCTGTGTATTTGTATATACATAGGAGAAATGCCTGGACGGGTACTGTCAATGGAGATTACCTCTGGGGAGTGGGCTTAGGTAAAGGGTTGAGGGAAGATTTTAACTTTCATTTCATATATTGTTCATTGGAGGGAGAGTTGATGTCATAGTGGAATTGGGGGCAAACCTGGCTACATCCCAGGCTCCCATTTTCTGAACTGAATACTGTGTATGCAAGAGTGTGCTCACCTCTCAGCTATTGCAAACTAACTTAGAAATAATGAAGTATTTTTCCAGCTCAGTCAGAATGGTCTAGTCAGAAGAAGAATGGAGCCTTGTTTTCCTGGACTGGCACTTAGGAAAAGTAGGACTTAAATCACTGTCAATTAAATTGTCTTGCCTTTTATTAAAAAATTATGAAATAGTTCATATTTGAAAAATGATTTAATGCTTGAAAAATCTCATTACAAACTTTCATGTCCCCACTACCGAGCCTAAGAAATAAATGAACAATATAATCGAAGGCCCTGGATACTCCTCCCCAATCATGTCTTTATTCCCTGCTATCACTCTACCACCAAGTAACCACTCATCAGAATTTGCTATTTTTCCATTCCTCATTTCTATATACTTTTATTACATATTCATATAGCCCTAGGCAATATATTCTGGTATTCTGCATATTTGAGCTTTAGAAAAGTGGTACTAGAGGGCATATATTCTGCAAGTTGCTTTTTTCACCTAACATTAAGATTTATCCATATTGTTATGTGTAGGTCAACTAATTTCCACCACTTATAAATGCCATCTTACATATAATATGAATGTACAACTTATATGTATGAATATATATAACATGAATATACCATAATTTATCCATTTTCCTGTTGGTAGATATTAAAGGGTTTTTCCAATTTTTTGTTATTACAAACAGTGCCAGTATGATATTGTACACATTTTCTCGGGCATATGTGGAAGAGTTTTTGTAGGTGCGAACCTGGGAGTGGAACTGCTGAGTCCCAGGTTATAGGCATCTTTAGTTTTACTAGAAATTTCCAAAATGTTTTATAAAATGTTTGGTCCGATTTACATTCTCAGGCATGCAGAAGAGTTTCCTCACTCCTCATCCTTGCTAACCGTTGACATTGTCAGATGGTTGGGTGTAAAAATGGCACTTCATCTGGGTTTTACTTGGCTTTATACGATTCCTAGTGAGTTTGTGCATCTTTTTGCTTTGCCTTTTTCTCACTTGAGGGCTGGAAGGATGCTTTGGGCTATGATTGTATATGTTTGAGTGTATGATCGATTGACCCAGTTTGGAATTGAGTGCTGTCAGTCTTCAATCTACAGGTAGGGCCAGGGTCACTGGGGTTAATGTGGGTCCACACTGCCATCCACAGAGCTAAGGACAGACAAGTCCTTCCCACCAAGCTGAGCTCTGACATGGGCTGTGGGGCAACAGCAGCAACTATTTCCCAAGCACCTGCCTCACACACCAGCACCCTGAAAATTAAACAGCAGAGACAACAATTATTATTACAGCTAACATTTATCATGGACCAGAAACAGTTTAAGCTGTTTACATAAATAATACACTTGATCCATATGCCAGCCCTGCAAGGTGGCTATCATTAACATCACCATTTTACAAATAGAGAAACTGAGGCTCTGAGAGGATAAGTGACTTACCTGAGGTCATGCAGCAAAAGCTGTAATTTGAACCCACATCTCTCTGATGCTAAAGTTTGTGAATTAAACTACCACATAGTATCTCAAAAATTTCGGGGGATCACTCTCCATTAATACGTTTCTGAATACATACTTCCAATATGCTTGAATATTTATGTTATATGTAATATAAAACACACCAAAAATTATACTTTGTGCTAGACCTTTATCCCTTCCTCTGGGGGTAGATAGCATCAGGCTCATCTTCTCCATGTTCCAGATGAGATCATTAAAGCCTAGAAAGGTTAAGTAACTTGCCCAAGTTTACACAGCTTTGAAGTGCAGATCGGGGATTTGAACTTAAAGAGGACGGGGTATGGTATGGGGTACAGGGAACACAAAGAGAGTATTGCAGGTGGGGAAGCTGGTGAGTGGAGGTAGCTTGGGGTGTCCCCTTTTCCCCTTCCAAACCTAGGGTTGGGGGTGGGGAAGAGAAGAGAAGGCAGAGCCTTTCTCTTCTACGCTGGAGCTAGAGCCTGTGCTGTATGTGGCCTGGGTAGGCAAGGGGCAGAAAACTGCCGAGCAGAGTGGGCACAGAGCCAGCAGCTGAGATTTGACTGAGACCTAAAGAATGAGGCTCCTGTTGAGCAAAGGGAAGTAAAGGAAGCAAAGTGGTGGCATTTCCCACTCCAGAGAGCACATGCTGGGGGAAGATAAGGAAGACAGGAAGCTGAGCCGGTCAGTGCCGGTGCAGCCCCAGTGGGTGAGGAGAGGCCCCTCCAGGGCTGCAGGAACCCTGCTGAGCTGGGGCCTGGCAGTTCGCCCAGCTGGACTTCAGAGGACCAGCCTCTACCTCCCCTGTGAGCTACTGAAGATAGGCAGTTTAACCAACCAGGCCCAACTCAGATAACACTGGAGGGTGGTCCTTCAGAGATCACTGCCCTCTTAGGAGATGGAATAATAACATTTACTGGGAACTTATAGTGTGCTGGGCACCATATTAAGGAAGCAGAGTACATATGTTTTATTCTTACTAGTGCCCTACAAAAAGTATGAAGAAACAGTCATTGTTGCCATTTTACAGATGAGAACACAGAGGCACAGAACAGTGAACTGACCCACTTGAAGTCACCCACCTATTAAAAGACCGAGCTGGGACTCAAACCCAGGTGAGCTGCACTCCAAAACATACTTTCTTAGCTATGACACCATCCTATGAGGATAAATGAGATGACTCATACAAAGTGCCAGAACACAGTACGTATTCAGTAGGAGGGAGAGATAAGACAGGAGCCTGGCTTGGGGGGCAGCCAACAGAACTGACCCTGCACCAGGAAGAATGGAGGGTAGATATTAAGTATGATTTCCTGAAGGGGAAGCAAAGGAATGGATATGAGTCTTACTCAAGATTTTCCCCTGCAGACACTCACACATCTCATCTTAGGGCACATGAAAAGAAGCCCCATAAAGTCAGGATGGTTCCAGCTCTAGCCTGCCCAGTAAGTGGTGGGAGTCTGGTATGCCCGGCTTTGCTCCTGCCTATCTTTTCAGCCTTATCTTTCCATGTATTCCAGTCTCAGCCAAATATGCTCCTTCTGGTTTCCTGAACACAGAGCACACAAATGTTATCTTTTTCACTTTCCTTATCTGTCTTCATATAAACAGAGGTTCCTAAATTTTAGGATGGTCAACTTTATCAATGTTTTCCATTAGTTCTTGCCTTTTTGTGCCTTCTTTAAGAAATCCTTCTCTACCTGGGATGATATAGCTATTCTGTTTATCTTCAAAAGCTTTAAAATTTTGTCCTTCACCTTTAGGGGTATGGTGTAGAGATCAAGATGGGTTTCTTTTATGTGGATATCCAATTGTTCCAGCAACACTTATTGAAAGTCTGCCCATCTTCATACCTTACAGATCAAGAGTTCTGATGTGTTCTTCAAGAGTGTCTTGCCTATTTTTTATACTGAACTTCCATACATAAATTTCATAAGCATTTTATCAGGTTGATGGGATTTTGGTTGGTATTGCATGTTATGTGTTAATGGCCTTGGGGAGAATTGACATCATCACAATACTGAGTCATGTAATGCATGATCGAGTGTATCTCTTTATTTGTTTATTTATTTATATCATCTTTGGTGTCTCTCAGAGTTTTATAAGTGTCTCTCTAGGCATGTTGCTCATCCTTTGTTATATTTTTTTCCCCCCTAGGTCCTTTATATTTTAAAATGTTATTATAAATGGTACTTAAATGTTTTTTCAGGTTTTCAAATCCTTTATCATTATCATATGAAATGATCATATGATTTTCCATAGTTAATAGTTACTGTGGCAAATGTATTGACTGTCTAGTGCAAAACTAAACTGACACTGCATCTCTGAGATGAACAGCCTCTTCATGACGTATTAGCCTTTTCACATATATTTTACTCTTCTACTTTTTTTCTCCAGACTTCTCCAAATCCTCCCCAGTCCTTCAAAACCCTATCCAGATACCACCTCCTTCTCAAAGCCCTCCCAGATGCTCCCAGCCTGACCGACCTCTCACTCTTCCCACAAAACCAATAGACTTTGCCTCCCATTGTAGCTACATCCTCACATTCTATCTCCTTGTCTTTTCTCCTAGACTACAAACTCCTGAAGGGCATCTTTGTACTCTCTTCTCAGCCCACTCCCTCCTCCCAGGACCCAGAGCAGAGGTGGTATAGGAGTGTAACACAGAAGATGAGGCCATGGGCTATGAGGTAAAGCCTGGGTTCACATCTTAGCTCCACCACTTGTCAGCTGTTGGATTTAGGGCATGCCCTTGGCCTAAACCCATCAGTAAAATCTGAGGAATAACAGAACCTGACTCACAGATTTGTTATGAGAACAAAATGAGATAAGTGAATCATGTAGCACGTACTATTTCTGTTTGCTTCTTCCACAGCAATGGCCACCACACACCATGCTTGTGCTGCTCTAAACTGCACGTGACTTACGTGCAATGGCTTCTGAGAGTCATTTTCTCTTCTTCCTTTCTTTCCTTTAAAGCTGTTCACATGCTGCTTCATTCTTTTATTTAATTGAGCACTTACTGTGTGCAAGGATGTGAAGCACACAAGATCCCTGCTCAGGAAGCAGACAATCAAGTAAGGGAGAGAGGACTATAAACAGACAATGATACCACAGTATGATTAGTATTAAGATAGAGAGCTAGGGTGGTGGAGGACTGGGGCTGGGAAGCATCGAGGGCATCTAATTAGGAGAATAGAGTCCTCTAACTTAGCCTCAGGGTCAGAGAAGACTGCTCAGACAAGATGATGCCTAAGCTGGTCCTTAGTGAGGGGTGGGATGGGAGTATGGCAGAAGGTCTGGGAAAAAGGTGTCTCAGATAGAGGGAGAAGGGGCAAAAGAATATAATATGAGAGGAGGAAGAATATAACATGCTTGAGAAATTGGTAGTGCTTAAGTAAGGCCAAAACAGAATAGGTGGTGAGGAAGGAGAAGTGATATAAAGAGGTAAACAGGAGTCCAATGACAAACCTGTCATGTAATACCAAGGAGTTGAAACTTTATCTTGAGGTGATTCTCATTCCCTTCTTTGGCCCACCTAACACCTATTAGAGTAGGCGACACCTGCTCCAGGAAGCCTTCTCTGACTTCATGTCCATAAGTCTGGTTGGATAGACCCTCTGTTCTACTACAGCTCTCTTCTGCCCATCACAGCCCTTACTTCTTTCCATAATTTTCTGTTTAAGCATCTGTTCTCCAAACCAAAAGCCGTAAAAGAGCAGGCAATGTGTTTTAACATTCCTGTATGACCAGCCTAGCAGAGTTCCAGAGCAAGTGCTCAGCAGATGTTTATGGTATGAATGAACAAATAAATAGGATGACCATGGAGAAAGGGAAAATTGTCACTGGCAAAATGCCTGGCATATAATTGACCTTTAGAAAACTATTTAATTTTTTTTGTGCGTCAGCTTTGTCATCTGGAAAATTGGGATAAAACAGAAACTATTCTCAAAGGGGTATCATGGGTCTGTGAATTGCTTAACTCAGGGTCTGATACTTAGTGGCAAGGATAATTCTCAGGATGTTAAAAACAAACTTCTCATATAATAAGAAAGTAAGCATGGGTCAAAGTTTCATTTTGGGACTAGGAGGGTGACAAAGCCAGTACTAAATAGAATATATAAAAACTGAAGTTTTTACAGTCAATGAGAAAGAAAAAATATTGAAATGAGATTGCTAAATTATATACAAAATGGATTAATGCCTTACAGGGCAATTAAATCAAAGCCTTTAGAATTAGTTTCTCTACTAGAAAGAAAAGGAAATCATCATACCTTATTACTTTACAGAACTGTGAAATGTCTGGGCACTTAACAATTGTGTAAATAACATTAAATTTCTCTTCAGAGGCAGATGACTTTTAAGTAGAGTTTCTAGTCAGTTGATGATATGTTGATATGATGATATAAAAAGGTCACACGTCATCTTTTTACTTTAGTAACATGTTTTGGATAGTGTTTCTTAATACTATTAAGTTTAATTCAATAGATACCATTATTATTAAGGCTTTCAGTAAATGTTTGCTGGATGGATTTTCTATTAGACTGTTTTCTTCTTGCCAGCTGCAGGATTTGGGGCCCAGATGGCAGGCAGGCTGAGGGGGACATCCTGTGGGACACCCAGGCTCTTCCCTTCCTCAGCTTGGGGTGGTGTCACTCTGTGTAGTAGCAAAGCAGGCACCCTCCCCCCAATAAGAATATATTTCTTGATATTTCCAAAAAGGCAGTGAGTGAGTAAAATAAGAAATTTGTTGGACACTGTGCATTTGTCTTTTCCATTTTTTAATCTAAAAAATTGCAGTAAAAATACATATAACAAAATTTATTTACCACCTTAACCACTTTGATTGTACAGTCCCATGGCATTAAGGACAGTCACATTGTTGTGAAAACATGACTATCATCCATTCTACAGCTCTTTTCATCTTACAAAACTGAAACTCCCTACGTATGAAACAATAACCAATCCCCCCCAGCCCCGGCCCCTGGCAACCACCCTCTGCTTGTCTCTATGAATTTGACTACTCTAGGGACCTCATACAGTATAAGTGGTATCACACAATATTTATTCTTCCATGTCTGGCTTATTTTACTCAGCATAATGTCCTCAAGTTTCGTCCATGTTGTAGTATATGTCAGCATTCCTTTCTTTTTTAAGGCTGAATAATATGCCACTGTATTTACAGATCATATTTTGTTTATTCACTCATCCACTGGAGGACACTTGCATTCCTTCCACCTTTGGGCTATTGTCTCCACTCATTTTATAGTATAGGATTATTTTTGTTTTGAATTGCACTTGAAGGATGGGCACCATTTTCAGGGTTTGAGATCTCAAAGTCAGGGCCTGAGACTGACAAGACTGTGAGACCATTTGTAATCTATTAAACTGTTTGCATAAATACACCCAGGATGGCTAGGTTTCTCTAGGCTGATTTAGCCACAGGTCTGAGTTCAATTGAACACAGGCATTATAAAATATGTTCTGGGGCTCTGACCAAGGATTCATTGCTCTCAATGTTTGGACATGCAGGAGACAGGGAAATTCAAGCATTTCTACAAAGCAACAGATGGGAAATTTCCCAGGAATAAGCTAGTTATTTCATGACTATCCAAAAGTATGTAGCCGGCAAGCTCTGCCCTGGGAGTTGGGAGAAATCTGCTTGAACCATATGACCTACAGATGCTAGAAAAGGAATTCCAGATACTTTCCTGCTAAAAGTAGTCAAGAGAAATAAGTCAGAGGAGAACTAGAGTGTCTTGGCTTCTACCTTCAGGGAATTGAACTTTTTGACTTTCCAGCAAAAAGGAATGTTGAATGTAGAATAATGTGGAACTAAAGCTAGAGGACACTGCAGAAGTCAGTCACATCTCCACTTTTTAAATCCTGTATTGGCCTTTTATTTACATATTTGTCATTAGTTTCATAAGTGCAATAGAATATAGACGGTCTGGGTCCAAATCTTGACTCCACCACTAATTCAGTATGAGATATTTGTTGTTACTAAAATTCCAGTTTGTCAAATCTGTACTGCCATTTAAAAAAATCTATAAAATGGTGATAATCAATAAAGCAGGGGGGGATTAAACTCCCTGACTTCAAACTCTACTACAAAGCTACCGTAATCAAGACAATTTGGTACTGGCACAAGAACAGACCCATAGACCAGTGGAACAGAATAGAGAGCCCAGATATAAACCCAAGCATATATGGTCAATTAATATATCATAAAGGAGCCATAGATATGCAATGGGGAAATGACAGCCTCTTCAACAGCTGGTGTTGGAAAAACTGGACAGCTACATGTAAGAGAATGAAACTGGATTACTGTCTAACCCCATACACAAAAGTAAACTCAAAATGGATCAAAGACCTGAATGTAAGTCATGAAACCATAAAACTCAGAAAAAAACACAGGCAAAAATCTCTTGGACATAAACATGAGTAACTTCTTCATGAACATGTCTCCCAGGCAAGGGAAACAAAAGCAAAAATGAACAAGTGGGACTATATCAAACTAAAAAGCGTCTGAACAGCAAGGAATACCATCAGCAGAACAAAAAGACATCCTACAGTATGGGAGAATATATTCATAAATGACATATCCGATAAGGGGTTGACATCTAAATTACATAAAGAGCTCACGCACCTCAACAAACAAAAAGCAAACAAGCCAATTAAAAAATGGGCAGAGGAGAAGATGGCGGCGTGAGCAGGGCAGCGGAAATCTCCTCCCAAAACCATATATATTTGTGAAAATACAACAAATAAAACTATTCCTAAAAGAGAGACCAGAAGATGCAGGACAGCACCCAGCCTGCATCTATATCTGAGAGGACTCGGCACCCTGTGAGGTGAGTAAGATACGGACCTGCAACCCGGCGGGACCCGAGCACGCCACCACCCCAGCGCACCAGCAGGAGGAGAGGATTCAGAGCGGGGAGGGAGTGGAAGTACAGGCCCTTGAAATAACCAGCCCTGGTGATCTTGGAGAGACGGTGCAGGATCTGAGCAGGGGAACGCACCCGGGTCCTCACAGCCAGCTCCCTGGGACAAAAGAAAAGCACACGCTTTTTTTAGTGGTCTTTAAGAGACAGGGGCCCAAAGGAGGAACAGGATCATCCCAGCACACTCAGCCCAGCAGGCTGGGAGTCCTGGGGAATTTCGGACCCCTTGAATGGCGACTGGGAAAAAGTAGCCGCACTGACACTTTCCACAGAGATCAACAGCCTCCCATTCATTCCCGTCCCGGCCAGAGCTACAAAGGGCCCTGCAGAGGGGCACGGCTGCGGCTGCGGAATAGTGGAGCAACAGCGCCACCTACAGCATCCTCACAGAATCTATTCCCGGTGGGCGTTTTTTTTTCTCTTTTCTTTCATTCTTTTTTTTTCTTTTTAAAAGTCTTAAAAAGCCCAGCTGACATACGTGGCACCTACCAGCGACCACTTCTATTGCCATGAAAAGACAGAGGAATATGGTACAAACAAAACTTACCCAGACCCAGACAACACCAGAGAGAGAACCTGAAGGGATGGAAATGCACAACATTCCTGAAAAAGAATTCAGAACAAAAGTCATAACCATACTGATGGATCTATAGAGAAATATGCAAGAGCTGAGGGAGGAAGTGAGGGAAGTGAGGAAAGACAATGCAGAAATGAGACAAACGATCAATGGGCTTAGCAGCAGACTGGACGAGATGCAAGAGACTGTTAATGGACTAGAAATCACAGAACAGGAATACAGAGAAGCTGAGACAGAGAGAGATAAAAGGATCTCTAGGAATGAAAGAACATTAAGAGAACTGTGTGACCAATCATAATGGAACAATATCCGCATTATAGGAGTACCAGAGGAAGAAGAGACAGAAAAAGGTATAGAAAGTGTCTTTGAAGAAATAATTGCTGAAAACTTCCCCACGCTGGGGAAGGAAATAGTCTCGTAGTCCACGGAAGACCACAGATCTCCTAACACAAGGGACCCAAGGAAGACAACACCAAGACACATAATAATTAAAATGGCAAAGATCAAAGATGAGGACAGAGTATTAAAGGCAGCTAGAGAGAGAAAAAAGATCACCTACAAAGGAAAACCCATCAGACTATCATCAGATTTCTCAACAGAAACCTTACAGGCTAGAAGAGAATGGCATGATTTATTTAACATAATGAAACAGAAGGGCCTCCAGACAAGTGAAAGTTGAGAGAGTTTGCCTCTCATAAACAACTCTACAGGATATCTTAAACGGACTGCTCTAGAGGGAAGCACTCCTAAGGTTAAAACGATGTCACCAGAGAAAATCAAATCATACAAAGAAAGCAGACCATCCAAATACTAACCAAAGGCAAAGAATAAAAGACCTAGTATATAAAGAATGGAGGAGGAAGAACAAGAAGGAGAGAAATGAAGTAACATCAGACTGTGTTTACAATAACTTAACAAGAAAGTTAAGTTATATTGTTAGATAGTAAAGAAGCAACCCTTGAACCTTTGGTAACCACGAATCTAAAGCCAGCAATGGCAATAAGTACATATCTATCGATAATCACCCTAAATGTAAATGGACTGAATGCACCAATCAAAAGACACAGAGTAATAGAATGGATAAAAAAGCAGGACCCATCTATATGCTGCTTACAAGAGACTCACCTCAAACCCAAAGATATACACAGACTAAAAGTGAAGGGATGGAAAAAGATATTTCATGCAAACAACAAGGAGAAAAAAGCAGGTGTTGCAGTACTTGTATCAGACAAAATAGACTTCAAAACGAAGAAAGTAGCAAGAGATAAAGAAGGACATTACATAATGATAAAGGGGTCAGTCCAACAAGAAGATATAACCATTATAAATATATATGCACCCAACACAGGAGCGCCAGCATATGTGAAACAAATACTAACAGAATTAAAGGAGGAAATAGACAGCAATGCATTCATTTTAGGAGACTTCAACACACCACTCACTCCAAAGGACAGATCAACCAGACAGAAAATAAGTAAAGACACAGAGGCACTGAACAACACACTAGAACAGATGGACCTACAGACATCTACAGAACTCTACACCCAAAAGCAACAGGATACACATTCTTCTCAAGTGCACATGGAACATTTTCCAGAATAGACCACATACTAGGCCACAAAAAGAACCTCAGTAATTTCAAAAATATTGAAATCCTACCAAGCAACTTCTCAGATCACCAAGGTATAAAACTAGAAATAAATTTTAGAAAGAAATCAAAAGCTCACAAATACATGGAGACTTAACAACATTCTCTAATTAATCAATGGGTTAACGACCAAATCAAAACAGAAATCAAAGAATATATGGAGACTAATGACAACAACAACACAAAGCCACAACTTCTGTGGGACGCAGCAAAGGCAGTTCTAAGAGGAAAGTATATTGCAATCCAGGCCTATTTAAAGAAGGAAGAACATTCCCAAATGAATAGTCTAAAGACACAATTACTGAAATTGGAAAAAGAAGAACAAATGAGGCCCAAAGTCACCAGAAGGAGGGACATAATAAAGATCAGAGAAGAAATAAATAAAATTGAGAAGAATAAAACAATAGAAAAAATCAATGAAACCAAGAGCTGGTTCTTTGAAAAAATAAACAAAATAGATAAACCCCTAGCCAGACTCATTAAGAGAAAAAGAGAATCTACACACATAAACACAATCAGAAATGAGAAAGGAAAAATCACGACGGACCCCACAGAAATACAAAGAATCATAAGAGAATATTATGAGAATCTATATGCTAACAAGCTGGGAAACATAGGAGAAATGGACAACTTCTTAGAAAAATACAACCTTCCAAGACTGACCAAGCAAGAAACAGAAAAACTAAACAGACCAATCACCAGCGACGAAATCGAATTGGTAATCAAAAAACTACCCAAGAACAAAACCCCTGGGGCCTGATGGATTCACCTCTGAATTCTACCAGACATATAGAGAAGAAATAACACCCATTCTCCTTAAAGTTTTCCAAAAAATAGAAGAGGAGGGAATACTTCCAAACTCATTCTATGAAGCCAGCATCATTCCAATACCAAAACCTGGCAAAGACTTCACCAAAAAAGAAAATGAGAGACCAATATCCCTGATGAACGTAGATGCAAAAATACTCAACAAAATATTAGCAAACCGAATTAAAAAATACATCAAAGGATCATACACCATAATCAAGTGGGATTCATCCCAGGGATGCAAAGGATGGTACAACATTCGAAAATCCATCAACATCATCCACCACATCAACAAAAAGAGAACAAAAACCACATGATCATCTCCGTAGATGCTGAAAAAGCATTTGACAAAATTCAGCATCCATTCCTGATTAAAACTCTCAACAAAAATGGGTATAGAGGGCAAGTACCTCAACATCATAAAGGCTATATATGACAAGCCAGCTAACATCATACTTAACGGCGACACGCTGAAAGCTTTTCATCTAGATCTGGAACAAGACAAGGATGCTCTCACTGTTATTCAACATAGTACTAGGTCCTAGCCACAGCAATCAGACAAAACAAAGACATACCAAGGCATCAGATTGGTAAAGAAGAAGTCAAATTGTCACTATTTGCAGATGACATGATACTGTACATAAAAAGCCCTAAAGATTCCATTCCAAAACTACTAGAACTAATATCTGAATACAGCAAAGTTGCAGGATACAAAATTAACACACAGAAATCTGTTGCTTTCCTATACACTAATGATGAACTAACAGAAAGAGAAATCAGAAAAACAATTCCATTCACAATTGCATCAAAAAGAATAAACTACCTAGGAATAAACCTAACGAAGGAAGTGAAAGACCTGTACTCTGAAAACTACAAGACACTCCTAAGAGAAATTAAGAGGACACTAACAAATGGAAATGCATCCCATGCTCTTGGCTAGGAAGAATAAATATTGTCAAAATGGCTATACTACCTAAAGCAATCTACAGATTCAATGCTATCCCTATCAAACTACCAACAGCTTTCTTCAATGAACTGGAACAAATAATTCTAAGATTCATATGGAACCACAAAAGACCCCGAATAGCCAAAGCAATCCTGAGAAGGAGGAATAAAACAGGGGGAATTACACTCCCTGACTTCAAGCTCTACTACAAAGCCACAGTAATCAAGACAATTTGGTATTGGCACAAAAGCAGACCCACAGACCAGTGGAACAGAATAGAAAATCCAAACATTAACCCAAACATATACAGTCAATTAGTATTTGATAAAAGTGCCTTAGATATACAATGGGGAGATGACAGCCTGTTCAGCAGCTGGTGTTGGAAAAACTGGACAGCTACATGTAAGAGAATGAAACTGGACTACTGTCTAGCCCCATACACAAAGGTAAACTCAAGGTGGATCAAAGATTTGAATGTAAGACATGAAACCATAAACCTCTTAGAAAAAAACATAGGCAAAAATCTCATGGACATAAACATGAGCAACTTCTTCATGAACATATCTCCCCGGGCAAGGGAAACAAAAGCAAAAATGAACAAGTGGGACTATATCAAGCTGAAAGCTTCTGTACAGCAAAGGACACCATCAGTAGAACAAAAAGACATCCTACAGTATGGGAGAATATATTCATAAAAAACGTATCTGATAAAGGGTTGACATCCAAAATATATAAAGAACTCATGCACCTTAACAAACAGAAAGCCAATAATCCAATTAAGAAGTGGGCAGAGGACATGAATAGACACTTCTCCAAGGAAGAAATTCAGATGGCCAACAGGCACATGAAAAGATGCTCCACATCGCTAATCATCAGAGAAATGCAGATTAAAACCACAATGAGATATCACCTCACACCAGTGAGGATGGCCAACATCCAAAACACAAACAACAACAAATGTTGGCGAGATGTGGAGAAAAGGGAACCCTCCTACACTGCTGGTGGGACTGCAAATTAGTTCAACCATTGTGGAAAGCATTATGGAGGTTCCTCAAAAAACTCAAAATAGAAATACCATTTGACCCAGGAATTCCACTCCTAGGAATTTACCCTAAGAATGCAGCAGCCCAATTTGAAAAGGACAGATGCACCCCTATGTTTGTCGCAGCACTATTTACAATAGCCAAGAATGGAAGCAACCTAAGTGTCCATCAGTAGATGAATGGATAAAGAAGAGGTGGTACATATACACAATGGAATATTATTCAGCCATAAGAAGAAAACAAATCCTACCATTTGCAACAACATGGATGGAGCTAAGGGTATTATGGTCAGTGAAATAAGCCAAGCCGAAAAAGACAAGTATCAAATGATTTCACTCATATGTGGAGTATAAGAACAAAGAAAAAATACTGAAGGAACAAAACAGCAGCAGACTCACAGAACCCAAGAACGGACTCATAGTTACCAAAGGGAAAGGGACTGGGGAAAATGGGCGGGAAGGGAGGGATAAGAGGGAAAAAGGGGCATTACGATTAGCAGATGTAATGTTGGGGGGCACGGGGAGGGCAGTACAACTCAGAGAAGACAAGTAGTGATTCTATAGCATCTCACTACGCTGATGGACAGTGACTGTAATGGGGTTGGTGGGGGGGACCTGATGAAGGGGTAGTTTAATAATCGTAATATTGCACATGTAATTGTAAATTAATGATAATAAAATAAATTATATTAAAAAAAATAAAAAAAAAAAAGGGGAAAAGCCTTGAGCCCCAAGTGTGCAGCGAGCATACAGGAGAGCCAGGGGCAGTAGGTCTGGCCATGGGAGGCCAGTTTCTTGGCAAAACTTAGCTAGGGTTCCTTTGAGGGTGTGATTCATTTGCTCCATTTTTCCTGAACTTTGTAGCCTGTATGCAGTGTGGAGTTTCCAGGTAATGTTGAGAGATTTAGTTAAAATTTGTACTGCATCTGCTACAAAGGCAGGTTCATTGTCACTGTGAATTGTAGACGGTAGGCCAATCTAGGGCACACTTTCTTTCAGGAGGACTTTAGCTATCTCCTGGCTTTGTTTTGTCCTGGTTGGGAAGGCTTCGATCTACCCAGAGTATGTACACACCATTACTAGAAGGTATTTGAGTCCTCTGCTTGGCTGGATATCTGTGAAGCCTATTTCAAGGTTTTCAAAGGGGGCAACTCCTGCTCTTTGGACACCTCGCGGGGGTCGTGGTGTAGATTGAGTGTTATTTCTGGCACAAGTCATGCTCTGCTTACTTATTGCTTGGCTTTATAATGCTGGCAACTGGCTGATGTAGTATTGCTTTTTGAGGAGGGCTTCTAGTGCAGTTTTTCTTAGGCGGATAAGCTGATGGTATTTGCTGACTAGATGCCTTCCAGTTGCAGTTGGGACAAAGATGCATCTGTCAGGCAGCAACCATCTTTTTTTTTTTAGTTAGGGTGGTTCCTTCAGCCATGGTCCAGTCCTTCTCTTTTTCAGTGTACTTGGGTGGAGGGGCCTCCACTGTGGGCTTTGGGGCCATGGTGAGGGAAGGAGCTTTTCTGTTTTTTATTGGCCGTTGTTTTAGCTGCCTAATCTGCCAGCTGGTTCCCCTGTGTTATAGGGTTGTTTTCCTTTTAGTGTTCTTTGTAATGCAGAATTGCTACATTTTTGGGGAGCTAGACAGCCTTGAGGAGTTTTAGTATTGTGCCAGCCAAGAGCTGGAGAGGAATTGGTGTTCCTGTGTGTTTAAGAGGGACACAACATTAAGGGGGACCTTGACATTTATTTTTTGTTCCAGGGTAAGTTTATCTGCTTTTTTAATGAATAAAACTGTGGCTGCCAGTGTCCTGAGGGTTTTTTTTTGACAGGTATGCAACCAGCTGATGGCAGGGGGTGACAGTTTATGTGAGAACTTTGAGGGCTACTTTTTTTTTTCTTGTAGGAAGAGATTGAAGGGCTTTTTTGTATCTGGCAGGCCTAGGCTGGTGCCTGTTCTGAAGCAGCGTTTATTTCCAGGAAGATGGCTCTTGCCTCTTCTGTTCAGACAGGGGACTCTCGGTCTGGGCCCCCCAGGAGGCTGTAGAGGGGTTTTGCCATTGCCGAGAATCCAGGAATCCAGATTCTGCAGAACCCGGCAGCCCCCAGGAACTCTCCTATGTCTTTCTTCATCTGGGGCTGAAGTAAGGAGATAATGACCTTTTCCTCTCTGGCTCTAGTGCCCTTTTTCTCCCTGAATGAGGAGGAAGCCTGAGTTACCAGACGTGCTGCTGGAAGATTTGTGCCCTTTTTTTATGAGGCTCGGTATGCTGAGTCTGACAGGAGTTGCAGGAGGGCCTTTGTAACTTTTGCACAATTTTCCTGGGTGTCACTGGCAAGGAGGAGGTCATCTACGTACTGCAGGAAAGTGCAGCACGTGGCTTCCCTCGGAAAGCTGGCAAGGTATGCGGCCAATGCTTCTCCAAAGTGAGTGGGTGAGTTCTTGAACCCTTGTGGAAGCCGTGTCCATGTTGACTGCATCTGCCATCCTGTATCTGGTTCAGTCCATTCAAAAGCAAACAAGAGCTGGCTTTGGGGGCCAGCCGGAGGCAGAAGAAGGCATCTTTTAAGTCTAGGTGAATGAACCATTTGGCAGACCCCGGGATCTGGCTGAGGAGGGTGTACAGATTTGGGACCACTGAGTGTAAAGAAACAGTCACTCTGTTAATGGCTCGCAGGTCTTGAACAGGCTGGTACCCTCCTCCTGGCTTTTGACTGGTAGAAGCAGGGTGTTCAAGGGCGACTGACACTCAGTTAGAATGCCTGCCTCTCTGTGTCTGATCAGGTGCTCCTGGGTGCCTGCTCCCGCCTCTTGTGAGAGGGGGTACTGCCGCTGTCTCTGTGGCTGGGCCCCAGAGCCAATTCTACAATGACAGGGGCTCGGTTATGAGCAAGTCCAGGTGGGTTGCCTTCAGCCCATACTGAGGAGAAGGCACCTCTGAATTCAGGTGGGCTACTTGGGAGGGTCTGGGCACAGAATAGCCTCCACTCCTCTTCCCTGGGTGTGGTTATTGCCAGTCTGAGGGACCCTGGCTCTTCTTGGCTTGGGTTTAGTTTGAGGCTTGTGTGTCCAGTTGGTTCAAAAGTTATTTGGGCTCTGAGCTTTGAGAGTATATCTTGGCTGAAGAGGGGAATGGGGCACTTGGGCAAATAGAGAAACTTATGTCGGGCCTTATGGCCTCCAAGTTCACACTGGCGGGCTTGGCAAAAGTGCTGCTGGACTGTTTATGTCCCAGTGGCTCTGAAAATAGTTGCATTCTTTTTACTGAAGGGAGTTACAGGGAGGGTGACCACAGAGTGTTCTGCCCCTGTGTCAACTATAAAAGTCGTGTGTTGTCCCCCCACTTTCATTTTGACTGTGGGCTCATGAGGGCTGAGCATGAGAGAGCCTGGTTCTTGTCAATCTGAGTCTGTTCCTGCCAGGCCAATGAGCCTCTCCCTGCGAGGCTCCTCTAGGTAACAACTGGGCTTCGGGGCTTTGCCTCGGTTGGGGCATCCACTCTTCCAATGCCCCTTCCCTTCACAGTAAGCACACTGGTCCCTGGCTAGGGGCGTCCTAGTCTTCCCCCCTCTTGGCGGCCAGCTTTTCTCTGCCTTTTGGTCATCTCTCTTTCTTTTAGGGCAGCTGCCAGGAAGCTGGCCTTTTTCTTCACTTTTCTTTCAGTCTCTCTGTCATCCTGAACTTCTCTGTTTAGATATACTTCATTGGCAATTTTAATCAGTTGAGTGATATTTATCCCAGCAAAGCCTTCCAGTTTTTGGAGCTTTTTGTCGGATGTCTGGGGCAGCTTGAGCTACGAATGAGGTGTTGGCCATGTGTGGGCTCCCTGGTGACTCAGGATGAAGGGGGTGCAGATGCGATGAGCCTCCCACAGCCTCTCATACTAGTCCCCAGGAGGCTCTCCTGCTTGTTGAGTGACTGAGATACTTTGGTCATGTTCATAGGCTTTCTGGACTTGGCTTTGATCCCCTGGAGGAGGGCGTCTTGATGTCAGCAGATCTGATGCTGTCCCTCAGGGGTGGTGAGGTCCCACTCAGGGCACTCCATGGGGCAGCAATTTCAGCCCATGCACCCCGATCAAGGACCCCGGCTGCCTCCTCCCTTCCGTTTTGAACAGGATGTGGAGAAGCTGTTGCAGTCTTTCCAGGTTGGCTGATGGGTTTGGAAGAGGGATTTCATGAGATCAACCAGGGCTTGTGGCTTTTCCAACGGGGTGTTGTGTTTTTAATTGAGGAGGTCAGTCATGGAGAAGGGCTGATAGTAAAGCATGGACCAGCCAGGCTGGATGGTCCCATCTTCATTACACCTTTCAGGCTCCCACGTCTCTTGCACCGGCATCTGAAGGGCTCCTGCTCCTGGCTGAGGGCACAGTCTGGCTGCTGGTCCGGGGGAGAGTGGGTCCACTGGTTCTGGAGGTGGTGGGGAGGCTGACGGCGGTGGGGTGTCTGGGACCGGGGGCTGGGTGCTGACGGCCTTGGGGGCGCATAAGGTGGGGGCAGTATTAGCTCTTCCTCTGGGTCACCAGCAGGAATTTGCAGAGGCTCGGGCTTCTGTTGATTCCCTGTGGGCTGCTTTGTTGAGGCGACTAAGACCCTACCCTGTCCCCGCCTGTTGCAAGGGAATCGCACCCAAGGGGGAAGGCTCAGGGCGACTCCTAACTGGGAGTTAATGTGTGGGAACTGGTCAGGGTGACCTGGATCTCCAGTGATGACCCGCCAGACTCGGCGGAGCGTTGGGACATGCAGGGCCCCTTCTGGAGGCCACCCTGCACTAAAGGTGGGCTATACAGATTCACACAGGGTTTTAACCCACCAGTTAATTTTACTCTGTAGTTTTCTGAAACTTAATTCCTGAAATTTTTGATCATGGTGTCGAGAACTGTGGGTTTGCTGTGCCCTGACCCCATGACGTGTCTGTGTAATGGTGCCGCGACAACAGACAAGGGAGGGGTGCCTCCCCTAGAGAGGAGACCAGTCAGATGCCCGTCCGTTCGCTCTCCTCATGGAGAATTTAGTCAGCCTTGAATAAGGTGCACCGTGTAAGTCCCGGGCCAGGTCAGCCGAAGCTGAGTCACCGATATGTCGTGGCGGCCGACTGCGAATGCGGATGAGGGCCCACGCAGATTCCGTAGCCCAGGCGGTGGAATCACAGATTCAGTGCAGACTGAATGGCAGCCGCCCTGCACTCTCACTCACACACTCAGACCAGAGTTTAAACATTCCCCCCCTGGGAATGTCTACCTGTGAGACTTCTAAGAAGTCTCCGCGAGGTGACCAGGCTCCCCTTCCTCCCCACCGGCTGGGAACTGGCTGGGTCAGGGGCCCCAGGGCCTTACCATATCCAAGCCTCCTTGAGTCCAGCGCCACCCCAACCCCCCACGGTTGCCCCAAACCAGTGGCAACAATAGGCCAGTGGGTTGAGTTTCCCAGTCAGGGAGCCAAATGTTATGGAAAATACTGGAAAACTTGGACTGGATATCTGAAGGAAGAACCAAGCAGCACTCAGAGGTCTTGGAGTTTTGAGGTTTATTTTACACCAGCAGGCTCAGAGGGGAGTAATCTCCCAAGGTCTGAGCCCTGAGCACAAGCAAGGGGAGCAATTTATATTATTTTGATATGTGGCATTTCGGCATGCACAGGGCAAAAGAGGAGCCTGGAGGAGGGGAGGGGGGAGCTGGGAGGGCTTTGCCAACTGGAGGAAAAAGGCGGTTTGCTGACCTTGACGCTGTGTTGAGTATTTTCCTTATCAAATGGGAATAGACCAGCAGTTGGCTTTAACTCTGCCAATGTGTTCTTTTCAATCCTCCATAGTAAAGGGAACCAAAAGCCACTCAGAAATAAATGGAATGAGTAGTAGTACTCATTTATGGTCATAGCCCAAGACTCTGACAACTCCTGCTCTGTGTGCTAGAAAATGGTACCACCATGTACCCCAGACCCCACGCTGGAGACCTGAGCCTTTCGAGCACACATCATGCCTCTCACAGTCGGGTCCTGTCAGCCTCACTCTCTCCTTCGGGCATCCTACACTCTGGCAAAACAGAACTTTCTGATGCTCCTCAAATGTTCTAGGCTCTCTTCCCACCGCGGTGCCATTGCCCATGTACAAAGGACCCTGGTCATCTTGACTTTCTGCAGAACTTCTCTCTGGTCCACTATACTGATGACATCATGCTAATGGGACCTGGTAAACAGGAATATGGTGTTACTTTGGATGTCTGAATAAGGCACATATGTACCAGAAAGTGGGAGAAAAACCCTGCAAAGATTCATTAGCCTGCTATGTAGGCGAAGGTTTTAGGGGGTCTAGGTCTGAGGCATGCTAGAATATCCCTTCTGAGGTCGTATCACCTTATGTTCCTTATTGTTAAGAAAATATACATGTTTGGTGGGTCCTTTGGATTTTAGAGTCATAGATGCCATGTTGAGAATACTTCCCCAACCCACATATCAGGTGGTCAGAAGTCTTAACAATTTCAAGTGAGGCCCAGAGGAAGACAGGACTCTGTATTAGGACCAGCCCGATGGCTATAGTGTTAGAGATGTCTGTGGAGATAGACGCTGGGTGGGGTCTCTGGTAAGCCCTAGTAGGAGATGTGTGGCACAGACCCTGTAGCTAGGCCACGCCTTCTGCATCAGAGAATTATACATTCAAAAAGAAGCTCCTGAAAACCTAGAAGAAATGGACATCTTCTAAGAAAAATACAACCTTCCAAGACTGACCAAGCAAGAAACAGAAAAACTAAACAGACCAATCACCAGCAATGAAATTGAATCGGTAATCAAAAAACTACCCAACAACAAAACCCCCCGACCAGACGGATTCACCTCTGAATTTTACCAGACATATAGAGAAGAAATAACACCCATTCTCCTTAAAGTTTTCCAACAAATAGAAGAGGAGGGAATACTTCCAAACTCATTCTATGAAGCCAGTATCACTCTAATACCAAAACTGGACAAAGACCTCACCAAAAAAGAAAATTACAGACCAATATCCCTGATGAATGTAGATGCAAAAATATTCAACAAAATATTAGCAAACCGAATTCAAAAATACATCAAGAGGATCATACACCATGATCAAGTGGGATTCATCCCAGGGATGCAAGGATGGTACAACATTCGAAGATCCATCAATATCATCCATCACATCAACAAAAAGAAGAACAAAAACCACATGATCATCTCCATAGATGCTGAAAAAGCATTTGACAAAATTCAGCATCCATTCATCATTAAAACTCTCAACAAAATGGGTATAGACGGCAAGTACCTCAACATCATAAAGCCCATAAATGACAAACTCACAGCTAACATCACACTTAACAGCGAGAAGCTGAAAGCTTTTCATCTAAGATCGGGAACAAGACAGGGATGCCCACTCTCTCCACTGTTATTCAACATAGTACTGCAGGTCCTAGCCACGGCAATCAGACAAAACAAAGACATACAAGGCATCCAGATTGGTAAAGAAGAAGTCAAATTGTCACTATTTGCAGATGACATGATATTGTACATAAAAAACCCTAAAGACTCCACTCCAAAACTACTAGAACTAATATCTGAATTCAGCAAAGTTGCAGGATACAAAATTAACACACAGAAATCTGTTGCTTTCCTATACACTAACGATGAACTAACAGAATGAGAAATCAGAAAAACAATTCCATTCACAATTGCATCAAAAAGAATAAAATACCTAGGAATAAACCTAACGAAGGTAGTGAAAGACCTATACCCTGAAACCTACAAGACACTCCTAAGAGAAATTAAAGAGGACACTAACAAATGGAAATTCATCCCATGCTCTTGGCTAGGAAGAATAAATATTGTCAAAATGGCTATTCTACCTAAAGCAATCTACAGATTCAACGCAATCCCTATCAAAATACCAACAGCCTTCTTCAATGAACTGGAACAAATAATTCTAAAATTCATATGGAACCACAAAAGACCCCGAATAGCCAAAGCAATCCTGAGAAGGAGGAATAAAACAGGGGGAATTACACTCCCTGACTTCAAGCTCTACTACAAAGCCACAGTAATCAAGACAATTTGGTATTGGCACAAAAACAGACCCACAGACCAGTGGAACAGAATAGAAAATCCAAACATTAACCCAAACATATACAGTCAATTAATATATGATAAAGGAGCCTTAGATATACAATGGGGAGATGACAGCCTCTTCAGCAGCTGGTGTTGGAAAAACTGGACAGCTACATGTAAGAGAATGAAACTGGACTACTGTCTAACCCCATACACAAATGTAAACTCAAAATGGATGAAAGACCTGAATATAAGTCATGAAACCATAAAACTCTTAGAAAAAAACATAGGAAAAAACCTCTTGGACATAACCATGAGCAACTTCTTCATGAACATATCTTCCCGGGCAAGGGAAACAAAAGCAAAAATGAACAAGTGGGATTATATCAAGTTGAAAATCTTCTGTACAGCAAAGGACACCATCAGTAGAACAAAAAGCCATCCTACAGTATGGGAGAATATATTCATAAATGACATATCCAATAAGGGGTTGACATCCAAAATATATAAAGAACTCATGCACCTCAACAAACAAAAAGCAAATAATCCAATTAAGAAATGGGCAGAGGACATGAATAGACACTTCTCTAAAGAAGAAATCCAGATGGCCAACAGGCACATCAAAAGATGCTCCACATCGCTAATCATCAGAGAAATGCAGATTAAAACCACAATGAGATATCACCTCACACCAGTGAGGATGGCCAACATCCAAAACACAAACAACAACAAATGTTGGCGAGGATGTGGAGAAAAGGGAACCCTCCTACACTGCTGGTGGGAATGCAAGTTAGTTCAACCATTGTGGAAAGCAGTATAGAAGTTCCTCAAAAAACTCAAAATAGAAATACCATTTGACCCAGGAATTCCACTCCTAGGAATTTACCCTAAGAATGCAGCAGCCCAGTTTGAAAAAGACATATGCACCCCTATGTTTATCGCAGGACTATTTACAATAGCCAAGAAATGGAAGCAACCTAAGTGTCCATCAGTAGATGAATGGATAAAGAAGATGTGGTACATATACACAATGGAATATTATACAGTCATAAGAAGAAAACAATTGCTACCATTTGCAACATCATGGATGGAGCTAGACGGTATTATGCTCAGTGAAATAAGCCAAGCCGAAAAAGACAAGTATCAAATGATTTCACTCATATGTGGAGTATAAGAACAAAGAAAAAAACTGAAGGAACAAAACAGCAGCATACTCACAGAACCCAAGAACGGACTAATAGTTACCAAAGGGAAAGGGACTGGGGAAAATGGGCGGGAAGGGAGGGATAAGAGGGAAAAAGGGGCATTACGATTAGCAGATGTAATGTTGGGGGGGCACGGGGAGGGCTGTACAACTCAGAGAAGACAAGTAGTGATTCTATAGCATCTCACTACGCTGATGGACAGTGACTGTAATGGGGTTGGTGGGGGGGACCTGATGAAAGGGGTAGTTTAATCACCATAATATTGCACATGTAACTGTAGATTAATGATACCAAAATAAATTATATATAAAAAAAACGAAAACAAAAAGAAGCTCCTGATGACACTGGACCCTAGTAGTGATTGACCACTAAGTCAGACGCTAAGTGATTATGAGGCAGGAACTGTCTATGAAGAGCTGGGTATTATTAGAACCACCAAGTCATAGTGAGGTCAGGCAGGCACAGTACAGTCCATGGTGTGATGGAAGTGGTAAATTCAGGCCTGGCGGGCTCTAGCAGGCACAAATGGGTTACACGAGCAGGTGGCTCAGAGCCCTGTGTGAAAAATCTGTTGCACCAGTGCCTCTCCTGCAGCTCAAACTTATGGGCTCATGGGGGCTTCCCTATGGCCAGCGATGAAGGAGAACATCTGGGCCTGATTCATCTATGGGGAGGCTCCCTTATAAGTTGGTGTGAGCCGAAAATGGACTCTTGCCACCCTATAGCCCCAAGTAGGGGTGTCCCGAAAAGGCAGTATAGAAGGAAAATCTTCCTAGTGGGCAGAGCTCTGAGCAGGGCTTTCAGTTGCAAGCATTTCATGGAGTGAGAAGTGGCTGAAGGTAAAGGGAAACACTTCTGGGCAGCAAGGAACCACTGGCTGGCTGGTCACCAACAGAAGACAAGAAAGAAGCCTGTGGATGGATGTACAAGACTGGAGTCAAGTGTGACAGCATTTGTGTCTCACATCAATGTTCACTAGGAAGCATGCCCCTCAGAGGAAACCCTCAACAGCCAGATGGACAGGATGGCTTCTCTGGCAGATGTCAGCCGGCCTCTGAACTCGGCCACTCCTGTGCTGGAGCAGTGGTCCCATGAATGGAGTAGTCACAGTGGCAGGGACAGAGGGTTCATGCAGCCCGAGAGGCAAGGCCCCCGTGTAGCTCACCCCTTAAGATCAAACAAGTTGATTATATCAGATCCCTTCTAATCTGGAGGAGGAAGTGATTCTTCTTTATAGAAACTGAAGCTACCTCTGGTGTGGGCTTGCCCCCCAGCCTGCAGGGCCATGGCAGCACTGATGCAGAGCTAACCGTGTGCCTGATTTCCTTGGCGAAGCACTCTGCCTCACGCTGCCTTGGCCAAAGGGCCCCATTTTATGGTGAAGATGGTATGACAATGACATGTTTCACAGGATCCACTAGCTCTCCTATGGAATGTCACCAAGAAGTGCCTAGCCTGGAAGGCTTAGTGATGGCACTGGCCTGGAGATGACACCTTGTGGGGTCGGTGCTCTCCCAGAGGACGTGCAGTATATATTGAGCCAATGGTTGTTGTGTGATGCTCTGTCTCTGTCAGTTGGAACACAGAGGCCCAGGAGCTGGAGGGCAGAAGGAGGAGTGGCCCCTCTTACCTTCAATTCCAGTGACCCACTTGCAGAAGTTTACTTTGTGTTCTTACAATTTTAGGCTGCAAAGACATCCTGGTTCCCGGGGAGGGGCTCTCCCACCAAGGGCCACAGAAGGGTTACACTTAACCTGAAGCTACAACTGCTACCTGGTCACTTTCGGTCCCCATAACAGTGGCTCAGTTGGCAGTAATGGATTTATGATGGAGGCAAGGCATAACCAACCCTGATTTTCATGAAAAGGCAGGGCTGTTGACACCTCATGGGGCAGAAAGGAGAATGTCTGGTGCTCCGGGGCTCCCCTGGGCTCACCCTGGTGCTTCAGGGCTCAGTGATAACAGTACATGGGCAACTGAGGCATCCACGGCCTAGCAAAGGCAAGTCCACCCAGGGCTCTGCCCCCACCCAGGAACAAAGGTCTAGGTCATCCCGCGGCAAGCAGCCAGACTAGCTGAGGTGCTGGCTGAGGGCAAGGGAGATTGAGAATGGGCAGTGGCACATGGTAATAAGTATCGGAAATGCAAATTCAAACTACACCGAGAGACCATTTCTCACTCATCAGACGAGTATAAATACCACAGTTGGACAAAAAATTCTCTTGGTGAGGCTGTGGAGAAAAGACATACTCACCCGTTACTGGTGGGAGTGCAAAATGGTATGACCCCTATGGAGAGAACATGGCAATATCTAGCAAAATGACATACATGTTTACCCATTTATAGGAATCCATCCCAAATATACACTGGCCAAAACCTGAATTGACATGAGCACAAGACTGCTCAGTGCAGTACTGTTTGTATTAGCAAGAAACCCAGAGGAACACCATCAAGAGAGTTGCACTTCTTTGTGGCAGTGTTGGGAAGGGGTTGGAGTCCAGACAAAATGCTGGGTGATTTACTTGTTTCTAACTAATGTGTATTTAGTGCCTGCTATGTGCTTGGTAGATTACATGTGTCACTCCATATAAACTCTTCAACAACTATGCACCCTTTCTGGAAACAAATTTATATCTGCAATCTTTAACACAGAAATTCTAAGACTACATCATGCAAACATAACCAAAAATGGCAACCATTCTTTATATACAAAGATGCTTACTGCATCACTATTTTTCAGAAAAATTTTAAATATTTTATCCAAGTTATGTAAGCACATGGTTAAAAAAAAAACAGAAACAAGCAATATAGAAGAGCTTATAACGGTAGTAACAATCCCCAGCTCTACACCTTCCTGTCCCAGTCTGGTCTCCAGAGGCAACCCCTTTGAACCATTTCTGGTTTTATATCTTTGACGGGTTCTTTCTACATCTTTACATGTGTTTGTGTGACTGCATTCATCAAGTTTAGATATTGTGTATTGGCTTCCTGCCACAGACTGGACTAGGATCTCTTCTTTCTTTTCTCTTTAGAGCCCCAGGGCCTGGCCGTGGGACTGACAAGGAGTGAATATTAAATAGATTTTTGTTAAATAAAAGAATAACCTAGAGTGGTCAAGGAATGGGAGGGCGCTGGAAACAGAGAGAAAATCATTGACAAAAGGGCAGAGGCCTCTTCTTCCTCACTAACAGGACCCTGATCCAGTTCAGGGTGGCTGTATCCCCCCCACTAACATTGTTGACCTCCCACACCCCCTTGCAGCAAGTGGAGACCATGTGACCCATCCCAGCCGAAAAAGATATAAGTAAAAGTTGCTGAGTAGAGCTTCCAGGAAAGGTTTCCAAGGAAACCTGATGCAGTTGGCTTATTCTTGGGTCCTTTTCGCACTTCCTCATTCTTCCTTCCTGGAACAGGGATGTGATTTCTGGATGCTTAGCTACCATCTTGCAACCACATTCCAAAGACGGAGGTCCAAAGCAATAGAAGGAGCTAAATTTTTGAATACACCACTCAATTCTACATTAGCTCGGACTGCCTATCTCTATATTTTATGTTATCCGAGATAAATAGTACTTTTATTTAAGATCACATAATTATTCTGTTGCTTGCTGCATTCATAACAGAGGGAAAAAGAATGGCCAAATCTTGATGGTAGTTTATGATACAAGGAGATTCTGAAATTTTTCTGTAATAAAAAGTTTAAAAGAACAGTGGAAATTAAAAAATACATGTAAATAATCCTTGCAAATATGATTTCCAAAAAGTTTTGCAAAGTATCTGGGCTTCCGAGGTTGTTGCTATGTCTTGTGACAGTTTGCCTTAACCTCTAAGAAGTCTGTAACTTTGATTGGTTGTTGTGATGACACAAACAACTTTGGCTTCTCTGACTTACTGCCTAGGCATTTTATAGTATGACAACCCTACTCACACCGAGTCTGGACATCAGATAAGGATCCAAGCTTAGGATTCCTGCCATAGATTCCTGCTTGGCTTTTCCTGGGGCACCTTTTGAAATAACCACTTGGAGTTAAGCCCGTGAAAAAGTAGTGACCTCAGCCACAACCACCTCATAAGGAACAGGTGCTTTCTACCCCACTCTCTGTCTCCTGCTCACTTGTGACCTGGGACAAAGGACTGTCCTTTGTGCAAGTGTGCTGAAAGTCACACCTTCAAGCAAACCGACCCGCAGGTTTCACTTTCACAAAGTGGGGGCTCAGATGCTGAAGGAGCTACCTGCCAAAGCTGGGTGGGTGGGTGGCTTGTACCCACCTCCTTCAGCAGGTCAGAATCCGTATATTTTTAGTTCAATACACCAGCTCTGGCTTCTCAACACAGTTGTCTTAATAATGTGTCACCCTGGTGATAACATTTAAATTACCTCAGTTTGGGGAAGAGATACAAATATAATTTTCTCTTTTTTGCCAGGAGGGTTTCATTGGTATGGCATCTTCCTCAATATACATGAAGGGAAATAAAACCACTCTTCAGAATTTCTTATTTAAACAGAGTTTGAGAGTTTTTATCACATTTAAATGAATAAACTAAAGGGAAGTTAAGAGTAGAGGTTGGTGACCCCACACAGAGCTCAAATATGAGCCAAGAAAAGGAAGGCAGAATTGACCACTTCTTGTGCCCCCTCACACCCTGGCAGCCCAGCTTTGATTCCAGCTATTGCTGCAGCAACCAGATCTGTGTAGGCGACACCCGAAGTGCTGGGCCTCAGCTGCATTGTGTTTCTTTCACTTTCTGCCCTTGGGCCTCTGGGAAGCCACAGTGGGAAATGCCTATGGGAACTCACAGGCGTTCATTCTTGCATGTGAGCCCTGAGTGTGGGAGGAATGAACACTCCTGTGCTTGACTAGCATTAGAGTGTTAGCAACGCTTGACTAATAGGAAATAAGAACGGGTGGATAAATGCTCCCCAATTCTGAGATGCACCTCAGGAGGTCCTGTGGGATCAAACCAACTCATCAGCTCACGTTGCCATGGCTTTTCCTCCTCTGGGGCTAGCACCCCAGTTCCTGTTAGTGGCCAACTCATCCCAGTTTGCTTGGGACTTCCCCGATTTAAATCCTGAAAGTTTCACATCTTAGGGAACCTCAGAGTCCCCAGCAAACAGGGATGGCTGGTCACCCTGTCAGTTCCTCACTCTTGTACCCTGGGGTCACCCCCAAAATAACACCCCTTCAGGCAAGTGCCCATCTCACGCTCTGGTTTCGGAGGAAACCCAGACAACGATAAGCCATTTGGGTCTTGTTGGGATACCCGCCTGTCTCTGAAATCTATTTCTAACCAGTTCGAAACAAGAACATCACATTGCAGCTGGCTAAGAAATCTACAGAGTATAGTGAAGCGAAAACCTGCAGTTTCTGTTTCCTGTTGTGGATTACTGTCTTGTGGCTTTTGCAAGATGTTCGTGGATATGAATCCAGATAATACAGGTGGAGTCTTATTTTTTGAGCCTACCAGCAGTCAGAGCAGATGGAAGAGGTCTTGTGATTCTGTCTCCTGAAATGAATGTTCTGGTTTCTGGGTTAGAATTTTATCTTATTCAAAGCTGGAGTGTTTTCTTTTGGTTTGAATTAAGGCCTAAGTGATTTTCCCTAGAGACTGCAAGAGACAAAACTCTGGAAGACAGGTGATTTTTTTTTTCCCCAGAAACAGGTAACTACCGCCCCCTAGAGGATAAATATATAAATGATGGTTCAGGGAAGCTCAGGGCAGCTGTTTTTCTGAACCTATGCGTGGTTTCTTGTCCTTAGAGAAAATAATGCTACTGCTTAATCTTTAGATGGTCCACAAATTTACAAATTTCTTCTGTTGTTTGAGAGATTTGCTTCTCCATGTAAAAGCTCCACTGAACTGTATTTGAATTGGTATGAATTGAGGGATTGGGAGTGAGGGATCCAAGGAACACCAATAGGTATTTCAGCTTGTTTTGGAGGATTGATCTGGACATACCACAGTGACACAGAAATGAGTTTGGTATCAAAGTTACTTTGAATTAATTAGGCTTCCTCTATGGATTTGTAGAAAACACCTCTATAATGTCTCAAGACCTTGGTGGATTTCCTGCTTGTGTTGGTTCCACACCAGTGAGGCTTATACAAATCTAAGATAAAGGGATTCAGTGTCTCCCAAGGAGAAAAATTAAGAAATTAAGCCACACCTTCAATACTTCAAATGTGCTAGCCTTTTATGAAAAGCCCTGTAGGCTGAGAGAAAAAGAAAAACTTCCAAGCTGCAGAACAGCGAGCTTACAAGGAGACTTGAGCTCTAAATTGCACTCTGTAATTTATGTTAATACATTTAAATAGATTAAAGAAACTAGTCTTCAAAAGGATGACTCTTCTAAATTCTTTTTTCTTAGAAAAAAACAACTTCCAAGTGAAAAAATGAAACTACTCAATTGAGTATTGAAACCTTTGGGTAAAAAGTAAATTTCACATTCTTATAAGAATGAAACAAAATATGTATAAATAACTGCAAAAAAAACCCTGGGTTGTTAGTACAAATTTAAACACTATTCCCATTTTTCAATCTAAGCTCTTTCTTCAAAACGTTTTTGGATGGGAAACAGAAAAATCTAACTTTGGTTTAAATGCTTCATGATTCCTGCTGAGTTACAAAATATAAATATGCAGATCAGGCTGAATGATATGCAAATTTACACCAGGCCAAAAATTGGTAGTCACAAAGATTTTAAGAAACCCTTCAATACTAAGACTTCTAATTACGGTTCAGAGAATTCCATTGCTCTATAAAATAAATATAAGGAAGCCCTTGATCGCCTCTGCTGAGTGGCTTGAATGCAGCCAAGGCCCAGGTGCTTCCTCCCAAGGTCTGTGACTTAGGGGACTTCCTTTTGCTGCTCTGTCACGTGACACCACCATCCAGCCTATGTTTTACTGAAGACAAAAAGATTCAGTTTAGTCTTCATTTGAATTCCCTGTTGGGAGCCCACAAAGCCCCTCATTTCCTCTCCAGAGTTCCCTTTTTCTAAAGTCACTTGTCCCTTGTTTAATTACCAGTAAATGACAATGTGTACACAAATCACTGACATGCTCTTCAACTTCTAAGTTTTATTCTCTTCAGGGTTGTTTTCCCTTTTACGTCGATGACCCACCTCTTTCGCAAGTCAAGGTGAACAAGTTACTTGCCTGCCTGAGAGTTACAGGCATTCGAGATCCACCTTGAAAGATTTGTGATGCTCTGGGTCTTTGGAAATGCCAGGGTTAACGTGCACATCATGCCTCCTGGTGGCTGCACTGCCTACCCCTTGAGCTCAAAGTGACACATTTTTAAATGCTAATGAACAAACTCAGTTGCTGGTACAGAAGAGCTCATAAGTGGCTGAGGGCTGGAATCCTCACTTCCTTGGTTCAAACATCTAGTGTTTTCTAACTTGTACCCAAAGCTGCTTTTTCTACCCTCCTCTGTACACAAACTCTTCAGCCAGTGTATCTGAATATTTCCCACTTTATCATTTTCTAAGGAAATATCTGAAACAATTTAGTTGTTGGAATTCTAAGAGGAAAATGCTGGTTTCTGCTGAGTTGGTATCTGGTGTTTTAATTAGCTCAGCTTTCCCTATAGCGCAGGCCAAGGGTGTGTCTTCCAAGGACAAAAGGACCTTCACTGCCCAGCTAGGTGGGGTAGACCAACTTTACTGATTTAGTTCCAGCAACTCTTACCCTCTCCCTTGGGGAATGTCCTATGAATGTTGCTCTTGTTTGGCTGAGAATTTTGCCAGAATCCTAAATCATACACTCTTGATCTGCATGGGTCCCTGAGAATCCTCCTGTTCAAGAAGAAGAAGGTGTTCAGGGTATGAATGTGCGTTTTGTGTGATCCTTCTCAGCTGCGGAATTAATCTTAAACAAGTGTAGCAGAAGCCCTCACGGCCAGAGTGGGGCTGGGTGGAGCAGGTGAGGCTTTGAAATCAGCTATTTGTGATTTGGAACTGGGGGAGAAAAGGTAAAAGAAGGAGGTAACAGCCATCTAGTCTTGCCAGTGTCAATTCTTTATCAGATGGAGTTTTGCCTTCTTTGTCCATGGGGTATTTTGCAACAACGTGCCTTTATCAACTAGGAGTTTTACAGGCAAAGCTTTCAAATAAACAGACAGAAAATGGAAAAATAAATAAATACAAGGAGATTAAATGTTAATGCATGTGCCCATGATATTCTCAAAGTAAACTCTTTGATAAAGTAAATGATAGTGACTCTTAGTTAAAAGGTAACTCTAGGTCTTGTCCTAGATTTTCCACAGTGGGAAATGAAAATGCAAATGTATTTTTGTCCCTGCAAGGCTGAATTTAATTTTTTAATCTCCTCCAGAAGTTAAATTAAGCGGAAGTTTCAAATTTCTTGATTATTATTACCTAGACTAATATTTAAGAGTATGTTAATGTAAACATGAGTATTCAACTAAATTTAATTCTTTTGAAGAACTGAAAATTTAATAAAGGGAAACCTCACTAACTGGTGTTGGGAGCCAACAGGGGGAGTTCTCACACCCACCCCACCAGGGAGCTGAACCACTTGCAAGTCAATACTGTTTTAGCTTCTTTACTACTCATCAGAAGGAAGGAAGGTTTCCACCTCCACCAGCAACAGCTTAGCCAATGAGAAGCCATGATATGTGGATGTGGATAAAGTGAAGATTCCTGTGGCCAGGATTCTCACCTGGCTCTGGTTGGCTAGCTCACTACACAGGTGTGGGCAAAGCATCGTGATTGACTCTATAAATCCTTTCACCCCAAGAACGTTCTACTGTCGTTTCTTCTACTGTCATTTCTTTGGTCCCATTGAATCCATAGTGAACTTGCCCAGGGCTGAAACCCATTGGCAAGACAATTGGCGATGTAGGCAGGGTTCATTGTTGACCAAAGAAAAGGACGGGCTGCCCTCATGGAAGGAGTGTTTCAGCAGGCTACACCTATGGACAGGGTGACATTCGAGTATCCTCCTGTGGACATGTGGTACTGTGAAGGGGTGGAGGACTGGGGGCCACCCCAAGAGAAAGAAATTTCTTGCTTACTGAAATGGCATCACTAGGAAGTGCTGTGGAAGTAGTAGAGACCCGAGAAGGAGCGGCATGAGAACAGCAGCATGCAGGCTGCCAGGTGCTGTGGGGCAGGTGAAGGATGTATTGGAGCGGTCAGCCTCAGAAGTGGAGGAGTGGAGGTTTGATGAACAGGTGGGGGAGGCCCTGCCAGTGCTGGAGGCATCTGCCCCTCCTTGGTTGGGTCCCCACCTGGTTAAAAGCTGGTGGAAAGCCAGAAGGACTTGGCAACCGCAGGTTCTTCCAGGAGAGGTGCAGCCCCCTCCCCAGGTTGTGAAGGATTCTATGCTCTGCTTCTATGCTCAGGCTCAAGCACAAAAGGAAATACAGTCTGCTTCTCGAAGGAGGAATTTAAAGGGCCCTGTGAAGGTCACGAGGACCCAGATGTGGGTTGGTTTGAAAAGGCAGGAGCAGACAGAAAGAAATTGGATGACTGGAGCTGTGGCAGCAATCGGGACCAGAGCGGTGGTTCCAGCTGCTGAGGATGAAGCAGAAGGCAGAGATAAAGCAACAGGATCGGCCTGTGTGACTGCAAGACTTTCTGCTGGAGAGGCTGGAGAAGGTGGGTATTGTAAGGCCCACTCACAGTTCTTTTGGTTAACTCATTTGAGCAGAACTGGTTTGAACACAGCCAGGATGACCAGCTGGTGGCAATGGATCTCCTCAGGTTTGAGGCTTATTATAATTTGTTGTACTTTTTGTTATTTGTATATTGTCATAGCCTCTGTTGTTATTATGGAATTTGGTTACAATGCTCCAGCTTTCTTGCACAGGGACCATTGCAGAGGATTGAGGGCACATAGATTGAGAGGCAAGTATCCTGGAGTGGTGGAGTGTAGATAAAGTGAAGGTTCCTGTGGCCGGGATTCTCACCTGGCCCTGGTTGGCTGGCTCACTACACACGTGTGGGCAATGTGTCATTATTGACTCTATATAGAGAGCCCTGCCCAGTGTTCTGGGAGACACAGTGGCACGGCTGCAAGAGAGCAGAGCAGAGGCTGTAGACGTGGCAGCACCGAGGACAGAGACTGAGACTGCTGCGGGCACAGAGAAGCCCAGAGGCAGAGCAGCTTGCTGCATGCAGACTCTATCTGAGTGAACGGGATTCTAGTGATTGACCTGCCACCGTGGAAATAAAGTTGGGTATAATCCTTTCACCCCAAGAACTTTTTACTGTCATTTCTTTGGTCACATTGAATTCATAGTGAACTTGCCTAGGGCTGAAACCCGTTGAAGACAGTGGAACTCCCTGTTTACTCCAATGGACTTTTAGCTTAGTAGAGCCCTCCCAACAGGGCCCTCTTGCTCGGTAAGGGAGTGCTCCTCCCCTTTGTTCTCCCGACTTGCTTGTGGTTTTACCCTGGCTTGCGTGTCCCTAATCGCAATTCTGGCTATTCCTGAATACAGAGGTCCCTGTAGAAATCCAGGTGAGACATTGTGGTGCCTTAGACCAAGGTGGCAGAAGTGGTTGGGTTGGATTCAGTATATAATCTGAAGGTAGAAACAAGTTTTGCTAGTGGGCCAAGTGTGGGGTATGAGAGAAAGGGAGGAGTCAAGCATAACTAAAAAAACAAGTTTTTTAGTCTGAGCAGTTGTGAGAAGGAAGTTGCAGTGTCCTCAGGGGAGGGCATGTTTCAGTTCTAGAACAAGAAAGGGAACATTTAGAGAGAGGTGGAGGGTGGAGCATTTGACTACCAACTGACCATGAGTTCCAGAGGGCGCATTTCAGAAGGTAAAGAAGTTTATTTCTTGGTCATTCCTGATTCAGGCCGTAACAGAGCTCTGCTCACAGTCACTCAGGGAAGCAGCATGCTGGAAGATGCAGTCACCCGTTCACCTCACTCTCTTTTCTTGCCTTTGTAGTTGTGAAAGTGTGTTCTGTGATGGAGCCTCCAGCACCCTACTTCCCTGAGTGACAAGAAATAAACCTCTTCCTGGTTTGTTTTGTTTTGTTTGCAAGAAATACTTTCCTGCCCTGAAGTTAAAATATACATACACACACATATATATATATTCTCCCACATTTTTTGGTAATGGTTTTTAGAGACTTATTTTTCACGTTTAGGTCTTTAATTTGGGGAGAATTACTTTTATATAGGGTGCAATGTAGGAATCCAGTTCCATTTTTTGGCATGTGGAGAGCCAGTTGTCCCAGCACCATTCATTCATCACTTGTCCTTTCTCTCCTAATTTGCACCCCCTGCCCCCACTGTATCTGGAGTGACTGCTTACATGGATCTTTTTCTTGACTCTTTATTCTCTCTGATGCCTTTTTGGTCTATAATTACACCATTTTACTTACCATTTCTTTCTAATTTGTCTCAATAGCTGGTAGGCCAAGGGCAGGATATTCTTCATGCGTAGAGAGTGGGGAATGAAAAGTGAGTTAGGTTCTGAGCCTCTTAGCCAACCCAGCCTTGATGAGTAGAGCACCAGGCTTGGGGCCGAGACTTCCTGGCTATCTGCACATCGGAATGTGCCTGTCCATTTCCTTGGGGATAATCAGAGTGAGAAGCAAGGGATAGATTTGGGAGCTATTATTAAAATTAATTGACAGGGCTTGATAACTGCTTGGATTTCTGGTGGAGTGTGTAGGAAGGGGAATTTATCTAAGACAGCACTTGTATTTCTGGCTCAATTAGTTAGGGCTGCAAGGATATCTGAGAAGCTTCTCAACTGTGAAAATGCCAGCATCAGAACTAATGTCTTGGGAGAATTCCAGGAGCAAATAATACAACCTGCAGAAATACCTAGTCACAGAAAAGCCAGGTGTGATGGTTTATTTCTTTACATTATAACATACATCACAATTAAATTGCATTTTTAAGACTGTTACTGCTGACAGTACATAAAAACATTGTTTTTTAATCATAGCGAAGTGTCAGGAGGGAATTAGGTAGTAAATCTGAAGAGAGAGTGTGCACTTTTGCAAACAGACACTTTTGCAGACAGACCCAGTTGATCCCTAAGAGGTCTTGGGGGACATGAGCACTGATATAGGCTCCCCCAAATTTTCCCGTGTCTTATCCTTCCAACTACTGCCAGTAAGCCAGTCAGCTCCTGCCCCTTGCCTCCTGCTGGCACCCCTATCACCAGGCCGGGGAGGGCCACAGTTCAGTAGGGAAGAGCAGCAGAGGGATGCAGGGCTTTCTCATTCCTGCCAGTGGAGAAAGATAAAGGAAGGTTTCCTTATGGCGTTACTCAAGATGTAGGCCTCCCAAACTTTTTGACCTTCACCCATTAGAGAGTGGGCTCTGGGGGCTCCCGGTACTTGGCCAGCAATTAGATTCTCCTTCTGACTCTCAGGGATTCGTGAAGTACTCAGGAGTCCCAGAGAGAGAGCATGGTCTGTGGGGACACATCCTTTTGGTTCTCTGACTTCAAGGCCATCTCCAGAGGACTAAGATCTCAGGTCTGATGGGTCCCTCAGCCCCTCCCATCGCCCCTTCTCAGCTACAGGTGCCTTAGTAAGAAAGGCCTTTCCTACCCAGGGCCTGCAGCTCCCTGGCCAGTGTGGGAGCCCCTCCGTGCTTGTCTTTGTCCACCCAGGAAGATGTTTTCAGGTTTGGGCCACATAAAAGCTCTTCTTTTATAGTAACATACAGACTCCTTTCTCCACAAACCAGTGTTAACTGACTTTTATGGAATCTGGCGTCCTCTGCTGGGGTTCTCAGACAGCTGAATCTGAATGAGCGTCGGCTACTGGGCCTGAGATAGTGGGTGACACCTTTCCTTTGCTGGATTGTTTATCTGGCTATCCTGTTGTCATTAAGCTTTATCCAAATTCATAATTCCTCCATGTAAATGCTTAGAGTCCCCAGTCATCACTTTCTGTGGTCCCATTTCTATCTCAAATATTTCTAGTTTCCAGCACTTACAGAGCATAAGGACTTAATTTGGTCGAAACTTGTTGGAAACTCAGTCCCTGTGCAGCTCAGATTCACTTCTGGCTGGACCTTGTCATCTCGACAAAATTTACCTCAACAACGTGTACTGAAACCCTGGTTTAAGCCAGGCATTAATGACAGGCCCTGGGTGCCCGTGAAATGGGGAGACAAAGTCTCTGCTGTAAAGAAATCACCAGGCTGTGAACAAATGATTATCATGGAGATGGTGAGTATATGACCGAGTTGTGTATAAGGTTCTCTGTGGGAAAACAGTATTTGTTAAGCAATGTGTATGTGCCGGGCAATAAGTTAAGAACTCCTCTCCTTTAATTTTCACAGAAATACTACTGAGGTATTTATTATTTGTGTCTTCATTTGACAAATGAGGTAATTGAGACACACATTGCCCAGGTTAACTTGCCTAAAGAGCTGTTGGTGGTTGAGCGTGGATGACCACTGAGGTTGTCTGACCCCAAACCTGTGGCATGGAGCATGGTACCATGTTTAATTTTGCCTGAAATGATCAGGGAAGGCTTAGGAGTAGAAGTGACACTTAAGCTAGGTCTTGAAAAATAATTACCAAGTTAATAGTTTTCTACACGGGATGAAATATGACATGAAGTCAGAGACTTCAGGCCAGAAGGAACGGTGGGTGTAAATGCACAGAAACCTGAGAGCCTGGACATTGGGGGAAAGGTTGGGTAAAATGGAGGCTCTCCTGGCAGCCCTTCTCACCCATCATGGAGCTGGGAAGGTCATAGTCTTTCTCTGTACTCTCCATTACTATTTCCAGCCATTACCGATATGCCTTTCCTGAGGCTTGTGGCCTCTGATCTTCGTCAGGCCACGCATCAGCCCCGTGCATGCGGTCTACTACATCACCCACTCATGCAGAACCTTTCAGATTTTTTATGTCTCCAGCTCCAACATCATTGACCTACTCTTCAGTGTAGCCAACGACTTCTACGGAAATGTCTTCAAACCTACTCAGAACCAGCAAACTATCTACACTGGAAATGTCAAGGTCCACCAACCTCTTTTCAGGCCACACCTCTCAGTCTGTCTTCCTAGAATGCCCCGTAGAGGACATACACCAGTTCCCTGACCTCCCTCTTCACCATGGCTGCCTCTCAGTTCAGGCAGCCTCATCTCCTAACAGGGTCACCACTGTGCCTCGAACAGGTCTCCCAACTCCCCTGACCCTTTCCTATTCCTCCTGACATACCAGTAGTTTCCATGACAGATGGCCCCTCATGCCCAGCAGATCTTACCTTTCTGCACAGCAGGGAGGTTGGAAGGTTGGCTGGACTGGAAACTCCCCAAGCCGCTCTCTATTCCAGGATATCAACCCTGTCTTTTTAGGAACCTAATATTCTTCGGCAGTTGGTTGGAGGCCCTGTTGGTCTCTGCCCTGGTGGCTTCTGGTAGCAGAGCACCCCTTCTTGTATTCCCTGATGGCCCACCACTCCCACACGGAACACAGTCCCAGGCTCACCTGAGTATTGGAGAAATAGAAGAAATCATTATTGTTTAAAAATTTTTTCTAAGTTAATATTTTTAATTAATATTTTTAAAGTTAAATACTATTTAATAGTATTTTTATTTTTTAAATGTTGACATTCCAAAACACCTCAGCCTGGTATCAGCACTTTATCTTCACATGGATAAAAAGCATATTCTTCAGTAGAAATTCTTTAAAAGGTTCTGATGCCAAAGAATGAGCCCTCTCCATTAAAATAAAGTGGATGAGTAGCTATTTGTTGAGAAAAAGATGTGAGGCAAATTGCCCAAAATGTATTTTCTTCCACTGTAATGAGACTTGGTGTAAGAGCCTCTATAAATTCTGTAACACTTCCCTGGATTGAGAAGCGAAAGAGCTTTTGTCAAATAATGGAAGGCTTTGAACTGAAATTTATGTGAATTTTGGTGGAACTCTAGAGCTCTGCTAAAATCTATTCCAGTGTGCCCAGTATAGGCCACTAGGGCTGTTCCATGGAAAACACTACATTGCTCATTCTGTTTTTTTTTTCCCTTCTAATTTTCTGCTCCCCTTTTATAGTTAGTTTAAAATTTTTCATTTGCTTCTAGTTCTAACAGCTGGGGCGATTGTTCCTCTATTCATTACAGCCCACATACTAGCCATCAAGTATGTGGTCGGCCATGTCTGTGCACAGAGCCCACAGGATAGGCTTCTTGCTCTGCATGAAACATGCATTCCTGCCACAGAGCTCATGTATGAAACACAGATGATCTATACTCACTTCCCTATGAAGAATTAGATTGTATGGCTTTTATTGAGCTTTATGATTAAAAAAAAATTCCTATTTAGGATCCACAATCTCTAACAGACTCTAGTTATGCCTCCACTCCAGGGGTCATCTTGTCTCATGAGATAGGAAGGGAGAGTAGCTGTCTGGAGGATGCAGGTTCAAGACTGGAAAACATTAACTGTAGCATTTGCCTTTGGGTTGGGGCCAAAGGGTGGACTGTTGAGTGTGACACTCACGTTACCTACAAGATGAGCAAAGACCAAAAAGAAACCTAAGACTAAAAAGAAACCTAAGACCGTGAAGTGAGGCATCAGCATTAGCTATCCTGTCTCCAGACTTGCCTGTATACCTGTGTCCTGGACACTTTCGATCTGAAGTTCCACAGAACATTTCTCAGTTTCTCAAACATTTCTGATTGTTTGCTTTGTGCAGTTTGCCTCATGATTTAGTGCATCTAAAAGAAATCCTTTACCTTTTGTTAGAGGCTGGACAGGAGTACTGCCTTTTTGTTCTTTTGTTTTCTTTATTTCAGCGCTGTCTCTTTATTTCTTTTTTTTATAATTTATTTTGGTATCATTGATCTACAATTACATGTGCAATATTATGGTGATTAAACTACCCCCTTCAGGTCCCCCCCACAAACCCCATTAGAATCACTGTCCATCAGCATAGTGAGATGCTATAGAATCACTACTTGTCTTTTCTGAGTTGTACAGCCCTCCCCGTGCTCCCCCCCAACATTACATCTGCTAATCGTAATGCCACTTTTTCCCTCTTATCCCTCCCTTCCCACCCACCTTCCCCAGTCCCTTTCCCTTTGGTAACTATTAGTCCATTCTTGGGTTCTGTGAGTCTGCTGCTGTTTTGTTCCTTCAGTGTTTTTCTTTGTTCTTATGCTCCACATATGAGTGAAATCATTTGATACTTGTCTTTTTAGGCTTGGCTTATTTCACTGAGCATAATACCCTCTAGCTCCATCCATGTTGTTGCAAATGGTAGGATTTGTCTTCTTCTTATTGCTGAATAATATTCCATTGTGTATATGTACCACCTCTTCTTTATCCATTCATCTACTGATGGACACTTAGGTTGCTTCCATTTCTTGGCTATTGTAAATAGTGCTGCGATAAACATAGGGGTGCATATGTCTTTTTCAAACTGGCTGCTGCATTCTTAGGGTAAATTCCTAGGAGTGGAATTCCTGGGTCAAATGGTATTTCTATTTTGAGTTTCTTGAGGAACCTCCATACTGCTTTCCACAATGGTTGAACTAATTTGCTTTCCCACCAGCAGTGTAGGAGGGTTCCCTTTTCTCCACATCCTCACCAACATTTGTTGTTGTTTGTCTTTTGGATGTTGGCCATCCTCACTGGTGTGAGGTGATATCTAATTGTATTTTAATCTGCATTTCTCTGATGATTAGCAATGTGGAGCATCTTTTCATGTGCCTGTTGGCCATCTGAATTTCTTCTTTAGAGAAGTGTCTATTCATGTCCTCTGCCCATTTCTTAATTGGATTATTTACTTTCTGTTTGTTAAGGTGAATGAGTTCTTTATATATTTTGGATGTCAACCCTTTATCAGATACGTTTTTTATGAATATATTCTCCCATACTGTAGGATGACTTTTTGTTCTACTGATGGTGTCCTTTGCTGTACAGAAGCTTTTCAGCTTGATATACTCCCACTTGTTCATTTTTGCTTTTGTTTCTCTTGCCCGGGGAGATATGTTCATGAAGAAGTTGCTCATGTTTATGTCCAAGAGATTTTTGCCTATGTTTTTTTCCAAGAGTTTTATGTTTTCATGACTTACATTCAGGTCTTTGATCCACCTTGAGTTTACCTTTGTGTATGGGGTTAGACAGAGTCCAGTTTCATTCTCTTACATGTAGCTATCCAGTTTTTCCAACACCAGCTGCTGAAGAGGCTGTCATCTCCCCATTGTATATCCAAGGCTCCTTTATCAAATATTAATTGACTGTATATGTTTGGGTTAATGTTTGGATTTTCTATTCTGTTCCACTGGTCTGTGGGTCTGTTTTTGTGCCAATACCAAATTGTCTTGATTACTGTGGCTTTGTAGTAGAGCTTGAAGTCAGGGAGTGTAATTCCCCCTGTTTTATTCCTCCTTGTCAGGATTGCTTTGGCTATTCGGGGTCTTTTGTGGTTCCATATGAATTTTAGAATTATTTGTTCCAGTTCATTGAAGAAGGCTGTTGGTATTTTGATAGGGATTGCATTGAATCTGTAGATTGCTTTAGGTAGTATAGCCATTTTGACAATATTTATTCTTCCTAGCCAAGAGCATGGGATGCATTTCCATTTGTTAGTGTCCTCTTTAATTTCTCTTAGGAGTGTCTTGTAGTTTTCAGAGTACAGGTCTTTCACTTCCTTCGTGAGGTTTATTCCTAGGCATTTTAATCTTTTTGATGCAATTGTGAATGGAATTGCTTTTCTGATTTCTCTTTCTGTTAGTTCATCGTTAGTGTACAGGAAAGCAACAGATTTCTGTGTGTTAATTTTGTATCCTGCAACTTTGCTGAATTCCGATATTAGTTCTAGTAGTTTTGGAGTCGAGTCTTTAGGGTTTTTTATGTACAGTATCATGTCATCTGCAAATAGTGACAATTTGACTTCTTCTTTACCAATCTGGATGCCTTGTATGTCTTTGTTTTGTCTGATTGCTGTGGCTAGGACCTCCAGTACTATGTTGAATAACAGTGGAGAGAGTGGGCATCCCTGTCTTGTTCCTAATCTTAGATGAAAAGCTTTCAGCTTCTCGCCATTAAGTATGATGTTAGCTGTGGGTTTGTCATATATAGCCTTTCTGATGTTGAGGTGCTTGCCCTCTATACCCATTTTGTTGGGAGTTTTAATCATGAATGGATGCTGAATTTTGTCAAATGCTTTTTCAGCATCTATGGAGATGAGCATGTGGTTTTTGTTCTTCTTTTTGTTGATATGGTGGATGATGCTGATGGATTTTCGAATGTTATACCATCCTTGCATCCCTGGGATGAATACCACTTGATCATGGTGTATGATCCTCTTGATGTATTTTTGAATTCGGTTTGCTAATATTTTGTTGAGTATTTTTGCATCTACGTTCACCAGGGATATTGGTCTGTAATTTTCTTTTTTGGTGAGGTCTTTGCCCGGTTTTGGTATTAGAGTGATGCTGGCTTCATAGAATGAGTTTGGAAGTATTTCCTCCTCTTCTATTTTTGGGAAAACTTTAAGGAGAATGGGTGTTATTTCTTCCCTATATGTCTGGTAGAATTCAGAGGTGAATCCATCAAGCCTGGGGGTTTTGTTCTTGGGTAGTTTTTTGATTACCGCTTCAATTTCGTTGCTGGCGATTGGTCTGTTTAGTTTTTCTGTTTCTTGCTTGGTCAGTCTTGGGAGGTTGTATTTTTCAAAGAAGTTGTCCAATTCTTCTATGTTTTCCAGCTTGCTAGCATATAGATTCTCATAATATTCTCTTATAATTCTTTGTATTTCTGTGTGGTCCGTTGTTATTTTTCCTTTCTCATTTCTGATTCTGTTTATGTGTGTAGATTCTCTTTTTCTCTTAATGAGTCTGGCTAGGGGTTTATCTATTTTGTTTATTTTTTCAAAGAACCAGCTCTTGGTTTCATTGATTTTTTTCTATTGTTTTATTCTTCTCAATTTTATTTATTTCTTCTCTAATCTTTATTATGTCCCTCCTTCTGGTGACTTTGGGTGTCATTTGTTCTTCTTTTTCCAATTTCAGTAATTGTGTCTTTAGACTATTCATTTGGGAATGTTCTTCTTTCTTTAAATAGGCCTGGATTGCAATATACTTTCCTCTTAGAACTGCCTTTGCTGCGTCCCACAGAAGTTGTGGCTTTGTGTTGTTGTTATTAGTCTCCATATATTCTTTGATTTCTGTTTTGATTTGGTTGTTAACCCATTGATTAATTAGGAGAGTGTTGTTAAGTCTCCATGTATTTGTGAGCCTTTTTTATTTCTTTCTAAAATTTATTTCTAGTTTTATACCTTGGTGATCTGAGAAGTTGGTTGGTAGGATTTCAATACTTTTGAATTTACTGAGGTTCTTTTTGTGGCCTAGTATGTGGTCTAGTCAGGAAAATGTTCCATGTGCACTTGAGAAGAATGTGTATCCTGTTGCTTTTGGGTGTAGAGTTCTGTAGGTGTCTGTTAGGTCCATCTGTTCTAGTGTGTTGTTCAGTGCCTCTGTGTCTTTATTTATTTTCTGTCTGGTTGATCTGTCCTTTGGAGTGAGTGGTTTGTTGCAGTCTCCTAAAATGAATGCATTGCTGTCTATTTCCTCCTTTAATTCTGTTAGTATTTGTTTCACATTTGCCGGCGCTCCTGTGTTGGATGCATAGATATTTATAATGGTTATATCCTCTTGTTGGACTGACCCCTTTATCATTATGTAATGTCCTTCTTTATCTCTTGCTACTTTCTTCGTTTTGAGGTCTATTTTGTCTGATACAAGTACTGCAACAACTGCTTTTTTCTCCTTGTTTGCATGAAATATCTTTTTCTATCCCTTCACTTTTAGTCTGTGTATATCTTTGGGTTTGAGGTGAGTCTCTTGTAAGCAGCATATAGATGGGTCTTCCTTTTTTATCCATTCTGTTACTCTGTGTCTTTTGATTGATGCATTCAGTCCGTTTAAATTTAAGGTGATTATTAATAGATATGTATTATTGCCATTGCTGGCTTTAGATTCGTGGTTACCAAGGGTTCAAGGGTTGCTTCTTTACTATCTAACAATCTAACTTAACTTTCTTGTTAAGTAATTGTAAACACTGTCTGATGCTTCTTTATTTCTCTCCTTTCTTATTCCTCCTCCTCCATTCTTTATAAACTAGGTGTTTTATTCTTTGCCTTTAGTTAGTATTTGGATCGTCTGCTTTCTTTGCTATTTTATTTTCTCTGGTGACATCTTTTTAGCCTTAGGAGTGCTTCCATCTAGAGCAGTCCATTTAAGATATCCTGTAGTGGTGGTTTATGAGAGGCAAACTCTCTCAACTTTCGTTTGTCTGGAAATTGTTTAACTCCTCCATCATATTAAATGATAATCGTGCTGGATACAATGTCCTTGGTTTGAGGCCCTTCTGTTTCATAATATATCATGCCATTCTCTTCTGGCCTGTAAGGTTTCTGTTGAGAAGTCTGATGATAGTCTGATGGGTTTTCCTTTGTAGATCATCTTTTTTCTCTCTCTAGCTGCTTTTAATACTCTGTCTTTATCTTTGATCTTTCCCATCTTAATTATTATGTGTCTTGGTGGTGTCTTCCTTGGATCCCTTGTGTTGGGAGACCTGTGGGCTTTGGTGGACTGCGAGACTATTTCCTTCCCCAGCGAGGGAAAGTTTTCAGCAATTATTTCTTCAAAGACACTTTCTATCCCTTTTTCTCTCTCTTCCTCCTCTGGTACTCCTATAATGCAAATATTGTTCCGTTTGGATTAGTCACACAGTTCTCTTAATATTCTTTCATTCCTAGAAATCCTTTTCTCTCTCTGCCTCAGCTTCTTTGTATTCCTGTTCTCTGATTTCTATTCTATTAACAGTCTCTTGCATCTCATTCAGTCTGCTGTTAAGCCCATCGATCGCTTGTCTGATTTCTGCATTGTCTTTCCTCACCTCCCTCATTTCCTCCCTCAGCTCTTGCACATTTCTCTGTAGGTCCATCAGCATGGTTATGACTTTTATTCTGAATTCTTTTTCAGGAAAACTGTGCATTTCCATCCCTTCAGGCTCCCTCTCTGGGGTTGTCTGGTTGATTTTGGTCTGAACCATATTCCTCTGTCTTTAAATGGCTGTAGAATTCGTCACTGGTAGTTGCCACATATGTCAGCTGGGCTCTTCAAGACTTTAAAAAGAGGAAAAAAAAGAAAAAAGAAAGAAAGAAAAAAAAGAAAAGAAAAAACAAAAAACAAAACAAAAAACAACAAAAAAATGCCCACCGGGATTAGATTCTGTGGGAATGCTGTAGGTGGCGCTGTTGCCCCACTATTCCGCAGCCATGGCCGCTCCCCTCCGCAAGGCCCTTTATCGCTCTGGCAGGGGTGGGAACGAATAGGAGGCTGTTGTTCTCAGTGAGAAGTGTAAGTATGGCTACACTTCCCTAGTCACCAGCTAAGGTGTCTGAAACTCCCCAGGACTCCCAGCCTGCTGGGCTGAGTGTGCCGGGGCGATCCGGCTCCTCCGCTGGTCTCCTGTCTCTTTATGACCACTGAAGAAAGTGTGCGCTTTTTTTTTTCCTTCCCAGGAGCTGGCTGCAAGCACCCTGGCGTGTTCCCCGCTCAGATCCTGCCCCTCTGTCTCTCCAATCTCCGCTGCACTGCGTGATGTGGGTCAGCACTCCCAGCGCAGATCACCGGGGCTGGCTACTTCATGGGGTGTACTTCCACTCCCTCCTGGCTCTGAATCCTCTCCTCCTGCTGGTGCGCTGGGGTGGGGAGTGCGTGGGTCCCGCCCGGTCACGGCCCCGTGTCTTACCCGCCTCTTGAGGTGCTGAGTCCTCTCTGGTGTAGCTACACGCTGTGTGCTTTCCTGTGTATTCTGGTCTGTCTTTTAGGAATAGATGTATTTGCTGTGTTTTCGTAGATAAATATAGTGTTGGGAGGAGATTTCTGCGGCCCTGCTCACACCGCCATCTTCCCGGAAGTCCTCATTGATTTTTTTCTATTGTTTTATTCTTCTCAATTTTATTTATTTATTCTCTGATCTTTATTATGTCCCTCCTTCTGGTGACTTTGGGCCTCATTTGTTCTTCTTTTTCCAATTTCAGTAATTGTGTCTTTAGACTATTCATTTGGGAATGTTCTTGCTTCTTTAAATAGGCCTGGATTGCAATATACTTTCCTCTTAGAACTGCCTTTGCTGCATCCCACAGAAGTTGTGGCTTTGTGTTGTTGTTGTCATTAGTCTCCACATATTCTTTGATTTCTGTTTTGATTTGGTCGTTAACCCATTGATTAATTAGGAGAATGTTGTTAAGTCTCCATATATTTGTGAGCCTTTTTGATTTCTTTCTAAAATTTATTTCTAATTTTATACCTTTGTGATCTGAGAAGTTGATTGGTAGAATTTCAATATTTTTGAATTTCTTGAAGTTCTTTTTGTGGCCTAGTATGTGGTCTATTCTGGAAAATGTTCCATGTGCACTTGAGAAGAATGTGTATCCTGTTGCTTTTGGGTGTAGAGTTCTGTAGATGTCTGTTAGGTCCATCTGTTCTAGTGTGTTGTTCAGTGCCTCTGTGTCTTTACTTATTTTCTGTCTGATTGATCTGTCCTTTGGAGTGTGTGGTGTGTTGAAGTCTCCTAAAATAGATGCATTGCTTTCTATTTCCTCCTTAAATTCAGTTAGTATTTGTTTCACATATGCTGGTGCTCCTGTGTTGGGTGCATATATATTTATAATGGTTATATCTTCTTGTTGGACTGACCCCTTTATCATTATGTAATGTCCTTCTTTATCTCTTGCTACTTTCTTCGTTTTGAAGTCTATTTTGTCTGATACAAGTACTGCAACAACTGCTTTTTTCTCCTTGTTGTTTGCATATAATATCTTTTTCCATCCCTTCACTTTTAGTCTGTGTTTATCTTTGGGTTTGAGGTGAGTCTCTTGTAAGCAGCATATAGATGGGTCTTGCTTTTTTATCCATTCTATTACTCTGTGTCTTTTGATTGGTGCACTCAGTCCATTTACATTTAGGGTGATTATTGATAGATATGTACTTATTGCCATTGCTGGCTTTAGATTTGTGGTTACCAAAGGTTCAAGGGTTGCTTCTTTACTATCTAACAATCTAACTTAACTTTCTTTTAAGTTATTGTAAACAGCGTCTGATGTTTCTTTATTTCTCTCCCTTCTTATTCTTCCTCCTCCATTCTTTATATACTAGGTGTTTTATTCTTTGCCTTTAGTTAGTATTTGGATGGTCTGCTTTCTTTGCTATGATTTTATTTTCTCTGGTGACACCTTTTTAGCCTTGGAGTGCTTCCCTCTAGAGCAGTCCATTTAAGATATCCTGTAGAGGTGGTTTATGATAGGCAAAGTCTCTCAACTTTCGTTTGTCTGGAAATTGTTTAATCCCTCCGTCATATTTAAGTGATAATTGTGCTAGATACAATAATCTTGGTTCAAGGCCCTTCTATTTCATTATGTTAAATATATCATGCCATTCTCTTCTGGCCTGTAAGGTTTCTGTTGAGAAGTCTGATGATAGTCTGATGGGTTTTCCTTTGTAGGTGATCTTTTTTCTCTCTCTAGCTGCCTTTAATACTCTGTCTTTATCTTTGATCTTTGCCATTTTAATTATTATGTGTCTTGGTGTTGTCTTCCTTGGGTCCCTTGTGTTGGGAGATCTGTGGGCTTCCATGGATTGCAAGACTATTTCCTTCCCCAGCATGGGGCAGTTTTCAGCAATTATTTCTTCAAAGACACTTTCTATGCCTTTTTCTCTCTCTTCTTCCTCTGGTACTCCTATAATGCGAATATTGTTCCTTTTGGATTTGTCACACAGTTCTCTTAATATTCTTTCATTCCTAGAAATCCTTTTATCTCTCTCTGTCTTAGCTGCTCTGTATTCCTGTTCTCTGATTTTATTCCATTAACAGTCTCTTGCATCTCGTCCAGTGTGCTGCTAAGCCCGTCGATTGCTTGTCTCAATACTGCATTGTCTTTCCTCACTTCCCTCACTTCCTCCCTCAGCTCTTGCATATTTCTCTGTAGATCCATCAGTATGGTTATGACTTTTGTTCTGAATTCTTTTTCAGGAAGGTTGTGCATTTCCATCCCTTCAGACTCCCTCTCTGGTGTTGTCTGGGTCTGGTTGCGTTTTGTTTGTACCATATTCCTCTGTCTTTTCATGGTGATAGAAGTGGTCGCTGGTAGTTGTCACGTATGTCAGCTGGGCTCTTTAAGACTTTTAAAAAGAAAAAAAGAAAAAAAAAGAAAGAAAAGAAAAGAAAAAAGAAAAAAAACCTGCCCACCGGGAGTAGATTCTGTGGGGATGCTGTAGGTGGCGCTGTTGCTCCACTATTCCACAACTGCCGCTCCGCAGGGCCCTTTTAGCTCTGGCCGGTGCAGGAACGAATGGGAGGCTGTTGATCTCTGTGGGAAGTCTGAGAGCTGTTACTCTTTCCCAGTCGCCATCCAAGGGGTCTGAAATTCCCCAGGACTGCCTGCCTGCTGGGCTGAGTGTGTTGTGACAATCCTGGGCCCTTGTCTCTTTAAGACCGCTAAAAAAAAAAGCACGTGCTTTTCTTTTGTCCCGGGAGCCAGCTGCAAGGACCCGGGTGCGTTCCCAAGTTCAGATCCTGCACCCTCTGTCTCTTCAATCTCCGATACACCACACGATGTGTGTCAGTGCTCCCGGCGCAGATCACCAGGGCTGGTTATTTCACGGGCCTGTACTTCCACTCCCTCTGGGCTCTGAATCCTCTCCTCCCGCTGGTGTGCTTGGGTGGGGGAGTGCTCGGGTCCCACCGGGTCGCGGCTCTGTATCTTACCTGCCTCGTGGGGTGCCGAGTCCTCTCAGGTGTAGATGCAGGCTGTGTGCTGTCCTGTATCTTCTGGTCTCTTTTTTAGGAATAGTTGTATTTGTTGTATTTTCATAAATATATATGGTTTGGGGAGGAGATTTCTGCTGCCCTGCTCATGCCGCCGTTCCTGGAAGTCATTACTGCCTTTTTGAACAAGCCCACCCACCATCTCAGAGAGACCTAGGTTTCATCTTAGGCTACAAGCATTCTCCGGAGGACATGTCAGCAAGCCACATGCCCACCTTTTCCCTGACCCATCCCCTCAAAAGCCCACCCAAAATATCCAGCCATAAAAAGCCTCTTAGTGTGTAAGAGACACCTTCTTTGTTCTGCTCACCAGAACAGAGAAGTCCTTCCCAGGTTTAGCAGTAAACCTGCATGGACTGTTGAGTTCACATCCCTTCTTTTCCTTTTACCATGTATTTTCTTCCTTGGAAGATATAAACCACACACCTAGCAAGGGAAGTCAAGCAACTGCTTCTTTATGGAGTTTTTCATTTCTTCCTGCGTGGAACTTTTATTCAACAACAGACTCTTACTGCCAGCTTTGAATCTGTGGTCATATTTTTCCCCATGATTTGACACTGTCTTGGGCAAATCTGGAGCACCAGAGAGCCTGGGAATGGTAGAGGGTCCCTGTCAGATGAGGACTGAGTACTCATGGCCAGTTTCTTTGTGGTTTTGCGTTCTCCCTGCTCTGACTCTGCTCTGCACTGCTTTTGTGTCAGAAGTCTTTGTCACTCCAGGTAGTGACCGTAAGCTAAGACTCTCCACGTCTGCTTTCTTTCCTATGTGACTCACGAAAGACCTAGGCTAGATTGGCCTTCCATAGACCTTCCCCAGACTGAACATTAAAAGGGAACTTTCACCTCTGTGCATTTCATGTTACGCCATGTGTCCCTGGATTGTCCAGTTAATTTAAAATAAAATAATAGGTATATCAGAAATGACCCAAAATTAGAGTTTCTCCTTAATGCTTCCTTGAACCATGATGTCCTGAAATGTCCAATAACCCTCTCACCCCTTAACAGTCAGGATTAGCTATCCCAGCCAATAGAGTGACCCATGTCTGCCTGTTGCCTCAGTGCCATGAGGAGACCAAAATGGTGACTGAGAGGTCCTAGCTTCTGATTCTGTGAGACCATGACTGTGCTCCCTGTCGGAAGTGTTTTATCACTTGGAATTAAGATTTATGTCTTTGAACCAACATTGTGGGGCAAGAGGCAAATATTCCTTAACTGGATTGTTCATTCATGTACTCATGAGAGGAAGCACTCCTACCTCCCCTGTCTTTCTTCCCGCACTTGTGCATCTCAGCTGTGGAGGAAACGGCCTCATGTGTTGGTTCCTGGTTGAAGCACGTGCTCCTCCTGGAGATCTCCCCGACTTGTCAGGGCGCAGCCTTCCTGCTGCCGCCATTGCTGAGCCTTCAGCAGTCCATGCCGCTGTTCTCTAAAGCCAGCTGTTTCTGGATAATAACATATATTCTAAAACCAGAACATTCCATGGTATGAGCCCACTGCCACATCCTTTTCACTTTAAAATTAGCTTCTTGGTCAGAATTAATGTTGAATGGGATATCATGGTGGTAAATAAGACATTCTTTACAAATCTTCAAATGATGGTTCTGGGGGAAGCATCGGGAGCAAGGAAGGGAAATCTGGAAATTAATCTGTTATGGGGACACTTTTCTGTCCTCGGTGAAGGAAGGGTTCCTATGAAATAAATTTACCACCAGGTGACTGGCTGGTCTCCCCAGGAATTGGTGCCATATTGAGGGCTCAATGTTGGCCTCTGGTGTAGGCACTCGTCTATGGGGGTAGCCAAGTTACTTTGATAAGGGAAATCCATGTTAAACTTCTGCATAGCTTCCATCTCTGCCACCATGCCACTTTGTACCTGACCTACTGAGCACCGACTGGGGTAGCTGGAGAAAGAGGCCAGCTAACACCTACATGACCAGTTATCTTGTCCACCTGACTATCAGTGAGTGACTCATCCAGTGATTGCCACCTGTTGGGCATTTTTGTGGGACATGATTGTCTTCACACTCCACACGCCTTCCAGGAAGTCCATCTACATATCTCTTCTCCAGACCACCCTTGCAATGAGGCCATAAAAGCCATAGGCATAGGTTAAGTAAGAGACAATAAAGCACTGGGATAGGTAACTAATGGGGGGATACAGCCAATTACTAAGGATGTCTACTTTATATATTCAAAAACTGGGGAAATAACTGGATCCATTGGACTCCCTATGCAGATGGACTGAGGCCAAAACTCCATTTATTAAATGACTTCCTTCATTGGGATCAGTAGACCAGCATGGCGTTTTGTACCCCCAGTTATTAGCATCAACTAAGAACCAGTATTTAGTAGCTCCCAAAAGGTTTGGGTATTTTCTCTCCCTGTGCATAGTCATTTTAATAATTGGCTGCATGTCATTCTGAGGAAGGCTTGGAGGAAAGTTTTTAATATATACTTACAGCCACATTGCAGGGTCCTTCTTTAAAGGGACTCAGCCTTCCCCTTAATCAAGGGGCTCTAGGCCTGTGACCTGGTTTAGGTTTGATCATTGGGCTTGAGGCAGTAATTCCCACTGTGGCAACTTGGGTCAGGTTTCTGTTTTCCCATTATATAGCTACAGCCACATCTTAGTAGACTTACCATCTGTTCATTCCTAAGAACCCCATGATCAGTTAGCTGCCACCACAGATCTCTGAGAGTCAAAATGGGCTTGATAGCCTGTCTGACCCTGCAGCCTGTGAACTGTAATTGACCCCGCTTGACTCAAGTTAAGAGCCACCACCTGGCCTCTGCCAATCCGGAATCCTGTTACTCCCACTGAACTCAGAAAGCCCAGTTCCAAGATGGTGTCTCCCACTTCCAGCTTTGCCACTGCTTTCTGGGCGCTTCCATCACCTGTGCACAGCCTGTGCGGTGGAAATGGAGCAGCCTCAGGACCTTCCCAAGGTCATGGATGGGAGTGGCTGAGGAAATTGTACATTTAGCTCCATGCCAAGATTCACAACTTTCCAAGATTTTGGACCTTTGACACCTCAACCTCATTAACTCTAGGCCACCACTGAATCCAGCCTTCAGTAAACCAGCCAAGCAAGCTGGTTGGCTACTTCTGAGCATTCAAGTTAAATACTATAGCCTGAATCCAAGTACACTCTTGCTATTAACTTCCTGTCTATTCAAACTTGCATTTCACCCTGTTTGGTCCAGCGCACTTAAAATCCACTTCTATACGTGCTTTCCAGCTTTAATGCAACAGTCTCTATGCATTCTGTCCTACATACAGACTAACTGCTAAAAGAGGGAAATCAATTTTAGAACTTCAGAAATAACAGGGCAAATTAGGATTTAAAAAAGAAAACCATCTGAACTGTTGGACAGGACACATCTCTTTTGGCTTCCACTGATCACTCATAGAATATTCTCCCATTTCTCTCTATCAAATCTTTCATGGTTGCACTGAGGACCCTCTCTTCCCCTCAAATAGAGCAATAAGGGAAATAAGAGTGCCCCAAGAGTTAACGCTTTAAAGCAGCGCATAATAAATTAGAGTAGAAACAGAAAATCAGTCTGCAGGGAAGTGGGTACACAGCTGGCAGGACTTCACTTTGTTTCTATCTCTGATTCTTAACCTTGTTTCAATAACAAATCATTTTGAGAGTGTGACAAAAGCTATGAATCCTCTCTACAGAAACTGTCCATAGACAAACTATGCATTCAATTTTCAGGAGTTAAAAAATCTCCAGTTGTCCTATTCGTACACCCATGGTCAAGAACCTATGCCTTTTTGGACTGGTTCAATATATTAAAATATCTAAAGTGTCCATCAGAAGGGGATTTATTGGTTAGGCATGAATATAGGAAAAAAAACAAAGACACACACGATCAGTGTCCACCCAAATATCATCCCTGGGAGAGAGGGATCTGGGACAAAAAACTGACCAAATGTTCTGATTCTGGAAACAGGATGAGTGTGTCATCCTAACTTAGTGTGAAGTCATTAACCACTCAGATGATCAAATTCCCTGTGTTTTGATTTCATGCACAACAAACAAATTTCTGATTATATAATTTGACTCCTTGGATAGCCTGCCTACAGGGCCAAAGGACTCTGACCAGAATGTATCTAACCTGCTCTGCAAAAGAGTTCCGGTGTGAATGAACAAACTGCTATTCTGTTGTTTAATAAGAGTCCACATATAAAAGATGATACTAGGTTTCTGAATTTCTGTGGAAGGGGGAAATATTCCTCTAAGAAAGATGAATCCAGTTTTCTAAGCCTGCAAGGCAGAGAGAATATGATAGATTTGCCAAACTTAAATTTAAATTTCTCAACTGTGTTGTCTTAGGACAAAGAGTCTGCTGGAGTCACTGACTTCATTAATTTTATTCTGGGCCTAAGTGAGAAGAGTCAGATATAGAATTTTGAGACTCTTCTGCAGAACAAAGGGATTTAGGTTATTTATATACCTTTAGGAGTTGCAGACACCAGTCACAGTCATGCGGTTTCCCATGACAACCAATTATTATGCAATGCTTTGAGATTTGAGGTTTCCTACCATAGGAAATAATATTAAATTTTTTAATCCCAATGATTTTAAGGAGACTTTTCAGGTAATCTTACAAAGTGGCTTTTTTAAAAGCCTATAAAACAACAGGGAGGACTTCCGGGAAGATGGCAGCATGAGCAGGGCGGCAGAAATCTTCTCCCAAAACTATATATATCTATGAAAATACAGCAAATACAACTACTCCTAAAAGAGAGACCAGAATACACTGGAAAGCGCACAGTGTGCAGCTATACCTGAGAGGACACAGCACCCCGCGAGGCGGGTAAGATATGGAGCCGCGACCCAGCGGGACCCGAGCACTCCTCCACCCCAGCACACCAGTGGGAGGAGAGGATTCAGAGCCGGGAGGGAGTGGAAGTACACCCCGCGAAATAAGCAGCCCTGGTGATCTGTGCGGGGAGCGCTGACACACATCGCGTGGTGTAGTGGATATTGGAGAGACAGAGGGGCAGGATCTGAGTGGGGAATGTGCCAGGGTGCTTGCAGCTGGCTCCCGGGAAGGAAAAAAAAAAAGAAAGGCGCGTGCTTTTTTTCAGTGGTCTTAAAGACACAGGAGCCCAGCGGAGGAGCCGGATCGCCCCGGCACACTCAGCCCAGCAGGGTGGGAGTCCAGGGGAGTTTCGGACCCCGTAGCTGGTGACTGGGAAAGGGTGGCCATACTTAGACTTCTCACAGTGATCAACAGCCTCCCATTGGTTCCCACCAGGGCCAGAGCTATAAAGGGCCCTGCAGAGTGGCGCAGCCATGGCTGCGGAATAGTGGAGCAACAGCGCCACCTACAGCATCCCTACAGAATCTACTCCCGGTGGGCATTTTTTTCTTTTTTTTTTGTTTGGTTTTTCTGTTTTGTTTTGTTTTGGTTTTTGTTTTTTCTTTTCTTTTCTTTTCTTTCTTTCTTTCTTTTTTTTCTTTTTTCTTTTTAAAGTCTTAAAGAGCCCAGCTGACATACGTGGCAACTACCAGCAACCACTTCTATCACCATGAAAAGACAGAGGAATATGGTCTGGACTAAGATCAACCAGACAACCCCAGAGAGGAAGCCTGAAGGGATGGAAATTCAGTCTTCCTGAAAAAGAATTCAGAATAAAAGTCATAACCATGCTGATGGATCTACGGAGAAATGTGCAAGAACTGAGGGAGGAAGTGAGGGAAGTGAGGAAAGACAATGCAGAAATCAGACAAGCGATCGATAACAGCAGACTGGACGAGATGCAAGAGACTGTTAATAGAATAGAAATCATAGAAAAGGAATACAGAGCAGCTGAGGCAGAGAGAGATAAAAGGATCTCTAGGAATGAAAGAATATTAAGAGAACTGTGTGACAAATCCAAAAGGAACAATATTCGCATTATAGGAGTACCAGAGGAAGAAGAGAGAGAAAAAGGCATAGAAAGTGTCTTTGAAGAAATAATTGCTGAAAACTTTCCCTCGCTGGGGAAGGAAATAGTCTCGCAGTCCACAGAAGGGCACAGATCTCCCAACACAAGGGACCCAAGGAAGACAACACCAAGACACATAATAATTAAAATGGCAAAGACCAAAGATAAAGACAGAGTATTAAAGGCAGCTAGAGAGAGAAAAAAGACGACCTACAAAGGAAAACCCATCAGACTATCATCAGACTTCTCAACAGAAACCTTACAGGCCAGAAGAGAATGGCATGATATATTTAACATAATGAAACAAAAGGGCCTCAAACCAAGAATATTGTATCCAGCACGATTATCATTTAAATATGATGGAGGGATTAAACAATTTCCAGACAAACGAAAGTTGAGAGGGTTTGCCTCTCATAAAGCACCACTACAGGATATCTTAAATGGACTGCTCTAGAAGGAAGCACCCCTAAGGCTAAAAAGATTTCACCAGAGAAAAAAAATCATAGCAAAGAAAGCAGACCATCCAAATACTAACTAAAGGCAAAGAATAAAACACCTAGGATATATAGAATGGAGGAGGAAGAATAAGAAGGGAGAGAAATAAAGAAACATCAGACGCTGTTTACAATAACTTAACAAGAAAGTTAAATTTGACTGTTAGATAGTAAAGAAGCAACCCTTGAACCTTTGGTAACCACAAATCTAAAGCCAGCAATGGCAATAAGTACATATCTATCGATAATCACCCTAAATGTAAATGGACTGAATGCACCAATCAAAAGACACAGAGTAATAGAATGGATAAAAAAGCAAGACCCATCTATATGCTGCTTACAAGAGACTCACCTCAAACCCAAAGATAAACACAGACTAAAAGTGAAGGGATGGAAAAAGATATTTCATGCAAACAACAAGGAGAAAAAAGCAGGTGTTGCAGTACTTGTATCAGACAAAATAGACTTCAAAACGAAGAAAGTAGCAAGAGATAAAGAAGGACATTACATAATGATAAAGGGGTCAGTCCAACAAGAAGATATAACCATTATAAATATATATGCACCCAACACAGGAGCACCAGCATATGTGAAACAAATACTAACAGGATTAAAGGAGGAAATAGACAGCAATGCATTCATTTTAGGCGACTTCAACACACCACTCACTCCAAAACACAGATCAACCAGACAGAGAATAAATAAAGACACAGAGGCACTGAACAACACACTAGAACAGATGGACCTAACAGACATCTACAGAACTCTACACCCAAAAGCAACAGGATACACATTCTTCTCAAGTGCACATGGAACATTTTCCAGAAGAGACCACATACTAGGCCACAAAAAGAACCTCAGAAATTCAAAAATATTGAAATCCTACCAACCAACTTCTCAGATCACCAAGGTATAAAACTAGAAATAAATTTTAGAAAGAAATCAAAAATGCTCACAAATACATGGAGACTTAACAACACTCTCCTAATTAATCAATGGGTTAACGACCAAATCAAAACAGAAATCAAAGAATATATGGAGACTAATGACAACAAAACAAAGCCACAACTTCTGTGGGACGCAGCAAAGGCAGTTCTAAGAGGAAAGTATATTGCAATCCAGGCCTATTTAAAGAAGGAAGAACAATCCCAAATGAATAGTCTAAAGACACAATTACTGAAATTGGAAAAAGAAGAACAAACGAGGCCCAGAGTCACCAGAAGGAGGGACACAGTAAAGATCAGAGAAGAAATAAATAAAATTGAGAAGAATAAAACAATAGAAAAAAAAATCAATGAAACCAAGAGCTGGTTCTTTGAAAAAATAAACAAATTAGATAAACCCCTAGCCAGACTCATTAAGAGAAAAGAGAATCTACACACATAAACAGAATCGGAAATGAGAAAGGAAAAATAAAAACGGACCCCACAGAAATACAAAGAATTATAAGAGAATATTATGAGAATCTATATGCTAACAAGCTGGAAAACATAGAAGAAATGGACAACTTCTTAGAAAAATACAACCTCCCAAGACTGACCAAGCAAGAAACAGAAAAACTAAACAGACCAATGACCAGCAACGAAATTGAATCATTAATCAAAAAACTACCCAAGAACAAAACCCCTGCACCAGATGGATTCACCTCTGAATTCTACCAGACATATAGAGAAGAAATAACATCCATTATCCTTAAAGTTTTTCAAAAAGTAGAAGAGGAGGGAATACTTCCAAACTCATTCTGAGGCCAGAATCACTCTAATACCAAAACCGGGCAAAGACCTCACCAAAAAAGAAAATTACAGACCAATATCCCTGATGAACGTAGATGCAAAAATACTCAACAAAATATTAGCAAACCGAATTCAAAAATACATCAAGAGGATCATACACCATGACCAAGTGGGATTCATCCCAGGGATGCGAGGATGGTACAACATTCGAAAATCCATCAACATCATCCACCACATCAACAAAAAGAAGAACAAAAACCACATGATCATCTCCATAGATGCTGAAAAAGCATTTGACAAAATTCACCATCCATTCATGATTAAAACTCTCAACAAAATGGGTATAGACGGCAAGTACCTCAACATCATAAAGGCTATATATGACAAACCCACAGCTAACATCATACTTAACGGCGAGACGCTGAAAGCTTTTCATCTAAGATCGGGAACAAGACAGGGATGCCCACTCTCTCCACTGTTATTCAACATGGTACTGGAGGTCCTAGCCACAGCAATCAGACAAAACAAAGACATACAAGGCATCCAGATTGGTAAAGAAGAAGTCAAATTGTCACTATTTGCAGATGACATGATACTGTACATAAAAAACCCTAAAGATTCCATTCCAAAACTACTAGAACTAATATCTGAATTCAGCAAAGTTGCAGGATACAAAATTAACACACAGAAATCTGTTGCTTTCCTATACACTAACGATGAACTAACAGAAAGAGAAATCAGAAAAACAATTCCATTCACAATTGCATCAAAAAGAATAAAATACCTAGGAATAAACCTAACGAAGGAAGTGAAAGACCTGTACTCTGAAAACTACAAGACACTCCTAAGAGAAATTAAAGAGGACACTAACAAATGGAAATGCATCCCATGCTCTTGGCTAGGAAGAATAAATATTGTCAAAATGGCTATACTACCTAAAGCAATCTACAGATTTAATGCAATCCCTATCAAACTACCAACAGCCTTCTTCAATGAACTGGAACAAATAACTCTAAAATTCATATGGAACCACAAAAGACCCAGAATAGCCAAAGCAATCCTCAGAAGGAGGATTAAAATGGGGAATTACGCTCCCTGACTTCAAGCTCTAATACAGAGCCACAGTACAAGACAATTTGGTGTTGGCACAAAAACAGACCCACAGACCAGTGGAATAGAATAGAAAATCCAAACGTTAACCCAAACATACACAGTCAATTAATATTTGATAAAGGAGCCTTGGATATACAATGGGGAGATGACAGCCTCTTCAGCAGCTGGTGTTGGAAAAACTGGACAGCTACATGTAAGAGAATGAAACTGGACTGCTGTCTAGCCCCATACACAAAGGTAAACTCAAGGTGGATCAAAGACCTGAATGTAAGTCATGAAACCATAAAACTCAGAAAAATACATAGGAAAAAATCTCTTGGACATAAACATGAGCGACTTCTTCATGAACCTATCATCCCGGGCAAGGGAAACAGAAGCAAAATGAACATGTGCGACTATATCAGGCTGAAAAGCTTCTGTACAGCAAAGGACACCATCAGTAGAACAAAAAGACATCCTACAGTATGGGAGAATATATTCATAAATAATGTATCTGATAAAGGGTTGATATCCAAAATATATAAAGAACTCACGCACCTTAACAAACAAAAAGCAAATAATCCAATTAAGAAATGGGCAGAGGACATGAATAGACACTTCTCTAAAGAAGAAATCCAGATGGCCAACACACACATGAAAAGATGCTCCACATCGCTAATCATCAGAGAAATGCAGATTAAAACCATGATGAGATATCACCTCACACTAGTGAGGATGGCCAACATCCAAAAGACAAATAACAACAAATGTTGGTGAGGATGTGGAGAAAAGGGAACCCTCCTACACTGCTGGTGGGACTGCAAGTTAGTTCAACCATTGTGGAAAGCAGTATGGAGGTTCCTCAAAAAACTCAAAATAGAAATACCATTTGACCCAGGAATTCCACTCCTAGGAATTTACCCTAAGAATGCAGCAGCCCAATTTGAAAAGGACAGATGCACCCCTATGTTTATTGCAGCACTATTTACAATAGCCAAGAAATGGAAGCAACCTAAGTGTCCATCAGTAGATGAATGGATAAAGAAGATGTGGTACATATACACAATGGAATATTATTCAGCCATAAGAAGAAAACAAATCCTACCATTTGCAACAACATGGACGGAGCTAGAGGGTATTATGCTCAGTGAAATAAGCCAAGCCAAAAAGACAAGTATCAAATGATTTCACTCATATGTGGAGTATAAGAACAAAGAAAAAACTGAAGGAACAAAACAGCAGCAGACTCACAGAACCCAAGAACGGACTAATAGTTACCAAAGGGAAAGGGACTGGGGAAAATGGGCGGGAATGGAGGGATAAGAGGGAAAAAGGGGCATTACGATTAGCAGATGTAATGTTGGGGGGGCACGGGGAGGGCAGTACAACTCAGAGAAGACAAGTAGTGATTCTATAGCATCTCACTACGCTGATGGACAGTGACTGTAATGGGGTTGGTGGGGGGGACCTGATGAAGGGGTAGTTTAATAACCGTAATATTGCACATGTAATTGTAGATTAATGATAATAAAATAAATTATATTAAAAAAAGAAAGAGAAAAAAAACAGCCACAGACTCACAGAACCCAAGATTGGACTAATAGTTACCAAAGGGAAAGGGACTGGGGAAGATGGGTGGGAAGGGAGGGATAAGAGGGAAAAAGGGGCATTACGATTAGCAGACGTAATGTTGGGGGGGCACGGGGATGGCTGTACAACTCAGAGAAGACAAGTAGTGACTCTATAGCACCTCACTACGCTGATGGACAGTAACTGTAATGGGGTTGGTGGGGGGGACCTGATGAAGGGGGTAGTTTAATAACCATAATATTGCACATGTAATTGTAGATTAATGATACCAAAATAAATTATTTAAAAAAATACTTAACAGGATGGCTACAAATAAAAATTTTCTCATGAGAGCTGTAGTCTTATAGTTATTCTCAGCCTTCATCTTTCTCTAATCAGGTTTGAGTATGGCTTCATAGCCCTGAATTTCATGTATTATACCTTAATAACACTTCTCTCTCTAGAGTTGTTTTTTAACAAGCAATTAAAAGATAAGGCTGCAGTCTCTGACTTCAGGCAAGATTTTAATAGCCAGAACTGAATGGAAAATGCAAGATTTGTAGAAATCTAGGAATTATACATCAAATGTGAAAACCCTAAATTGTAAGAAAAATCCTCATATATCATCTAGCACATGGATGATCTCCAAAATCAGGTCTAAAGTCTCAGTGTGGTCCCTATGTTCTTAAATAGTTGCCCCCCACCCCACCTCACCCATATATCGACTTTCCCTTCAATACCAGACCAGCCTGTGTTCCAGCCAGGCAAACGGTTAGTGGGGGTTCCCTCTGAAGCTGACTGAACCATTCCAGTCAGGTAGTTTATTTGAGACGTGCAGGGGCCATCTGCAGGGCAGTTAGGGAAGTGCCATAGGGAAGGGAAGGCAGGGTATGTTGCTAAGCCAGGGATCAGAGGGGCCAACTGGAGCTTAATTCCATAGGAAAATTCTGGAAAAGGGTGCAAGGATACCTCAGAGTTATCTCATTAGGGAAATAGTGGAGCTGGGGTATTTTACACCAGGTCTCCTCAGGTATCGGCTGACGGCTGATCCAGGGAGTGTTAATTCCCTACCACTTCCAGCATGCAAAATAGCTTTCCAGGCTTCTGGAGCAGCCCTGAGGTACTGAAATGAATCAGATACGGATATGGTATCTCAGGGAGATACAGGCAGGGCACTCAGCGTCTGCCATACTTCATCCTGCTCTAAATAAGTCTGCACATTCCCAGTTTTTCTCCAAAACCCATTTTCTTTTCTTTCTTCAGAATTGTCGTGAAATCCTTCTCTCCCAAGAAGCTTTCTCTGAGAAACCCTAACCTACTCTCAGGATGTCTACTTAGAGTATGTGAAGGAGAAGACGACGCTTCAACATAGACAAGTTTGATAGAAGTGCCCTCCTCTGAGCAGACACAGCCCCTGAGGGACAGTTTTGGCAAATGGACAACATCTTTGTAAGAAGTACATGGCGTTCCTTTTGAAGCACCCCAACAAGTGCACACAGCTTAATGATGAAGTAGGAATGGGGCATCCCCTCTCACTCACCTCCTCAGCTAGGCGTTTTAAACACTGTGCAAACAACAGTACCATGGCAGCGCTGCTTACTCTAATAGTTTCTTTCCTGTAAAGCCATCTAGAACTTATGCATAGTACAGCTTCCCAGGGGAGCTTAATCAGATATTGAGTCTGGGAAGGTGGCGGCAGCTCTCCTCATATCTATTTGTATTAGTTGATGTGTTTTGTTACTAAAGGAAAGGAGTAAGTAGGTAGACAAGAGCCAACTGGGGGAAGAGATGGAGGAAAACAGGAAATTGAAAATGATACATTGTCTATGTTCCAGCTGTCCCTAGATGCTTCTCCCTGGGGGCCTGCAAATATTCTGCATCTAACTTCCAAGGGGATGGAAGGAGATCCCTGTCTAAGTTTGATGTGCCAAATACCTATTTTATTTATCTTCAAATTGTATAGGAGAAAGAGGTGAAAAACAGGGGAAATACTCTACCCACTATTCAGAGCACACAGTGGGTATTAAAGTGAGTAGCAGTCCTGAATGTGGGTTCATTAAGTTTTTTTTTAAGCTGTTCAATAAGCTGTTTTTAAGTTAAAATCTGTTCACAGAGTAGGTACAATGTGAAAAGTCCAATAGGTTCTTTTTTTTCAGTGCTGTTTTTAAGTTAAAATCTGTTGACAAGAGTAGGTACAATGTGAAAAGTTCAACAGGTTTTTTTTTCAGTGCTGTTTTTAAGTTAAAATCTGTTCACAGAGTAGGTACAATGTGAAAAGTTCAATAGGTTCTTTTTCTTATTTTAAACATTTAAAGTCACAGTCTGCAACATTGTAAAGACAAATGAAAATTTCACCTAAAATGTCTTCACTCTATCACAGAAACTCTTTTTTAATGTAATTTATTTTGGTATCATTAATCTACAATTACATGTGCAATATTATGGTTATTAAACTACCCCTTCATCAGGTCCCCCCATTACAGTCACTGTCCATCAGCGTAGTGAGATGCTATAGAATCACTACCTGTCTTCTCTTGAGTTGTGCCCCCACAACATTACGTCTGCTAATCGTAATGCCCCTTTTCCCCTCTTATCCCTCCATTCCCACCCATCTTCCCCAGTCCCTTTCCTTTTGGTAACTATTAGTCCAATCTTGGGTTCTGTGAGTCTGCTGCTGTTTTGTTCCTTCAGTTTTTTTCTTTGTTTTTATACTCCACATATGAGTGAAATCATTTGATACTTGTCTTTTTCGGCTTGGCTTATTTCACTGAGCATAATACCCTCTAGCTCCGTCCATGTTGTTGCAAATGGTAGGATTTGTTTTCTTCTTATGGCTGAATAATATTCCATTGTGTATATGTACCACCTCTTCTTTATCCATTCATCTACTGATGGACACTTAGGTTGCTTCCATTTCTTGGCTATTGTAAATAGTGCTGCAATAAACATAGGGGTGCATCTGTCCTTTTCAAATTGGGCTGCTGCATTCTTAGGGTAAATTCCTAGGAGTGGAATTCCTGGGTCAAATGGTATTTCTATTTTGAGTTTTTTGAGGAACCTCCATACTGCTTTCCACAATGGTTGAACTAACTTGCAGTCCCACCAGCAGTGTAGGAGGGTTCCCTTTTCTCCACATCCTCACCAACATTTGTTGTTATTTGTCTTTTGGATGTTGGCCATCCTCACTAGTGTGAGGTGATATCCCATTGTGGTTTTTGCATTTCTCTGATGATTAGCGATGTGGAGCATCTTTTCATGTGCGTGTTGGCCATCTGAATTTCTTCTTTAGAGAAGTGTCTATTCATGTCCTCTGCCCATTTCTTAATTGGATTATTTGCTTTTTGTTTGCTAAGGTAAGTGAGTTCTTTATATATTTTTCAACCCTTTATCAGATACATTATTTATGAATATATTCTCCCATACTGTAGGATGTCTTTTTGTTCTTCTGATGGTGTCCTTTGCTGTACAGAAGCTTTTCAGCTTGATATACTCCCACTTGTTCATTTTTGCTTTTGTTTCCCTTGCCCAGGGAGATATGTTCATGAAAAAGTCGCTCATGTTTATGTCCAAGAGATTTTTGCCTATATTTCTTTCCAAGAGTTTTATGGTTTCATGACTTACATTCAGGTCTTTGATCCACCTTGAGTTTACCTTTGTGTATGGGGCTAGACAGTAGTCCACTTTCATTCTCTTACATGTAGCTGTCCAGTTTTTCCAACACCAGCTGCTGAAGAGGCTGTCATCTCCCCATTGTATATCCAAGGCCCTTTATCAAATATTAATTGACTGTATATGTTTGGGTTAATGTTTGGATTTTCTGTTCTGTTCCACTGGTCTGTGGGTCTGTTTTTGTGCCAATACCAAATTGTCTTGATTACTGTGGCTTTGTAGGAGAGCTTGAAGTCAGGGAGCGTTATTCCCCCTGTTTTATTTCTCCTTCTCAGGATTGCTTTGGCTATTCTGGGTCTTTTGTGGTTCCATATGAATTTTAGAGTTATTTGTTCCAGTTCATTGAAGAAAGCTGTTGGTAGTTTGATAGGGATTGCATTGAATCTGTAGATTGCTTTAGGTAGTATAGCCATTTTGACAATATTTATTCTTCCTAGCCAAGAGCATGGGATGCATTTCCATTTGTTAGTGTCCTCTTTAATTTCTCTTAGGAGTGTCTTGTAGTTTTCAGAGTACAGGTCTTTCACTTCCTTCGTTAGGTTTATTCCAAGGTATTTTATTCTTTTTGATGCAATTGTGAATGGAATTGTTTTTCTGATTTCTCTTTCTGTTAGTTCATCGTTAGTATATAGGAAAGCAACAGATTTCTGTGTGTTAATTTTGTATCCTGCAACTTTGCTGAATTCAGATATTAGTTCTAGTAGTTTTGGAATGGAGTCTTTAGGGTTTTTTATGTACAGTATCATGTCATCTGCAAATAGTGACAATTTGACTTCTTCTTTACCAATCTGGATGCCTTGTATGTCTTTGTTTTGTCTGATTGCTGTGGCTAGGACCTCCAGTACTACGTTGAATAACAGCGGAGAGAGTGGGTATCCCTGTCTTGTTCCCGTTCTTAGATGAAAAGCTTTCAGCTTCTCGCCGTTAAGTATGATGTTAGCTGTGGGTTTGTCATATATAGCCTTTCTGATGTTGAGGTACTTGCCGTCTATACCCATTTTGTTGAGAGTTTTAATCATGAATGGATGGTGAATTTTGTCAAATGCTTTTTCAGCATCTATGGAGATGATCATGTGGTTTTTGTTCTTCTTTTTGTTGATGTTGTGGATGATGTTGATGGATTTTCGAATGTTGTACCATCCTTGCATCCCAGGGATGAATCCCACTTGATTATGGTGTATGATCCTCTTGATGTATTTTTGAATTCAGTTTGCTAATATTTTGTTGAGTATTTTTGCATCTACATTCATCAGGGATATTGGTCTGTAATTTTCTTTTTTGGTGAGGTCTTTGCCCAGTTTTGGTATTAGAGTGATGCTGGCTTCATAGAATGAGTTTGGAAGTATTGCCTCCTCTTCTATTTTTTGGAGAACTTTAAGGAGAATGGGTGTTATTTCTTCTCTATATGTCTGGTAGAATTCAGAGGTGAATCCATCAGGTCCGGGTGTTTTGTTCGTGGGTAGTTTTTTGATTACCGCTTCAATTTCGTTGCTGGTGATTGGTCTGTTTAGTTTTTCTGTTTCTTGCTTGGTCAGTCTTGGAAGGTTGTATTTTTCTAAGAAGTTCTCCATTTCTTCTATGTTTTCCAGCTTGTTAGCATATAGATTCTCATAATATTCTCTTATAATTCTTTGTATTTCTGTATGGTCCATCGTGATTTTTCTTTTCTCATTTCTGATTCTGTTTATGTGTGTAGAGTCTCTTTTTCTCTTAATGAGTCTGGCTAGGGGTTTATCTATTTTGTTTATTTTTTCAAAGAACCAGCTCCTGTTTTCATTGATTTTTTCTATTGTTTTACTCTTCTCAATTTTATTTATTTCTTCTCTAATCTTTATTATGTCCCTCCTTCTGGTGACTTTGGGCCTCATTTGTTCTTCTTTTTCCAATTTCAGTAATTGTGTCTTTAGACAATTCATTTGGGAATGTTCTTCCTTCTTTAAATAGGCCTGGATTGCAATATACTTTCCTCTTAGAACTGCCTTTGCTGCGTCCCACAGAAGTTGTGGCTTTGTGTTGTTGTTGTCATTAGTCTCCATATATTCTTTGATTTCTGTTTTGATTTGGTCGTTAACCCATTGATTAATTAGGAGAGTGTTGTTAAGTCTCCATGTATTTGTGAGCCTTTTTGATTTCTTTCTAAAATTTATTTCTAGTTTTATACCTTGGTGATTTGAGAAGTTGGTTGGTAGGATTTCAATATTTTTGAAATTACTGAGGTTCTTTTTGTGGCCTAGTATGTGGTCTATTTTGGAAAATGTTCCATGTGCACTTGAGAAGAATGTGTATCCTGTTGCTTTTGGGTGTAGAGTTCTGTAGATGTCTGTTAGGTCCATCTGTTCTAGTGTGTTGTTCAGTGCCTCTGTGTCTTTTCTTATTTTCTGTGTGGTTGATCTGTCCTTTGGAGTGAGTGGTATCTTGAAGTCTCCTAAAATGAATGCATTGCTGTCTATTTCCTTCTTTAATCCTGTTAGTATTTGTTTCACATATGCTGGTGCTCCTGTGTTGGGTGCATATATATTTATAATGGTTATATCTTCTTGTTGGACTGACCCCTTTATCATTATGTAATGTCCTTCTTTATCTCTTGCTACTTTCTTCGTTTTGAAGTCTATTTTGTCTGATACAAGTACTGCAACAACTGCTTTTTTCTCCTTGTTGTTTCCATGAAATATCTTTTTCCATCCCTTCACTTTTAGTCTGTGTTTATCTTTGGGTTTGAGGTGAGTCTCTTGTAAGCAGCATATAGATGGGTCTTGCTTTTTTATCCATTCTATTACTCTGTGTCTTTTGATTAGTGCATTCAGTCCATTTACATTTAGGGTGATTATCGATAGATATGTACTTATTGCCATTGCTGGCTTTAGATTTGTGGTTACCAAATGTTCAAGGGTTGCTTCTTTATTATCTAACAATCTAACTTAACTTTCTTGTTAAGTAATTGTAAACACTGTCTGATGTTTCTTTATTTCTCTCCCTTCTTATTCTTCCTCCTCCATTCTTTATATACTAGGTGTTTTATTCTTTGCCTTTAGTTAGTATTTGGATGGTCTGCTTTCTTTGCTATGATTTTATTTTCTCTGGTGACATCTTTTTAGCCTTAGGAGTTCTTCCATCTAGAGCAGTCCATTTAAGATATCCTGTAGTGGTGGTTTATGAGAGGCAAACTCCCTCAACTTTCGTTTGTCTGGAAATTGTTTAATCCCTCCATCATATTTAAATGATAATCGTGCTGGATACAATATTCTTGGTTCGAGGCTCTTCTGTTTCATAACGTTAAATATATCATGCCATTCTCTTCTGGCCTGTAAGGTTTCTGTTGAGAAGTCTGATGATAGTCTGATGGGTTTTCCTTTGTAGGTGATCTTTTTTCTCTCTCTAGCTGCCTTTAATACCCTGTCTTTATCTTTGATCTTTGCCATCTTAATTATTATGTGTCTTGGTGTTGTCTTCCTTGGGTCCCTTGTGTTGGGAGATCTGTGGGCTTCGGTGGACTGCGAGACTATTTCCTTCCCCAGCGAGGGAAAGTTTTCAGCCATTATTTCTTCAAAGACACTTTCTATCCCTTTTTCTCTCTCTTCTTCCTCTGGTACTCCTATTAAGCGAATATTGTTCTGTTTGGATTCGTCACACAGTTCTCTTAATATTCTTTCATTCCTAGAAATCCTTTTATCTCTCTCTGCCTCAGCTGCTCTGTATTCCTGTTCTCTGATTTCTATTCCATTAACAGCCTCTTGCATCTCATCCAGTCTGCTGTCGATCGCTTGTCTGATTTCTGCATTGTCTTTCCTCACTTCCCTCACTTCCTCCCTCAGCTCTTGCACATTTCTCTGTAGGTCCATCAGCATGGTTATGACTTTTATTCTGAATTCTTTGTCAGGAAGACTGTGCATTTCCATCCCTTCAGACTCCCTCTCTGGGGTTGTCTGGTTGATATTAGTCTGGACCATATTCCTCTGTCTTTTCATGGCTATAGAAGTAGTCGCTGGTAGTTGCCACGTATGTCAGCTGGGCTCTTTAAGACCGCCTCCTGGGGTGCCGAATCCTCTCGGGTGTAGCTGCACGCTGTGCGCTTTCCTGTGTATTCTGGTCTCTCTTTTAGGAGTAGATGTATTTGCTGTATTTTCGTAGATAAATATAGTGTTGGGAGGAGATTTCTGGCGCCCTGCTCACGCCGCCATCTTCCCAGAAGTTCCACACAGAAACTCTTTTAATGTCAGTGTTTTCTTTCTGGTTTCTCCTCATTCCCTAATATGTATATGCATATTAATACAGAGTCATCACTTCAATAGGCACATAATGTTCCAGTACCCCATTCAAACCCATTGCTTTTCACTATCAGTAATTTTTATTAACACCTTGTTTGTAGATACTTAACCTGTAACAAATTGGGAAGTTAGTAATCATTGGCCATCTTCTACATTCCAAAAGTGGAAGCCTTCCTGGTCTCTAGCTTTTACAGCCCCTCTCCACAACCAACTTTACCCCACTTGCATTTCAGCCCCCTGCCAGGTGGTAGGGTGAAACCTGACCTAGGCGTTAGGTAGTTGAGCACCTCTGGCTCAGTACTCATTGACAGGGCAGCCATTGGTCTGGTACCTTCTAGGTGCCAAATGCCCGGCTAGGCTCAGGGAATTACAAAGATGAGGGAAACAGATTTCTGTTCTCAATTATTTTCTCTTCCTGAAGTCTGAGTACTCTGTTTCAGACCCATACTATCAAGCTGAACTCGATAAAACATCATCACTAGAAGTTTAACAGAATGTTCCATCAGAGCCTTAGAGAAAATGGGATTATAAGAACCATGACCTTCCTCCACAATTTACCCCTCACCAAGAGCATCTGTTTTAATGACTTGACTGCAGTTTTGTTTTGTTTTTTGCCATTGTTCTTTTTATTATAACACATTGTTTGTTTTTTTGTATCATTAATATAAAATCACTTGGGCAACATTGTGGTTACTAGACTCCCCCCATTATCAAGTCCCCACAGCATACCCCATTACAGTCACTGCCCATCAGTGTAGTAAGATGCTATAGAATCACTACTTGTCTTCTCTGTGTTGTGCTGCCTTCCCCATGCCCCCACACCTACATTATGTGTGTTAACTGTAATGCCCGTTAATCCCCTTATCCCTCCCTTCCCCTCCACTCTCCCCAGTCCCTTTTCCTTTGGTAACTATTAACCCATTCTTGGGTTCTGTGAGTCTGCTGCTGTTTTTTTCCTTCACTTTTTGGTTTGTTCTTATGCTCCATAGATGAGTGAAATCATTTGGTACTTGTCTTACTCTGCCTGGCTTATTTCACTGAGCATAATACCCTCTAGCTCCATTTATGTTGTTGCAGATGTCTGGATTTGTTTTCTTCTTATGGCTGAATAGTATTCCATTGTGTATATGTACCACATCTTTATCCATTCATCTACTGATGGACACTTAGGTTGCTTCTGTGTCTTCTCTATTGTAAATAGTGCTGCGATAAACATAGGGGTGCATATGTCATTTTCAAACTGGGATCCTATATTCTTAGGGTAAGTTCCTAGGAGTGGAATTCCTGGGTATAATGGTATTTCTATTTTTATTTTTTTTGAGGAAATACTGCTTTCCACAATGGTTGAACTAGTTTACATTCCCACCAGCAGTGTAGGAGGGTTCCCCTTTCTCCGCATTCTTGCCAGCATTTGTTGTTCCTAGTCTTTTCTATGTTGGCCACCCTAACTGGTATGAGGTGATATGTCATTGTAGTTTTAATTTTCATTTCCCTGAAAATTAGCGACGTTGGGCATCTTTTCATGTGCTGTTGGCCATCTGAATTTCTTCTTTGGAGAATTGTCTGTTCATATACTCTGCCCATTTTTTAATAGGGTTATTTTCTTCTTGGGTGTTGAGGCATGTGAGTTCTTTATATATTTTGGATATTAACCCCTTTCAGATATGTCATTTACAAATATATTCTCCTACTGTAGGATGCCTTTTTGTTCTGCCAGTGGTGTCCTCTGCTGTACAGAAGCTTTTTAGCATGATATAGTCCCATTTGTTCATTTTTTATTTTGTTTCCCCGGCTTGAGGAGATGCATTCAGGAAGAAGTTTCTCATGTTTATATTCAAGAGATTTTTGCCTATGTTTTCTTCTAAGAGTTTTATGGATTCATGACTTACATTCAGGTTGTTGATCCATTTTGAGTTTACTTTTGTGTATGGGTTACACAATAATCCAGTTTCATTCTCTTGCATGTAGCTCTCCAGCTTTGCCAACACCAGTTGTTGAAGAGACTGTCATTTCCCCATTGTATATCCATGGCTTCTTTATCGTATATTAATTGACCATATATGCTTGGGGTTATATCTGGGCTCTCTAGTCTGTTCCATTGGTTTATGGGTCTGTTCTTGTGCCAGTACCAAATTGTCTTGATTACTGTGGCTTTGTAGGAGAGCTTTAAGTTGGGGAGCGTAATACCCCTGCTTTATTCTTCCTTCTCAGGATTGCTTTGGCTATTCGGGGTCTTTTGTGGTTCCATATGAATTTTAGAACTATTTGCTCTAATTCATTGAAGAATGCTGTTGGTATTTTAATAGGGATTGCATTGAATCTTTTTGATAGTAGATTGCTTTAGGCAGGATGGCCATTTTGACAATATTAATTCTTCCTATCCATGAGCACAGGCTGTGTTTCCATTTATTAGTATCTTCTTTAATTTCTCTTAGGAGTGTCTTGTAGTTTTCAGGGTATAGGTCTTTCACTTCCTTGGTTCGGTTTATTCCTAGGTATTTTATTCTTTTTGGTACAATTGTAAATGGAATTGTTTTCCTGATTTCTCTTTCTGCTAGTTCATGGTTAGTATATAGGAATGCAACAGATTTCTGGGTATTAATTTTGTATCCTGTACCTTTTCTGAATTGAGTTATTAGTTCTAGTAGTTTTGGGGTGGATTCTTAGGGTTTTATATATACAATATCATGTCATCTGCAAAGAGTGACAGTTTCACTTCTTCCTTACCAATCTGGATGCCTTTCATTTCTTTGTGTTGTCTGATTGCCATGGCTAGGACCTCCAGCACTATGTTGAATAAAAATGGGGAGAGTGGGCATCCTTATCTTGTTCCTGATCTTAAAGGAAAAGCTTTTAGCTTCTTGCTGTTAAGTAGAATGTTGGCTGTGGGTCTGTCATATTTGGCTTTTATTATGTTGAGGTACTTGCCCTCTATACCCATTTTGTTGAGAGTTTTTATCATGAATGGATGTTGAATTTTGTTGAATGCTTTTTCAGCATCTATGGAGATGATCATGTGGTTTTTGTCCTTCTTTTTGTGTTGATCATCCTGTGGTTTTTGTCCTTTTTTTTGTTGATGTGGTGGATGATGTTGATGCATTTTCAAATGTTGTACCATTCTTGCATCCCTGGAATAAATCCTACTTGATCATGATGGATGATCTTTTTGATGTATTTTTTAATTCGGTTTGCTAATATTTTGTTAAGTATTTTTGCATCTATGTTCCTCAGGGATATTGTCTGTAATTTTCTTTTTTTGTGGTGTCTTTGCCTGGTTTTAGTGTTAGAGTGATGCTGGCCTCGTAGAATGAGTTTGGGAGTATTCCCTCCTCTTCTACTTTTTGGAAAACTTTAAGGAGGATGGTATTAGGTCTTCACTAAATGTTTGGTAAAATTCAGCAGTGAAACCATCTGATCAAGGGGTTTGTTCTTAGATAGTTTAAAAATTACCAACTCAATTTCTTTGCTGGTAATTGGTCTATTCAGATTTTCTGTTTCTTCCTGGGTCAGCCTTGGAAGGTTGTATTTTTCTAGACAGTTGTCCATTTCTTCTAGGTTATCCAGTTTGTTAGCATGTAATTTTTCATAGTATTCTCTCATAATTCTTTGTATTTTTGTGGTGTTGGTAGTGGCTTTTCCTTTCTCATTTCTGCTTCTGTTTATGTGTGTGGACTCTCTTTTTTACTTGACAAGTCTGGCTTGGAGGTTATCTATTTTGTTTATTTTCTTGAAGAACCTGCTTCTGCTTTCATTGATTCTATTGTTTTATTCTTCTTGATTTTATTTATTTCTTCTCTAATCTTTATTATGTCCCTCCTTCTACTGACTTTGGGCCTCATTTGTTCTTCTTTTTCTAGTTTCATTAATTGTGAGTTTAGACTGTTCATTTGGGATTGTTCTAGTTTCCTGAGGTAGACCTGTACTGCAATATACTTCCCACTTGGCACAGTCTTCGCTGTGTCCCACAGATTTTGTGGTGTTGAATTATTGTTGTCATTTGTCTCCATATATTGCTTGATCTCTGTTTTTATTTGGTCATTGATCCATTGATTATTTAGGAGCATGTTATTAAGCCTCCACATGTTTGTGGGCTTTTTCATTTTCTTTGTGTAATTTATTTCTAGTTTCATACCTTTGTGGTCTGAGAAGCTGGCTGTTACAATTTCATCTTTTTTAATTTACTCAGGCTCTTTTTGTGGCCTAGTATATGATCTATTCTTGAAAATGTTCCATGTGCACTTGAGAAGAAGGTGTATTCTGTTTCTTTTGGATGGAGTGTTCTGTAGATGTCCATTAGGTCCATCGGTTCTAATACATTGTTCAGTGCCTCTGTCTTCTTACTTATTTTCTGTCTGGTTGATCTGTCCTTTGGAGTGAGTGGTGTGTTGGAGTGTCCTAAAATGAACGCATTGCATTGACTGCACAGTTTTTATTTCCAGTAAAAACCTGATGAAAGGAGAAAGGAAGTGGTTGACACAGGGGAACTGGAATGGGAGATGAGAGAAAGGTGGGGAAACAGAATATTCCCGCTCATCAGCTGCCCTGAGGAGCTGGGTGTCACCATACTGACATGGGGCCATCTGAGGTTCAGGGAGTCAGCAATGCTCCTTTAGGATTCAGGGACAATTACATAATAGGATTCAATGTTAGACTTTGTAACAGAATATTACTCCCCCACTTGGAATACTTACAAGTATAGAATTTGGCTCTTCACTCCCACCCTCAACTCTTCCCTCACCTTCCCCTAAATTCTCATTTTCATAAGAGGATTTGGCTTCCTTTAGATTCTAGTTTCTTATTCATAGACTCCACAGATTCTCCAATTTGCAGCTACCAGGTTCCTTGGGAGCTCTGACCCTTTATAACCTTGAGGAAAAATACACTTCACTTTCAGAATGAATTTGATGATCATTTTGGCTCATTTGATTACCCACATCTTGCTTGTTGCTGTCTCCCCTTAACCTCCAATGCCATTACCTTAGTTTTGCTAGTAAGTATGCTCATTTTGGTACATTTCAGGGATATAGTATCCATTCCCTTCATTCAGCCAGACATTTGAACACTGTTCCCACCACTCCTGCCTTTTCTCTTTCTTGACCTCATAACTCTTACCAAGTGGCTCACCCAAGCTTCACGGACGTGCATGTGGTCAAGCACATTTTAATATGCAAGTCTTCTCTGCCTCCTTCCTTCCATGTATGTTTTATCAAAGCACACATTCTAAGCGAGAGTGACACTTGAGGGGTTCCTCCATTCTCAGGGATATCTGTTGGATATTTACCTCCTCCACTGAAGTTTTTTTCACCTCAGGTCAGAGGGTTGAGTCCATCACACTCCTTAGTTTGTGTCATCATTTGTTCACTGAGAATTTCTCCCTTTTATTATTGATTTCCTTTGATTCCCATTCCTCACTCCTATCCTTCTCTCTAAATAGGCAACCACTCCAATATATTTGATGTGTATCCTTTTATTCAAATGTTCCTTGTCAATGTATTATATTAACATACATGTATTTTTTTTCACTTCTTTAAATGGCCTTATGTTATAGCTATTTCTTTTTTATGAAGTACTGTGTTAAGACCTAGCCACTGTGCTAGACATACATCTAGTTAGTTTGTTCTGACTGATATACAGTGTTCCATTGGGAACATCCCCCACATTTTACCTATTCTATCCCCCAGTGATGGGAAAGTAGTGATGGGTAACTCCAGCTCACCAGTTTCTGTTTTAACAAAAAACTTGCAGTGAGCACCCTCGTACATCTCCCCTTTGGTCGTGTGTGAGAATATGGCTGTAGGCTCAGGAGGGAAGTCATGGGCTGGTAAGAAACATATAATCTTACTTTTACTTAGTACTGCCAGGTTGGGGTCCAGAATGGCTGCATCAGTCTGTTCTACCACTGGCAGTGTTTGAGTGTCCTTATATTGCTATGTTTCCGGCAGCACTTAGCATTAATTAGCTTTCTAATTTTTGCTAGTATGAAGGGTGAAATGTGATGTAACTCAATTTTAATTATGCAGTAACACAATGGAAATGCTGCAGATGGAGCCTTGGGTTCTCAATGACTCAGACCTCTCCTTCATGTCTCACACCTACTTACTTGTTAATCCCATCAATTAATGACTGAACTTCTTCTGAACCCATTCCCTCTTTTTCTTTGCCATGATCTGGGAAAAAAAATTTCCTTCTCACTATTGCAATTGCTTCCAATTTGTTTTTCAGTGTCCAGATTCCACCCTATAATTACATCTATATCTGCTACCAAACTAATATTTCAGAAGCACAGCCCTTGGAGGTGTGAATGAGGTTGTCATGTGTATAATGGTGAGGATTTTTATCTTAAAACTCTGATTCAAGGGTTAGCAAAGATTTTCTTTCTAACAGGGATCTCTAAACATAATTAAATGTCAATCAATTAAAGATATTATTCCTATATAAATCCATAGGAATATCTGAAAAGTGATTATCACACCCTGGTGGAAAGAAAACTGGAAATCATGAAAGAGTTTAGAATATCTGAGATTGGAATCCACTCCTTCGAGTCAAAGAATTGTATAACACCCTCCAATCATTAGCAGGTGCCTCCTTCCTTTTGTATTTCTCAACTTTGCTTCATCATGTTAGTTAGGATTCTTTAATTACAAGTTATGAAAGCCAATTTGAGTTAATTAAGCCCCCAAATAATTGAGGAACAGAAAAGGGGAGGTTTATATTATAAAAACACAGATGTATCTCACAGAATCCAAGAGGGAAGTGCAGTCAGCCATCAGGAGGGGAATTTGAAAGATGCAGGTATAAACTCTACAAGACCTCGCCATTCATTTCTCAGCAGTCTAGCTTTCTGTGTTTCCCAGACTACACAGCAGACTGTCACTGCCCCACAGATCTCAGATTTAATGCTACAGATGCCATAGCCCACAGCGACAAATTAATTCTCTTTAGGCCTGAGGATTATCTCACTTTGCCAAATGCCTTGGATTTCTGTTACCCAAGAGGCCTGATAAGACAGGCATCAGTAGCAGAAAGGAAGTGTTGCCAGTGGCAGACTTAAAAAATTTGGGACTGCTGGGCAGAGGTAGGGGCCAACATTACTTAGTTTAAGGGTTGTTGGATCATGAGAAAACAGTATCCAGATCAGAGGCCGGCTGTACCCAGAGAACCTGGATGCTGAAATTACATGTGACTGGATTGTCACCCACTAATGAGTTTGAGGTAGTGTTTGGATTATGTCCATGGGGGCATTTGGGATTGTGTCTCTGAGAAAACAGGTATGCTGAGCAGCTAAGGGGTGGGCTGGGTGAAATGATTGTTTCTGTTTCTGGCATTCCTCAACTGGGAAGATTTTATGGGTTAGAGCTTGAAGTGGCATGTATCACTCCTGCCCCAGTTTGTGTGGCCATACCCATCCGCAAGGAGGCTGGGAGGTGTACTACAGATGTGTTCCCAGGAAGAGGAGGAAAGGTGTTGGTGAACATCTGACCATTCTCTGCCACCAAGTCCTTCCATTTCTACAAATGGAAGTATTTCTTCAAAACACTTTAAATTCTCAAGTGTCTGCTCTGTTCTCCCCTTTCCTCTGCATCCCTTCCACTCGTCTGCATAGCAGAGTGCAGGCAGAGCCTGGGCATGTGAGGTACATGAATCATTCTACACGGCAGGGGTCGGAGGTGGTAGGTAGTGCTTTGCTGCTGAAGAAAGAGAAAAAAGTGAGTGCCTGGGGAACAGAAAAAAGAAAAATAGAGAAATTAAGAACTATATAGTGTTTATTCCCCAACTAGGTTAAGGAATCTCTCCTCTCGGCCTATTAGATAATTAGATTTCTAGGGTCAGAAATTGAGAGCAAACTTCTCTATCTAAACTCAAAGCACCAAATACCTACTTTATCTCCGTCTCAAAGGGATGGGTGAGAGGAAGAGATAAAAGTTCAGAAGAAATGTCATTTGACTCACAGTGCAGAGCATGTAACCTTGCCTCCCTCCAGAGGCCTGCCTGTGAGTCCCCATCAGCTATTTTGGAGTTGATGTCTAGAGGCTGTTTATCTGTGAGTCAAAACTATATAAAAATGTGATGGGGAGAGGTAAAAGAAAAGACTTCAAGACTTTATAATTGAATCCACATTAGAAAGTAATTAAAAAAAAAGAATGTAAATATGTAAATTTCAACCATAACCTTAGCACCTCAACCACTGTTTTTATTTCCTTGTGTTTCTTTTTAGTCTTTGTTCCCATATATAAATACACTCACATGGCTTTTACATATTCATCATTTAAAAAACTAGATTATAACTACTGTGACAGCTAAAAGGAGCCTAAGGAGACATGACAACTTAACGTATTGTGGTATTCTGGATGGGAATTTGAAACAGAAAAAGGACATCAAGCAAAACCTTAAGGAAATCTGAATAAAGTATTGCTTTTGGTTAATAATAAGGTATCAGTATTGACTCATTAATTGTGACAAATATACCATACTGATATAGGGTATCAATAATATGGGAAACTGGGTGTGGGTTACGTGGGAACTCTCTCTACTATCTTCTCAGTTCTTCCGTAAATATAAAACTTCGAAAAAGTAAGGTCTAAAAGTCCAGTTTTAAAAAGAGTACGTTATTCTATCCAGTAATTGTTTTTCTAGTGTTAGACATTCATGCTGTTTCTGGTTTTTCACTGTTAAAAATAATGTTGTGTAAACATTCTGTACAGTGACCTTTTGAGACAGGGACCATGGGCTTAGAGTAGGGTGAGGGCCTCCGAAAAAAGCAAGGCAAGATATTTACAGTCAGAGCAATGTAACTACATGAAAGGAAACCCCCTATCAAAACTCTGTGTTAAACATTAAGCTCTAGAGTCATTCTTCAGTGAGATCAGCTGATACTCCCCAGATAAAGGAAAGTAGCCCATGTTTTTATTATGCTAATTGTAATCATGTGTAAGATTCACTTTAGCATGCTAAAAGGGATTTAATATCTCATTAAGGACAACCATCCTAAGGCCACTTTTAACAAGTCCACAGCCCCCTTTATCATTTCCCCAAAATCCTCAACTGCCTATAAACCCCTAGACAACGCACTACCCTGGGCTCTCTTGTCCCTTCACTGTATCTCTCTGCCCTGGGTCTCCTACATTGACTGTTTGCTAAATTCATTCTTAGACTCTGCAAACAAGAACCCCAGCATCACTTTTAAATGAATTCAGAACCAGAAGAGTCAGCTTCAGATAGCTCTGAAAAGTAGGTAAATTCTTCCTTTTCCAAACATTCAACAACAGGTTTATCCTATTTTTCAGCCTGTTAGACCCCCATCTCCCTATAGCTTACAGTACTTAATGCTACCTGCATAGTGAGTGTGTTCTAGTCTCTGGAATGAATCCTGACCTGAGCAAAAGGCACTTGAAAGAGTTCTAGCCCAATACTCACTGATCCAGCAAACCTCTATCAAGCAAACACCCACAGTGTGACAGGTAACCGTGGTAAGCACCAGGAGTTCTCTGGGGCAAACATCCACTTTACTTAAGAATATTTCATAAAGTTTTGTTTGTGGTCATCTTAACTTAAGGGTTTGCATTATAAAAGGTGAAGCCAGTTTCATCCTATGTATGGGAATCTTCTCTTAAGATAGTTTTCCTCTTCCTTAATATAGAGGCAATTGTCCAGAATCTAAATAATGAGTATGTTTTGGCTCAGAATGTTTCAAGAATGAAAAGTTGTTTCATACTGGTCACCATGATACAGTCAGAAGTATATTCTCATTTATTACACTGTGTCTCTAAGCAGAATTAAATCGAGACAAATGAGTATCAGATCACAGCTAAATCTTCAGAGAAATAAGCCTGTGAATGGTAAGTTCGCCTCTAATGATGGGAAAGCTTTGGGAAAGAGAGTGCAGTGAGAGGTCAACTGGAATGTTTAGAAATTGGTGGGGTGGGACGGAGAGCAGCATGGAATGGAAGACAGAGGATCCTATAAAATATCTGGGCTCTGGTTACATTCTCAGACCAGTGTGATTTACATTGCATTCACTCCATTAGGAAAATCCTTTCATCTCAACCATTTTCTATGGTTTCCCCAGACAGGAATAATGGACACCTACCGAGCTGAGCCATGGCCCAGAGTAACCCTTACCCCAGCATGTCCGTGGTGAGTCACATCTGTCCCCGAAGGTAAGCACATACAGGGTTCTCTTCTAAGAAGGCAGGTGGTACCTATTGTTGGAATCTTTTTATATTTTTTCTTCCAGTTCTCATACAAGATAGAGTAATCTGTTGACTTTTGATTCAAGATAGAAAACACAAGTTTCTATCTTTTCTCACCAAAGTATGTGATTTCTATTACATGTTGGGAAAAACAAGATATAAACCCACAGCAAAGAAAGAACAAGAGGAGGGATATCAGTGTAAGAGAAATTTCAACACATTTCTAAGAGAAAGGAAGTGGAGACGTAGTTACTGACAAAGAAGGGTGCAGGAAGCTGCAGCCTGGACTGTGCAAGAGGGGTTGGAGACAGTTTCATAGAGTCAAAACCCAAGAGAACCGTAAAACTGAGAAATGCCAGGAGCAGCCACAGGAAGAAGGAAGACTTGGCCATAAGGAGTGGGAAATACACTGACGTTCTGTAGATAGAACATTGTACCCTTCTCTTACCCTCTTCCCTCCAACCCCTATTCCCCCAGAAAGAAACCCAAGCAGACAGGCATCGGTCTCTCAAGCAACTATTTAGAACCAAATCTCTTAAGTCTGTACTCTGGCCAGCTGGTTACTAGAACAGCCTGGAATAAAGTCCTCCAATAAACAAGCCCAGCTTTTTACTCTAATAACCTTCTCCTGGAAGAACAATTAAGATTCTGGGAAAAAAACAAAATGATCCCATCTCTTGAAGTAGGAAGCATCTCATACTGATCCTGGAGCATCCTGTCTTTCATTCAAGAATATGTGGGCATTCAGAGATACTTGGGCAGAACTGACAAGGTCAGAAAGGCCTGCATACAAACAGAGCAGTGAGTGGCCAAAGAGCAACTTACATGAACCCCAGAGAGGCAAACACTGATCCCAGTGAATCAGAACTAGTTGAGTCTGTTAAAAGAACTGTGAGCTCACTATAATCCTAAATACTTAGGGGGAAGCTTTCACAAAGGGAACTGAAAGGTGGTGGTAATGTGCACAGTAGTTTGCAATATTATTGGTTTGAAGCTTTATATTGATCAGCCCAAAGTATGTGAGTCATGCACTGATATTTTGGTCAAACCCCGGAATATAAACTGTAGGAGTAGGCTTGTGGAGAAAAAAAATCCTAGAAAGACACAGGTCAAACATGGGCAATATTTATAAATGGTAGGAGGATGCTTGGAGAAGGTGGGAGATATTTGTAGAAAGGGAGGGTAGTTTTGTAGATGTGCCATAGAAGATGGAAAGATGTAAGCAAAAGGTGGGGAAATATTAGGTGGGCACCACTGAGCAGAGAAGAAGTCTACTCTATTAGAAGAAGGAAAGGAATCGAGGTTAATGAATAGAAATAAAATGCACAAAGTCAGTAAATTCACGTTATTGTGTACAGGTCACCAAGTCTTTCCAAAGAGTTGGTCAAAAGCAGGAAGGAAGTTTGCATATTGCATAAAAAAGAAAGAAACACTCGGGGCTAGCGTGTCAGGCAGAACAAGCTTGAAGAAGTAAAAAGTCAGTTAAGGTAAAAGAAGGAGTCAGAGTAACAGGAAAAGGGAAGAGTAGGTTATGAGAGAAATGTCAAGAAATTAAAAATAGACTCCTTTTGATAAGATGATAAGGAATCAAAGAGTTATGTAAAGTAGGTGAAGGAATGAAAAGAAAAAAGGATATGAGGGTTTGTCTAAGTTTAATGGTGTCTTGGAAAGAAGTAGATACGAGGTCGCTTCTGCTCTGCTAGAGGCCTCCCTGTCCACAGTGGTCACAAGGCAGGAGCTTGTGCTTTCAAAGCAGGACCCCTCCCCAGTGCCTGCAGGGCTCTCTCCTCCCTCCCAGGACTCAGGGGGAACCCTAGCCATGTGTACCCAGGACAAGCTCACACTGCTTCTCCTGAACATTTGAGCTGCTCCATCACTGGCTGCCTGGGGTTCATCAGGATGACTGACGGCCGTCAGCCCTGGGCATGTGGCTTCCGGTCTTCCTCATCCCCTGGCTCTTATCCCATTCAGCTGTCCATCACCTCTTCTGACCTCATCTGCCATAACTCCTCATCTCCTGAGACTTTTCCACTGTGCCTCTGGAGCTCAAAGTCATTCATCAGCAGAGTATTCTGCATCCTCACCCCCTTTCACAAATGTTCCCTTCATTTTTCTCACCTGCAGTATAACTTCTGTCTTAGGATACTGTTATCTTTGAATTCCTTTCAAGAGGTAGTTACTTGCTGTCCTACAGCCCTTGTATCACTGGGCCCAGTGGTGATTTACATGCTCCTTCCTCATTGCTAATCCCAAGGCCCTTTCTTCCATAATATGAAAAGACAGTACTATCCATAGCCCCTCCGTATGCGGGCATTTCTGCCTGTCTCCCCAACACTTGAAGATTTTTAGCTCCCGAATCATTCTCTCCAGCACTCCTACATCATTCTTGGGAATTTCCATATCCACACTGATGATTATGATTATGATGATTATCCAGTGCCCTGGATTCTCTTCTCCATGAACTTACTGTTCATTCTATGTCAGCCATTCTTTTCTGTGGTTATGTTCTACACCTTGTCATTACAATAACCACAATCCCACCACAATTTCAATTTCAGGTACACCGTTCTCTGACCACACCCCTTTCCTAGCCCAGATCTCCTAGAACACAGAACCAACCTGAGGCAAAGCATATGTGCTGATGCTTTATTGGGAAAGAAGCATGAGTGAAGGTTGACAGGGGTTATCATCAGGGAAGTCGCGAGAACACTTACAAGGTGGTGCTTTGCTGAGCTGGCACCATCCTCACAAGGGTGCTCAATGGGGTTGCTCACAGGACATCCCCAGAGAAGCCACATGGAACTACCACATCTAAAAACAACCCATCGGGGGAGGAAAAAGAAGCCATTTATCTGTGGATGCCTCCTCATGTTCTGTCTCCCATTGGCTAAAGTCCTCCCCATGGGATAGTAAGTCCTTATAATATGGGGGTTGTGTACTTGACCACTCTGGGAAGTCACTGGGAAGCAGAGCCCCCAGGGGTTCAGTCAGGTCACACCTGGTGCTAGAGCTGGCTCTGAGGGCAGTGGACATGATAGAAGCTGTGCTGACACCTGTCCTGCAGCCCCAAGGGATGCTGAGGTCATCAGAGCTGGGGGATGTGGTGTCCAGGGCTATGACCACTGGACTGACATAAGCCATCTCTGGAGCCAATCTAAGTAGAAAATAGGGCAAGTGGTTTAGGTCCTAAGGAGAGCAGTGGGCCAGTCAGGCTGAACATATCTGGGGTGAGATAAACCAGATCTTGAATATCCATTGATTGCACCACTTAGGTCTGCCCATACCCATTTATATCTGGATCTTGGGTGGGAAAAAATGATGCTCTCACTTTTTCCCCAAGAGGGGAAGTTTGAATTCAATTATTCAAGCTAATGGCCAGTTGCATTTTTTTGCAAGGGGTCTATAAGCCCAAGGTACATACCTTTATTACAGCTAGTCCCAGGACCATAATTGATATTCATCATCTTCTTGCTCTAACAATCATTCTAGCTTTCCCTCACCCTCAGTGAGCACTTTGATCTGGGTTACCTGCCTGGTGGGGTGATGCAGACCTTCAGCCCCCTCGCCTTGTGCTTGTCAGGCCATGGTTACTAGAATTACTCGTTCAGAGTTATCACTGAGCTGAGAAACCCTAAAAGTTCCAGTGAATCCTCTGAACTCCAGGCATACTCCTTCTTTATCCATTAGGAAATGGCAACCCTTGCTGTTCATATGAATCAGTGTCAACTACCGCTCTCAGTACAGAAACATCTTTGTCTGCTGGTCCACTGGCATGAGGAGCCCCAAAAATGGCCAAACCATGGTCACCGCATCTAGTTTCCTAGTGGAAGGATTATAGTAGGTAGATAGCCAGACTTGCACAGGGAGGGGGTTGGGGACTTTGGCTTGTGTTTACATTCGGTTACATGCTTGTTTATATTCTAAACATTTCCCAGGTGTGTGGGGAGGGAGGGTATAGATAACAGACCTGCCAAAACTGGCTGGTTCCAACATAGAGAAGAGGCTGACCCGGACTTCACCTCCAAATACATTTTATGCTCATTAGCATACTAAACGTCTTACCCCTTGGTGCATAACAGTTCTGAGGCAGATCAAATAAGGACAAAAAGAAGGCATCACCCTGTTCTGAGGAAACCCCACCTATCCTGATGAATATTCCACCCCCTGCTTAAACTCCAGCTTATAAGACCACCCAACCTGACCGCCACTGCGCTGCTCACCTCTCCAGCATGCCCACACTCCCTGGAGTGTATACTTTGCTTTATTAAACTACTCTTTGTTTGTACCTGCTCGACCTGCTGATGAGTTCTTTCTCCATCAGAGTCAAGAACTTTTCCCAGGTTGAGGTCTCTCACCTAGTATTCAGGAAAATCTCCTTGGGTTGGATTTCCCAACGGCAGGAGTGTACTTGCTCGTGCACATACCCACAGGAATAGGAACTTGTTAGGGCCTAAGATTATGGAACAAGAAGCATGAATTCTACAAGTGGGCCATTGGCAGTGTTAGGCAGAAAAACAGGAGCGGAAGTTCTTGAGGCCCACCAAGAACTCAGGGATGTTTAATCAGATAAGGCCAGAGAGCCAGAAAGGACAGAGTTAACACCCTTTGCAATGTAAGTTCATTCCATTGCTCTGAATCTGGGCTGACCTTGAGACTTGGTCTAGCTAACTGCAAGTGAGATAGACATCATGAGACTGCATAACAAGCCTATGCCCCCAACCCTTTACCTTTATCCCATTCTTGAAAGATAATGACAGTGTCTCTCATTGAGGTAGACACCATGAAAACACAAGTCGAGCCTACACCCAACAGCCCCCACCCTGTCCTCTGCCCCATTCTTGAAAGCCTTAAAAGGCAGAATCCTAAGCCCTTAAGCGTGCCTCCTCTCTGAGGTTGCCCACACTCTTCTTTCTTGGAGTGTGTATTTTTAAAAGACTTGTTACTGCTCAGTTTACTATGTTTTGTCTCTGCTCTTCCAGTGGTATCTTTGTCACTTTGCAATTTCATTCTATTTTCCAGACTTTAAGCACAAGTCTTCACTCTCTCTGTCCTACTCAGATAAGTAAGGAGGGGCTACTGAGAGTTCTGATTTGAGTTTACAGGTTCCTGTCAATGAGCTTCCCCTTCCTCTCTGCTTTATTCAAATAAACCTGCCTTTGTCTACCTTGACTCTGGCCCATTCCTCCCTTAGAGTGTACTCAAATAAAACTTTTGCTCCTGTGGGTAAAATTGTAATATTTCCAGAATATCTCACCTGGCTTTAGTGCATTTGCATATCCTCAGGGGTGGAGAGAAGTTCATCTCCATATCAATGGGTAATTACCTGGGCAAATGAGGGTGTATCTGAACCTGAGAGGTTAAGGGGAGAGGCTTGCTTGCTTGCTTCTTCCGGAGCAGAGGAGAGAGATGGCTCTGGACTGCAGTTTATAAGCAATAAATGGGTTTTTTTTTTTAAACTTTATTTCTCCCTTTGACTGATATCAGTTTTTAGAGGTATTTTGCCCCGGGGTCCCCTCTCCCTGGACTTACACTCTGCTTCTACTGTGTCTCTGCCTTCAATTCTTTGTTGTGCAGGAATAAGAACCAAGAAAAACAAACTCAACTCCCCTACAGCAGTAACGGTGATCAGCGACAATCCTACTTCTACCTCTTGTAGTTGCCCACACCTATGTGTTCTAGCGATGGAGGAGATAAAACCACCATCTACCCCCCTAGCGTCACCATAATAATGCATTCTGGGGGGAAGTGCAAAGAGGAGCACCGTCAACAGAGCTTGAAAGATGCAGAGGAGTTATTTCTACCACAGTCTCATTTAATTTGTCCTTTGTCAGATGTAAAAGCTTGAAGGAGTTTGGAGAATGACTATGGATTATCATAAATGCAAATAGGTAGTGAATCCAATTACAACTAAAACCTGGATGTGGTATCCTTATTGGAGTAAATCAATATAGTCCCTGGCATCTGGAAGATGTTTTCAACCCCAAAGCAATCTGCTTTGTGTGGCATGTCAGCTGTATTACTTCCCTATTTTTCTTCAGGGCTATGTCAACCTCCTGCTTTCTGGCATAATATAAACCAGAGGGGGCCAAACATCATGCTGGTCCATTATATTGATAACACTATGCTAATGCGACCTGCTGAGCAGGAAGTGGCAAGTGTTCCAGATACTTTGGTAGAACACAGGCATTTCAGAGGATGAGAGATAAACCCTATGGAAATTCCGGGACCTCACACATAGGTGAAGTTTATAGGGTTCAAGTTGCCTGGGGCATGTTGGAATATGGCTTTTAAAATGAGGGGTTGCTTCACCTTGCATTGACCACCATGAATAAAGAGGAACAAAGCTTAGCAGGCCTGTTTGGATTTTGGAGGCAACATTTACCACATTGGATTATGTTGCTCCAGCCCATTTACAGGTAATCCACAAAGCTACCGGTTCTGAGTGGGGCTCTGCCACAGGTCTAAGTGTTCAAGCTGCTCTGCTGCTTGGGTCTTGAGACCCAGCAGACCCAGTGACATGGAGGTATCTGTAGCTGAAGAAAAATTGTGTGGGGAGCCTCTGCCAAAAACCCCAATCGGAGAATCAGTGCAGACCCCCAGGAGTTTGAAATACAACTACACCCTTTTCTGGTGGCTAGTCTCCATTTGAAAAGTGAATCTAAACTTGCCACTGGGTTCTGGTAGAGATTAAATATCAAGAAAATGAAACATTAAGTCATGCTGCAAGCCAGCTCCTGCTTGAGGTGGGATGCTCTCAGCACAAGAAGAGTTTGCAATCACAAAGAACTGTCAAGCATATAATGGCTGAAATCGGAGGTAAGCTAAGGAGATGTGACACCGGACACCATAGGCTCTGGTACAGTTACTCCTTGCACCACTACGATCCCCTTGTATCCCTTATTAAATCCCTTCTGTTAAAGATGGTAGCCAGCTGCAACCTCTGTAAAAGACTGAATGTACAAGGATTACTGAATCAAGCTACAATCCCACTAGTTACAACTAGTCCTAGAATGATAATTGGTATTACCCTTCTCTTCTATCCATCCCCCCCTCTAAAACTTCATTCATCTCGTCTAGCTTGCCTACCTGGTAGGAGGAGCCAGAACTTCATCACCTGAGGGGTCTGAGTTCTTGGTTGCAGGTGCTCGTCCACAGTCACTACCAGGTATGGAAGTGCCGAGAGACACCACTGAATCCCAGCATTCTGAATTTTTGCCTTACTGTCATTAAGTGGAAGCTACCCTAGCTTATTATGATAATTAGGGTCAGTCACTCCTTCCAGTAGTAATGTTTTCAGTGCCTGCTGGTCCAGGCATAAGGAGTTCAGGGTGACCAGATAACAGTTGTAGATTCAGGTTCAGTGGAAACTTTACTGTGTCTGCTAGTGGAAAAGTCCTCTTCACAGGGAACTAGACCCCAAATGCAGCAGTCTAAGGTTGAGAGGATGAGCAAATATGGGGGGCTGGTTACAGGGCATGACAGGGAGAGGGGCCAGTCTTACTTCCATCCTTATATACTGGCTATTGGCTTAGGGAGTATCTTCATCTTGGAGGACAGGACCCCAAAGACTACTGTCCTCAAGTTGGCACTTTAGCTGAGCCCTCAACAGACCATTTCAACATTCTGTTTTGCCAGTTTCTTTCAAGTTATACAATAGATGGTAGGGCCAGTGGGCACTGCATCATTGCCATGCACCTCCTTCGTCATGAAATGGCTCCTTCGATCTGAGTCACCATTATACAGGATCCTATGTCAGCTGATCAGGTGTTCTCTAAGCCCAAACTCTTGAGATAGTGGTGCTGGTAAGGGCACTTAGGAAAGGCGGATATTTTCAGAGCAACTGTGAAACTCAATAAGGAGGAATCACTTCTCCCTCCACAATGGAAGGGGTCCTGTGTAATAAATAAACTTGCCACCAACTGGCTGGCTGCTGACCTAAAGGGAAGACACCATGTCAAGGGCTTGTAAGGCTTCTCACAAGCTAAATACAACCTACCTTTCGGTCTCATCTCTCACCATTCTCTCTCTTCTGCCCCATGCATCCTGAATTCTTGATCAGGCCAGAATATAGATTCCCTGTAGAAGAAAAGCAATATAAATAATAATAAATAATATCACAACTTGGTGCTTTTATATGCCTTCTTACCTCTATTGGAAGTGTCAATCTCTACCTAATAGTTCTAAAATATTTTGGTCTCAGGATCCATTTATATTCTTAAAAGGGTTGAGATTTAATGAAACTAATAATTCTACAACTTCATTAAGGGTTCAACTTTAAACATTTTGGTGCAAGAACACAATGACTGCTAGCACAGTCTGGTACCACTGCTCTGACTCATACTGAGGCATCAGCATCTTTCCCCACCTTTGCTTTTGTACTGTCAATGCAATACTAGTCTGACCTTGGAAATTCTCTCCTAAGGTTTGGGGACTCCCAGCAGTCCACAGACCACTCTTGGAAAAACCAATGACCCCACAAACTCCTCTATTCATTCTCCAAAGCCTCCTTGAATGTTTCCCCCTCTGAGAAAATTTCCCCTATGTCTCCCCTAGTTGTTTTCTGCCCTGGACTCCCACAGCACCCTGGGCTTGCTTCCATTCCCACTTTACCATAAAAAAATTATGAACTTCTCTCTTCACTGTCTGTCTTCCCCATTAAACTAAGAGCTGCTGAAAAGCAGGAACTGTGTTTGCTTATCTGAATGTACACTCATCTGAATATTAGATACAATTTTTCTAGAGGCCAGAAGATACCAAAAGGTGATCAATACAGAATAGTATTTCAAAATCATTTCCAAAATGCTTCTTCTTCTCCAGGGCTCAAAGTCCCCTCTTACCTAGCTTCCCCCTTTCCTGCTACAAATTCCCTCTAGATCTGCCCACTTAGACCTCTGGGATATTTATGTCTAGCTCAAGAGAGAAAAACCAGTGGCTCTTCCATCTTCTCTTAGTGCCTTCTGACTCAAGGAGATAATAGAATCTAGTACAACAGCTAGAACATTCAGGCATCAGGACTACACCTGGACTCTCACTGGGGATGCAGATTAATGGGGAAGTATTCTCATGAAGAGCAGTTTCAGAAGGAGAGAAGAGAGGACTCAGGTTGCACTGAGGTGGTGAGAAAATAAGAATGGAGGAATAGGATGGGAACTTCTCTTTTGCAAAGCTTGACTGAGAAGGACCCATAGCAGAGGTCACACCCAGCTAGAACAGTGACCCTGTGTAGGCCATCTCACTGCCCTCTGGATTCACCACCCTGCTCCATAATTAGCCAATTGCCCTGATAGACTAACGCCGAGAAGAAGATCCACTTCGGCTTCATCCCTTGTGCTCTCCTGCCCCCCAACTGTCAACACAGCAACTAGCACACAGTACGTCGAATAATCAATAAGTGAATGAATAATGCTGCAAGCTTTGGTAGCCATGGAGATTACTGCTCAGGTCCCCCTTCAAGGAAGGACTTGTGGCCCAGATGCAGAGATTTTGGAGTCAGCAGACAGACTGCAACTGTCAGCTCCTTCAGGGTCTGCCTCAGTAGCCCTGAACGGTGATTGAGTGATTTTGGAGGAAGAGGGTGGAGATAAAGACCCAACTATTGCAGCCTGCCCCAGGACACTGGTAGGCAACATTCCAGAGTAACTCCAGGTTGGCCAAGACTTGGGCAGGTCTGTATCTGTATTGTAGGTCAGTTTCTTCCTCTGCTGATCCTGTTAAAAAGCAACAACAAAATTCAACTGAGTAAATATATAAGATCTTACTGGCTTTATTCAACAAGTTATGAATCAGGAAGCATCCAATCTATCAGAAAGGAGCTCAAAAAAACTTACAAAATGAAAGACTTTTATAGGCAGAAGGGAGCAGGAACAGGAAGTTAATACTAGACAAAAAAGTGGGTTGATCACAGAGAAGACAAGTAGTGATTCTATAACATCCTTCTATGCTGATGGACAGTGACTGCAATGGGGGTATGTGGTGGGGACTTGATAATAGGGAGAGTCGTAACCATAAGGTTGCTCATCTAATTGTATATTAATAATAGCAAAAAAAAAAAGTGAGTTGATATGGCAAGATTACTTTTCCTCTAAGGGATGGCAGTGGGCTATCAGGCAGATTACCCAAATAATACGGACTGGTGAGGTGATTCCTGATTGGCTGCTTTAAGATTCCATTTCTGGGAGAGCCCACACTGTAATTGAGACTCAGTTTGGTGACGTGGGCTTAGCATAAGCAACTCCATTTTGGGCCTACTGTGTAGTTTTTAGCAATCCCTAATAGCCATCTTGCATCCAAAACTCCATCTCACCTTCTGCTTCCAGATAACCCATTTTGTGGCAGGGGACGCAGTAGTTTGCTCCACCATCCAAGCAAGACAGATATGAGATTGGGGAAAGGAATAGGAATTAAAGTGCCCAGGGAAAGGGGCCAGCCAAGCAAATCCATGGCCCAAGTTCACTTTCCTTACTATCAAAAACATAAGCTTGAGAATTTCATCTGTTCCTTTACCATTTTACGATTTTGTTCTTCTGTCAGCTTTCTAGTGAAGTTATATTTGAAGAATGTCAAATGTCTCAGATAAAGGAAAGGAAAAAGAGGTTTGCATTGTGCCTGTCCAGTTAAAGAGGCCAGAGCCCTTCAAGCTTGAAGGTGCTGGTGGTTGTCTGCCAGCTCTAAGGGAAGGCTAAGGGTGCAGCCTCTGGGAGTTTTCCCTTCGCTTGTTCATTTGCTGTGCCTTTGGTTTCTTGGGCGTCCACCCTCACACACCGGCTGGGAATGTGTCATGTTGACTTAGCACTGTATTAATGAGCCTTTTGGTTCTCTTCCTCCAAAGCTCAGGCAAATTTCCAAAATATCTATTACATGCAGATCTTCTCTTTTTTCCCATGAGCTGGGATTTTGTCATGGTTTAGAGTCTGGGCTTTGAATTCAGACGATTAGCGTCCCAGTTTTGCCATTTACAAACCGGGTGACACTGGTCAAATTACTTAACCTTTCCACACTTTAGTTTTCTTATCTGTAAAATGGAGATAATATTGTCCTCATAGGATTGTTAATATATCATAAGCACTAGAAACAGATTCTAGCTCATGGCCACATTCAGTAACCACATACACACATTCATCTGCACATGGGTAGGCATAGGCCCCCACCAAGAGCCACAGCCGTCAATGCCAAGGCACACTCTACTCTACTCCAGGCAACACCCTGGCCCCACTAAGCTGCGAGTGTGGAGAGAGGCAATGATGCAGGAGTCATTCTCATCTATTAACTTTGTCAGCATGACCAGAGTGGACAAAAAGCAGAGTGGAGAGTTCCTCTGAGACCTTAACTATCACTTTGTGACCCAAAAAGTCTTCACTGTCTCCTCACTAGCACCCAGGCTGCAGAAAACAAGCAATGCAGAGGGAAAGAAGGGAAGGAGGCAGGGAGGAGGCCCACCTTGAGCCCACTCGGGAGGAACAGAGCATTAGGCAAGGAGCCCAGGAAAGGCTCACAGAACAAAATCTTCACGGTGGGAAAGAGAAGTGGTGGAATCATTGAGTTTTGTGTTCACATTCTTGGTGCAACACGTACTTGCTGGCAGAACTTAGTAAGTTGCTTAACCACTCTGGTGAAGCCTCATTTCTTACCTCTTAGCCCCTCCTACTCTATCCTTCTGCCGCACTGAACACTCAGTTCTTCAAATATACACTGCAAGAAAAAAAGAAAGTATTGCCTCTGTGAATTTTCACAGCTTTCCCTTTACAGTGACCCATCCTCCAAGTGCCCTACCCCAATCCAGCTACTTTACTCCCTTTCATCTGGCCAATTCTGGTTCATCCTGCGGAATTCAGCTCCAACGTCACTTCCTTTAGGAAGCCTTCCCTGACCACTCAGCCTACTGTGAACTCCCAGAGAAACCTGAATTATCTCAGTCGTAGCACCTGCTCCTCTCAATTGATGTTTTCTGTTGACTGCAGGCCCTCCAGAGCTCCACACCTTGCTCATGACTGTAGTTTCAGTACCTACAGCCTCACAGCTGCTCTATAAATGAAGGTGAATATTACTGAAAATTTGTCAGCTTTGCAGGTTGGACAAATGCACAAGGTAGGCATCAACAAATAGTTGTTGAGAGAAATGGAGTGGACTGGAATGGCATGGTGAAAATTCTGATTTTAATGATTTTTAGCAGCATTATCTTAAAAGTTCACAAGATATCAGTGTTCTATCTGAGAAAAAATAATGCAATAGTCTGAAATTAAGTACATTCCCAACATGGTGCTGGAAGTTAAAGTGAATATTGATCTATAAATAATAGAAATTGGTTGACTGATTAATTTACTTGAATAGCCAATATATGCACATGGTATAAAATTCCAAAGTGGATACAGAGGACAGTAAATGCACTCCCTCCCTACTTCTCTTCCTATCCCCAGACCCCTTTTGTTCACCCAAAGGACACCTATTTTTATTATCCTTCCAGAGATAACCTAAGTATACAACCACACAAATTTATATACATTTGTTTTTTTCAAATAACACCAATGGTTGTATGCAACTGTTCTGTGCCATGATTTTTTTTCACACTGAGATTAATATATAACTCAGTGTTATATATTAAGAGATAGGATTACCCCATTAAAAAACAATATTTCATTGTTTAGCTGTGTATTTAATCAATCTCCTATTGATGGATATTCAGCCTGTTTCCAATGAGGAATGTTTTGGGATATTTCTCTTGCTATTAAAATACCCCAAAACATTCCTCATTTTACACACGTCCAAGTATCTTTATTTTAAATTCCAGTATTTTGATATTGTCAGTCAGTTGCTAACGTCCATTGAGGTTGTACCCATTTATACTCCCACCAACAATAAGTCTTTTTCTTCACAAACTTGCCATGGAGAGTTATTTTATATACATATATGTATATTACTTAAGTATATATATACCTTAAATATGTTTAAATATACATATTTGCCAATCTGATAGGTGATCCATACCTCATAGTTTTTAAAAACATTTTATTAAAGTATAATTGACATAAACTGTACATGTCTAAAGTGTAGATTTGATCAATTTTGACATTTGCATCCTTGTGAAGCCATGACCACAACCAAGATAAGCATATTCATCACTCCTACAGCTTTCCTTGTGCCCTTTTATAATCTCTCCCTCCCACTGTTCTTCTCATCCCCATATAACCACTGGTCTGCTTTGTGTTACTATAGATTAGTTTTTATTTTCTAGAATTTTATATAAATTGGCTAATACAATGTGTATTCCTTACATACAATGTGTAGTTCATTCCTTTATATTTCCAAGTAGTGCCCCATTGTATGGATACATTACAGTTTGCTTACCCATTCTTGTGTTGATGGACATTTAGTTTGTTTCCAGTTTATAACTATTACAAATAAAACATTCATGTATATGTCTCTGTATGGACATATGTACATTCTATTTCTCTTGGGTAAATACCTAGAAGTGGAATGGCTGGATCATAAGATAGGTATATATTTAACTTTTACAGAACATGCCAAACTGTTTTTTCAAAGGATTGTACCATTTAACATTCCCACCAGCAGTGTTTGAGTGTTCCAGTTGCTTTACATTCTCATCAATATTTGGTATGGTCAGTCTTTTTAATTTTAGACATTCTAGAAGATGTGTAATAACTCATTGTGGTTTTAATTTGAATTTTCCTCATGAGTAATGACATTGAGGGTCTTTTCATGTGCTTATTTCACTTTAGTGAAGTGTATATTCAAATATTTTTCCCATCTTAAAAGTTGGGTTGTTTTCTTATTGAGTTTTGAGAATTCTTTTTATATTCTGGCACGTCTTTTATTGGATATATGATTTACAAATATTTTCTCCCTTTTGTTGCTTGTCCATTCTCTTAACAGTGGCTTTTGAGGAGCAAATATTCTTAATTTTGATTAAGTCCAGTTTATCTTTTTTTTAAAAAAATGGATCATGTTTTTGGTGTTGTATCTGAGAAATCTTTGCCTTACAAGATTTTCTCCATATTTTCTTCTAGAAATTTTAGAGTTTAGGTTTTATATTTAGGTCTACAATCCATTTTGAGATACTTTTTGATATAAGGTGTAAGATTTGGATCATTATAGCTTTGATTTGTACATTTCACATATGGGTATAATTGAGCATATTTTCGTATGTTTAAATATAATTTGTATTTTTTTCTCATGAGCTCTTTGGTTATCCTTTGGGGCTGCTAAGTTTAGATATGCAGTTCATGGAAGCTGAAATCTGGCAGCACACTCACCTAGTCATGAACACCGTGCAGGGGCCCTTTTTCTAATTCATCCCTGGGAGCCCCATTCTTTACTTTGCACAAAGGTGTGGCATAAACAAGCACTGGCATTGCCCTGGTCCATTTATCATTTGTATTGAAGGTCTTTATGTTTTATTATAGTTCTCTGTATTACTTAGCCCTTTATCACTGTGGTGTGAATATGCTTTTCCCAGATTGTCATTTACATTTTTCACTGTTTATGGTATTTTTCCCATCAGAATGATTTTTTGTAAAAGTCAGATATATCAACCTTTTGTATTGTGGGTTCTGAGTCTTGTATCATGCCTAAAAAGCATCCCTACTTGTTATTTTTTAAAATTACTTTATGTTTTTTCTAGATTCTTTTTTTTCACATTTGACTCTTTTGATTTAGTAGGTATTTATTTTGTTGGAGGGGGTAAGATAGAAATCCAGTTTCCTTGGAACCAACCTAAGTGTCCATCAGTAGATGAATGTATAAAGAAGATGTGGTACATAAACACAATGGAATATTATTCAGCCAGAAGAAGAAAACAAATCCTACCATTTGCAACAACAGTGAAATAAGCCAGGTGGAGAAAGACAAGTACCAAATGATTTCACTCATTGGTGGAGTATAAGAACAAAGCAAAAACTGAAGACCAAAACTGCAGCAGACTCACAGAACCCAAGAATGGACTAACAGTTACCAAAGGGAAAGGGACTGGGGAGGATGGGTGGGAAGGGAGGATAAGGGGGAAAAAGGGGCATTATGATTAGCACACATAATATAGCGGGGTGGGACATGGGAAAGGCAGTATTTATAGAGAAGACAAGTAATGACTCTATAGCAACTTACTATGCTGATGGACAGTGTCTGTGATGGGGTACGTGGTGGAGACTTGATGTAGTAACCACAAACTTGCTCACGTGAAACCTGAGCATAAGTATATCAATGATACCTTAATAAAAAAAAAGAAATCCAATTTTTTCTCCATTTACATAAGATGGCAGATTTATCATAAATGAAATTCTTATCCTTAGTGTAAAAAATATCCATGTTACTCTGCCCAGATGCCACACTTTGATTCTATGGGAAAGAGACAGATGACAAGAAACAGAGGTGGTATGGTATTTATTTAGAAAATATCTTCTGAGTGTGGCTTGGGTTAGTATAAATGCATACTTTACAACATGGTACAAAAAATCTGTTGTGATAGCAATCACCTTGATCATCAGGAAAAGACTAAATTACATTCACTATCTTCTATTAATATAGGAAAGCGTGCAATGCTGGGAAGCAGAAGTATTCTAAGAATACAGGGAGGGTGAAGCTGTTATAATAAATAGAGTGGCTAACAAGACAGGATGTCCTGTGAATCTCTTAAAATATGAATGTCAAAATGCTTTGGCATTGAGTACTTTAAAATATTCATTTGCTCATTCGACAGCTGTTTGCTGAGTGCCTTACTAAGGGATGCAGAAATGACAAAACTCTATCTCTGCCCTCAAGTTTAATATAGGGAATTCAATGGGAGAGCAGGGAATACAGTGATAGCTGCCATTTCTTGAAGACCTACTGTGAGCCAGAGATGGTGGTTGCCTGCATATTATCTCATTTAATACCAGCAGTCTTCTTGAAGGTAGGTATTACTGTGTTTGACAATAATGAGGAAATTAATAATCACATGCATGAGTCAAAATTGAAATCCAGGTCTGCCTGCATGCCAAAGCTTATATTCATTTCCCCCTGTTAATAAGGTGGGAGTAATCCTTTCACTGAATGAGTATTTATTGAGTAACTGTTTTTCTTCCATTTTTCTGGGTCCTGGCGATATAAAAGTGAAAAAGTACTTTTCCTTGTCTCATCAGGCTCACCTTCTACGGGAGAAAGACTATAAATAAAACAAATATTTAGTATGTCATGTGGTATAAGTGCTGTGAAGAAAAATTAGCAGGGTAGGAAGGGTGCAGGAAGGGAGATTGCTATTTTAAATAAAATCGTCAAGGAAGCTTCTGATAATGCAAAGGTTGAACAGAGACCTAAGGGAAGTGCAGGAGTGAAAGAGAGGGCTGACATAAAGAGCTTCTTCCTTTGTCTGCCTGTGGGTTCCGTCTGGAAAAGAGGGGGCTAGACAGAGGTGTGGGTGTTCGATTTGGAGTTAGAAGACCTGAGCTTTATTTATTGACTTAGCGGCAAATCATTTCACCTCTGAGCCAAAATTTCCTTTCCTGTAGACGGGAGTAATAGTCCTTGCCCAGCTTACCACACACAGCTGCCATGAAGATGCAATGAGACAGGCCACGTGAAAGCCCTTTGACTATACCATAAGTTAGAAAGCAAGATCAGCAGTCAGCTCTTTAACCGAAAGGAAGTCTGAGTAGGAAAATAAAAGAAAGTCCTAATTTCAAGTGCACTGGTTACGCTAGACATCCTGAAAAGTTGTCCCAGGATGAAAGAAATATACGTTTCATAATATGCCTCTGCTGAAGATCCCTATTTAACTTAGACCAGATAGAAATTGCGTCGCGTATATTAACTAAACTTGGAAAGAGCTTGGGATTTGAACCTTACTCCAAACGTCAAGTCCCACCCAGGCATTTCTCTTCTAACCACGCCACCCGCCTGAAGTCCATGGACTCCATTTCCCAACATGCCTTGGGCTTCCGTGTGTTGGCAGTCATTGTGACCCGTTCCACGGCCTTCTGGGAAGGGTAGATTATTTGTTCTCAAGTTGCGGAGAGATCTCGGGCTATGGACTACAACTCCCATGAGGTAGTACGCAATTCCACCCCGTTCGCGGCGCCTTCGAACGCGCCGCGGCAGCCATGTTGGACGTGGCCAGCACAGGGGCGGACGCCAAGGGGTTATCAAATCCGCTGTTAGCGATGCTGGGGTCCCTGGTGTTAAAGAGAACAGCGCCAGCGCCGCGGCTCCTCCTCCAGCTGCTTAGGGCCCCAACGCTCCAGAGCCATGGAGGTGCCTCTGGCGGGAGTGTTACAACCGGGGGTCGCGGGGAGCCGCAGTGGCTGAGGGCGGCCGTCGGGGGGCGCCCTGGAACATATCCAGCCTTGCTCACCAGAGGGGCAGCCACCAGGGGGCGCCAGGGAGGACACACCGAGACCCAGTGCCTCGCAGCCGCCACATGGGGACGCCCTCCTTTTCCTGAAGAAGCACTCCCGGAACAGGACACCTGGAGCGGGGTACCCGGCAGGGCTGGAATGGGAGTGTGGGCTCTGGCCACGGCTCTGGTGGTTCACTGTTACAGCAAGAGCCCATCCAACAAGGGTGATTATCGGCACACTCTGGGTTTGAGGGAGAGGCGGGAGGAGTGGCCTGGCTCAGTGTCTTTGGAGGGTGGGAGCTGCTTATGGATTTAGGGGCTGGCCACTGCCTCTGAGTTGCATGATCTCCCATCATAGGCCAGCCTCCCTTCTTTAGGCATCACTTTGTCCATCTGTACAAATGGGAGCATTGGACTAAACATCTAAAATTAGAGCATGCTCCGTTTATGTTTTAATATTCTGCTTGGACCAGTTCTTTTAAGAGGTCTCCAGGAAACCGCGGTGTGTTTAAGGGCAGCTACTAGATGGTTTAGAAAAGTTTCCCCACTAAGGTGCCCTAAGAAAGGAAGAAAAGATTTGGTTTCAATGTTAACTAACCACTCTGCCCCCTTTGCTACTCTCTGGCTTGGTTCCCCACTTATGCAGTGAAAGAGGGTTTATTAGTACTTTTAACCGTGCTGTTATTTTGACTCCTTGGAGTTCAGTAGCCTGTCCCATTAGACTCCCAAGGCTTTGCTGTGACGGCTCAGACCAGGTGAGCTTGCTATGTGGGACAGTTGGCAGGAGAAGGAAGAGACCGATAGCAACCATGGAGGCTGGCTAACCCATATTGGCATCTCACCTGGTGCCTGGAGCTGAGCAGGGACTAGGAGAGCAGGCAGAGAGCTAGCCGGACTGCTGGCTTACAGGAGTCCAGCCATTCAGGTTCTCAGTTGTTGGGGAAGTCATAGTATTCATAGATTAAATGATCCCAAGCTCTAAGACTTTGGAGCAGGAGTAGGGACTGCCTTGACATTAGTTCATTCAGCAGTATATGGCAAGCTGTCAAAGAAGGGCCTTAGACTGGGAGTAAGGACACCTAGGATCTTACTTTGATTCTTCCTTTAACTCCTGTTGTTTGGACTCTTGCTCCTGCTCACTGGCCCTCTGTTTCCTCATCTACAAAATGAGAGTGTTGAAATAGAGACTCTGTGGGCTCTTCTAGGTTAGGCATGCTATGGTTCCATAGCTTTCAGCATTATTTTGAGTACCCTCTTTGTGCCCAGTTTTGGGCTAGGTGTGGAACTCCTAATTTAGCACAAAGTCCGTTAAAGGGACAGTGTGGGTCATTAGGCCTCGGGGTCTGGTGAGTGGTCTGACTGTGCCTTGCTGGGGAGTCAGGAGAGTATTCCTGGAAGACTGGAGACCCCTGGAGGGTGGGGAATTTGAACTTGAGCTCTGAAGGATGAGGTAAGTGGGTGACATTGTGAGCTCCTCAAGAACAGGGAATGCATCTTATATTTTTTTCAGGCTGATAACTGGCTCCTTTCCCAAATACCTTCATATATCATTTGTTCATCATAGTGTCCGGAACTTAGTAGGTACCCAGTAAATGTGTATTGAATTGGATTGTATTCCATGCAGAAGCTTCAGGGAACAAAAATATGGGAGTCATAAGTCAGCATTGTGTGTGTGGAGCTAACAGGATAGCCAGCCTGCTTAGAGGAAAGGTCTTTGGATTGAGGTGAGAGCAGATGGAGGGGGCCTGGATGTCAGGCAGAAGGGTTTGGAATTTCTCCACTGTCAGGCAGTGGAGAGCCATGGAAAGTCAATAAACAGGGAATGTCCTGAACCCAGTGTGTCTAGATGGATTGGGAGAGGTGTCCAAGATCTTGCCTTAGAGGTTCATAGGGGCTCCGGACTGGACTTGGTGGCATGTGAACCCCAAAGGGGACCAGGGTTTCTTTACTGAAATAGATAATGACCCAAATCAGAACCAGTTCAAACTGTTCAGACTTGCTAGCTACACTGTCCCTGACTTGCGGTTGTGAGCTCAGGCCCATAGTGCCATGTGGTAGAGACTACCCTTTAGGAGCTAAGAGGCCCTGGTTCTAATTTCTGCTCATTCCTCTGTGACTTTGCAGAAACCAGTTCTTTCTACAGTGCAAGGGAAGAGTGAGTACAGCGATTTCTGAGGAAGCCTTATTCCCCTTCCAGCTAGGGGCTTGCTGAGCATGCCAGGGTGTGTGCTTGGAGAACAATGGGGAAGATGGCCAGGAAAGACCTGGCTCTGGGTCTAGGTGGGGTGGAGTTACCAGATGTTTAAACCACAGAATTGGTTTGCATAGGCATGATAAGGTGGCTCTCTTGTCCCTATTGTATAGATAAGGAAACTGAGGCTCAGGATTAGGGGCTTACTCCAGGTCATACAGCAAGTAAGTGGCAGAGTTGGGACGGGAGCCCAGGTCCGTCTGCCTCCGGATCTGCCCTTTCAGTCCTGCTTCATTGCCTCCCCTCAGGTTTCGCTGGGTGAATCTCTTGGCTGGACTGGGAATTCCCTGAGGTAGGGCTGGGTATGAGTCTATCCAGCGTAAAACAGTGGAGTTCAGAACCAGGCTAGGCACAAAGGGCTCCTTGGGCAGTTGGTATTGACTAAAAAATTGTGCCTCTGCTGTTGACTTTTGAGATTTTTGGCGTCAGGCAGTTTTTCTTTGTGCCACCAGGTGGTGCCAACAGCCTGCAAGTGGTTAAGCATTGCTTTTCTGCAGGTGATTGCCAAGGGCTTGGAACCCTCTGCTTTGGGTTTCCTTTGCTGGCCTTGGCACTGGGGACTTGCAGATTTTTCAACCATCATTTCCTCTCCTTAGCATCTTTTTGTGGCCTACTGGGCAAGGATTATTGCCTCTACATTATAGTCTGGGAAGCAGGAGTTGGGAGGGAAAGAGGCCGTCACAGCACATGGTGAATAGGGGGCAGAGTTGGAGCTAGGCCTCCTGACTCCTGACTGAGACTCACTCTACTCCCAGAGGGGCTCACACCTCTGCTTGCTTTTCCCTATCCTGTCCCTCCTTCTGTGTTTGTGACCTGTGACATCAAGATTCAAAACTAGGCTGAGAAAGTGGAGTTGGGGGAGAAAGTAGGGTAAGGTCGGAAATGATTAATAACAATAGTCACGTAAAACACATTGTACAGAGTTTTACAACTAATGAAGAGTGAAGGAATTCACACACTGAGCATTTACTGTAGGCACCACATGGTGCTAACACCTTACCTGGGATGTGGTGCTAGCACCTTACCTGGGTCACCTGCATGATGGGAGGAGTTAAGAGTTTGGGCTCTATGTGGATGTGGAAGACAAGCTGCTAACTGTGGATACCATGTGGGTAGTGGATGATTAGCTTTCTCTTTATATTATCTTGGCACCATGTTCCTTGGTAAAGCCCATATTTCTGGACCATTTCCACTTATAATGTACCAGGGATCTGACTGGTGCCCCCTCTCTTTCCAGATGGAGCCCTGATGGAAGCTGCTCGTGCCAACAATGTCCCAGAAGTCAGCAGGTGAGTGTCAAACCCCAGGCCTTGCTCTCCCCCAAGGAGGGGCTGAGCAGGGTGAGCCCCTTCCTCTGGTGGTGGCTGTTTTGAGGGACAGCCTCACAATGAGCTGAGCGCTGAACCCTTTGATATCCCTGTAGTCACACAGTGTCACCAGGGCTCCCTTGGCCCAGATCAGTCCTTAGCTACTTTAAGGTAGGGAGTCAGCCCTTTGTCTCCTTTTTTCTGACCCCAAACATCCCTGGATCCTTCCACTGTTTTGTTCCTTGAAGGGCATGGTTTGAAGTCCCCATAACATCCCGTAGGTTCTTCACTGAATCTTCTAATTTGTTCTTGTTTCTAGTCGTGTAATTGCTTGTTGCCTGGATGCGGTGCAGGTGGGCACCCATGGAGAGGCTTGGGGATCTGGGAGGGAGCTGGAAGAGACCTTTGTGCCAGGTCTTCTGGGACTGGAAAGACCTGCCTACAGGCTGGGGTGCACATGCTGGGCCCCTGCCGAGAGGCTGACTGTGTTTCTCCAGGCTTCCTGGCTCAGGTGGGCCCATTATGACCACTGGCCAGTTGGATCTGAGGCTTGTTCTTGGGGAGGGGCAGGATTCAACCTGGGTCTCAGCCTGGTGTCAGGGGCAGGGCAGAGTCTGTGTCCAGGATGCATGCTCAGACTGGGGCCAGCATAAGGGATCAGTATAGGGACAGCCCCTTTCCTGCCACAACATCCACATTTTAGACAGGAAATCAGGCATTTGAGCTGGCTATCGCTGCATCCAGTACCACACACCATTGGTGCTCTTCTCCACCCCAGCTGCCTGAACATGTAAGAAAGTGTTGAAAGGCAGCTACAGCCCCCACCAAGACTTACTGCTTTGATTCCCTTTCATTTTATCCGCAGCATTATTGATTCTCAAGGGTGCTTTTGAGTATTAATGTTCAAAGCTTAGTTTTTAATAAGCGACTTTTGGATGTATGGGCTGGGAGTTGTTTCATAGCCAAATAAATATGATGGAGCAATAGTTTAATAAACATGCAATGATGCATCTTAAAAACCAAGCACAGATGTCAGCTTGTTGTTATAAGAGCCATTTATAACTGCAGGCTCTGCATGGCATCTTCATTCCCCCAGAAAACAAATGAGCCTCACATCTCTGCTGCAGCATGAGGAAGTGGGAACTGGCTGTTTCCCCTCCTTTTAGGCCTTACTGACCCTGGAGTCACCTGTTGGTATCTGCTGAGGGCTGCCAGGCTATTGCTTGCATTTGGTAAACCAAGGTAGGCAGCTCATTTGCAGAGTAAATCCACCTTTCTACCACCCAGGGGAGGCTGAGTTTACCCTGTTCCATTGAACCCCCAAGTGTTGATTATTTCAGCTCCTTCAAATAAATGTTTTTCTAATAGCAATTAAACACTTGTTCAAAGAATATAGAAGGTGATGTGTGTGACTCAGAACATTCATTCTTGCCTGTGTAGAGGATTTGTAGGGGCCTCTCATGTGTCTCTAGTCTCTATCCTGCTCCTGCTTTCCTCCAGCCTCCGCTTGTCCCATGTCTCTTGGTCATGATGCCGTGTGCCTTCACCCTTTGGAGGGGGTCAGAGATGCCCATGCCCTTCAGCATGGCAGTCTCCTCCCTGCCCTCCCCGCCTCCTCCCCCACTCCCTCCCAGAAGCAAAGAGCAGAGAGCAAGGTGAGCAGACCAGGGTCAGGAGATGCGGGCTGGCTGCTGGGCCCTGGGTCATATTGATGCTGCTGAGATGGCCCTTGTACAGAGTTGCAGAGTGTTGGGAAAGAGGAAAGGAGACCTGAGAGTGTGGGCTTGGAATGCCCACAGTAAGGAGCTTTGAATTCTTAACCTATAAGCAGTGAGGAGACAGGGGAAGTTTTGAGCAGGGGAGTATCCCAGTGAGGATCATTTAGAAGGGTAAAGGATGATCTGAACTGCAGAAAGGCTGAATGAAGGTTGATCTGCTAAGAGGCTGTTTCAGTAAGACAAATTCATGGTGATGAAGGCCTGAATTAGGACAGCTTTCCTTCCTTCTCACCCAAAACAGTTCCTGCTTATGAGTACATGAATGGGCTTCTGCTGAGCACTGGAGATGGGGGGAGGGGATGACCCTGTCTCTAGTCCCAAGGAAACAGACATGTAACCTACCAATTACAGTTCTTCCTACTAACAGATCTGGACCTAGCAGTGGGGTGGGGAGAGCCTGACCATCCTTGCTAGATGGAAACTTTCTTGAATACCTGCAGTAGGTTCTTATTTAGACTTCCTGTGTCCTAGACTCTGCACGGGTACTTCATGTTATTCTTAATTTCTTTCTCTGTGTGTACTGCATTTAGTTCTGCCCAACAGAGCTGTGTATAGCAGAATAGAGTCCCCATTCTCAATTTTTAAAAACCCAAACTTACACATAGGTTATACACAATTGGATCACCATGTTTAATATCAGTATAGTCAATGATAATAGTATTTGGAGTAAAACTCAGGCCTAGTGAGTTATATTATCCTTTACCCTTCTTTCCCGCTTGCCCTCTCTGGGGCGCTGTGCTGTGTGTGTCTCTGCCTTGATGTCCCCCTACCCTCTTCAGCCCCAGAGCCTTAAGAGAGCTCTGGACAGTGAAGGGCAGCAGCCTGAGGCCCTTCTGCTCAGAGGGGAAGTACTTCATCCTCTTCAAGGACACTGGAAGTCTGCAGTTCTAGGGTCCTGGGTTTGAGTCCTCCACACAGACCACCCTCTGTACTCTGCTTATCACCCTCTGCTTAGATCCTCCTGACCTTCCAGACCCAGCTCAAGTGCTGCTGTCCTTGTGAAGCCTTCCTTGACTTCCTAGCTGTGATCTGCCCTTCCTTTGCTCTACACCTCTCTTCTAGTCTGGAAGGGAGTGAGGGTCATCTAGGAACAGTCAAGCCAGCCTGTGGCAGGAGAGGCATCCTTTTCCAGAAGAGAAGTTGTAGTTCAAGTAAGAAGCAGGGCTGAATGTCAGGACTAAAGAAACACTCAGTCCACAAACAGGAAAACCAAAACAGGTTCACATGCTGTCTCAATCAGGAACAGATCAGGAGTCCTCAGAGTATGAGACAATTGAGATAGCAGCTCTGGACAGTGACTCTGATGCGTGGGCAAGGCTGACCTGCTTTATGTGGTGCTGGCTGACCATCTGTTGGTGGGCCTGTCTGGTGAAAGGGGCAAGCCCGGATCTGCTACTTGCCACACTGTTTTTTATATTAAGAGGGTTGTGGGCTAGGCTTCACCTTAAATCATTGATTGTATGCCCCCTCAGAGCAGGACAAGATCCGGTTCCCCACATTACCTCCCTATTTTCAGCACATCATAACTTGGAGGAGAGTTGCTTTTTACTGACTTTTCAGCAAACCTGAAGCAGACGGTCCAGAGTCTTGTTTCCATATTCCCATTGGCTCTATCAGAGGGAGTGTGTCCTTCTTCATCCCTTCTGCCTTTTTTCTTATGTGGCAACCATTTCTTCCTCCCCCAAGGCACTTAAACCTTATTAGCACTCTTCAGGAGTGGAAGCCTGGTCCCAGGGCCCCTGTACCACCTGTCAGTAGCATGAGCAGGTGGCCCTGTTCCCAACCCAACCTTGGTTTCTGAGCTCGGGAACCACTCACCCGAAACCTCGGGCACAGGGCAGACTGAAGGCACATCTGTCCAGCCCCAGGCTGAGCCGAGGGAGGCGCTATCAGGGTTGGGAGAAGTGAGGCCTCCTCTACTCCCAAAGGAGATCACATTTCCTTCAGAACAAACTTGGGTGAAAGACAACACCCCTACCCATTTCCCTTCTCCCAGCAGAGAGCTGGGCCTCTCTGCTGACTGCTTAACTTAGTTGCTCATCAACCCAAACCTTCTTAAATGAAGGAATCCTGATGGTATAAATCTTGGAATTGAGACTGCCTGCCCTGTCTCTTCAGGTTCATTTGTTCACTTGACAAAAATTTACTGAGCACCTGTCATACTCTGAGTCCTGACCAGGGGACACCTGCCTTCTGTGAAGTAGTCCAAAGAAGACTGTGGCAACACAATGTGATCAGTGCTGTGAGACTGGAGCCCAGAAGATGCCTCTCACCAGCCTAGGGACAGAAAAAGCATCATAAAGGAAATGGTACCTGATCAGGCTCTTAAAATAGTAGCACTTAGCCAACAAGAGAGGAAGGTATTCTGGGCAAAGGGTACAGCATGAATGGTAGCACTGAGGCAAGAAACAGCCTAGGGCAAGAAACAGTGGGGGGAGGGGAAAATTATATACTGCTTGGTGTTACCAGACCAGTCTGAGGCCAGGAGTGACTGGAGACAAGCAGGTACCTGGTCACAGAGGGCACTGTCCATTTGTCCCTCAGTCACTCATCAGTCCAGCTTGTCTTTTGTGTCCAGCCCTGAGCTGAATTTGCGTTGGTGGCAACACAACGAGGAAGGAGAAGCAGTCCCTCCCTAGAGGAGCTCGCTAATCCCCTTTCCAGGTGAGGAGGGATCACATGAGTCAAAAATTGAGAACTGGCAAAATAATGAATATGTTGTCTACTCCTATGAGCCTAAGTAATACAGAGATGAAAATACCTATAACCCATAGAGTTGTAGAGTGTTTTTATTAATAATAAAATTATACCTCATTCAACCAACATATATGAGTGTTTATTTGCTAGACATACAGTAGTGAATAAAATGGCCACAGTCCCTGCCCTCATGGTATTTACAATCTAACTGGGAGCCTGATGACTAATTATGCAATTATAATTATGTATCTCAAAAGGAAGTACAATTTGTTTTTTCAAGTGATGCAGGGACAACTCGATATCCACATGCGAAAAAGGGCAGTTAGAGCCCTACCTCACTGATACACGTTAACTTAAAATGGATCATAGACCTAAATGTAAAAGCTAAAACTATAAAACTCTTAGAAGAAAACATAGGAGGAAGTTTTTGTGATAGGGCACCAAAGTACAAGAAACCAAAGAAGAAAATAGATAAATTGGTTTCATCAAAATTAAAAACTTCTGTGTTCAAAGGACACCTTCAAGAAAATAAAAAGACTATACCACAGAATGGGCAAAAATATTTGCAAATCACATATCTGATAAGAGATTTGTATCCAGAATTTATAAAGAACTCTTACAACTGAACAATAAAAAGATAACCCAATTTAAAAATGGACAAAGGATCTGAAGAGACATTTCTCCAAAGAAGATATACAAATGACCAATAAGCACATGAAGAGATGCTTAGCATCGTTGGGAAATGCTAATCAAAACCACAATGAAATACTACTACACCCCCATTAGGATAGCTGTAATCAGAAAGACAGGTAATAATAGCAAATGTTGGTGAGGATATGGAGAAATTGGAACCCCCATATGTTACTGGTGGGAATGTGAAGTGGTGTAACTGCTTTGAAAACAACTGGCAGCTCCTCAAAATGTTAACCATAGAGTTATCATATGACTCAGCAAGTCCACTCCTGAGTTAATGAAAACATGCACCTTAAGGTACTTGTACATGAATGTTCATAGCAACATTATTCATAATATGTCTAAAGAAGAAAATAACCTCAAAGTCTATTAACTGAGGAATAGATAAATAAAAATATGATGTAGCTTAACTTACATCAATACAAAGGAATGAAGTACTGATATACACTACAACATGAATGAGCCTTGAAGGCATTTTGCTAAGTAAAAGAGGCCAGACAAAAAAGACCACATATGATTCGATTTATATAAAATGTCCAGAACGGACAAATCCACAGAGACAGAAAGATTCGCAATTGTCAAGGACTGGAGAGGTTGGGGTTGAGAGGAAATAGGGAGTGACTGCTGCTGGGTCTAGAGTTTCTTTTTTGGATGATGAAAATGTTCTGGAGTTAATAGTCAAGGTCACACAACTTTGAATATACTAAAAACAATTGAGTCATATACTTTTTAATGAGAGGATTATATGGTATGTTAATCATATCTTAATAAAACTTTTTTTAAAAGTGAAGTACAAGACATTTCAGAATCTAGCCTGAGTATGGGAGGGGTAGAGGTGGTGATATGTACTGGTAAGGGAAAGCATCTGAGTATGTGATTGAAGTGAACTCTGAAGGATGAAGAGAAAGGTGGAAGAACATTCAATTAGAGGGAGCAGTAGGTGGAAGGCCTTAAGTCAGGAAAAGAAGTGAAGAAGTCGACTTGAGAGAAGGCCAATAAGACTGGACTCTAGAGGACAAGGGGGAGAGTGGTATGGAATGAAATTGGAGAGTTAAGCAAGGACCACACCACACTGAGTCTGTAGGCTACGTTAATGATTTTTAGTTTTACTAAGAGCAGTGGGCAGCCACTGAAGAATTTTAAGCCTGTATGTGTGTGTGTGTGTGTAAGAGAGAGAGAGAGACAGACAGAGACATGGTGACATGATCTAGACCTGTAATTTTAAAAGATCTCCCTGGCTGCTCCATGGAGAAGAGACAAAGATGTGGTGACACAATCTAGATTTGTAATTTTAAAAGATCACTCTGGCTGCTCTGTGGAGAATAAATTGATAGAAAGCTATAGTGAATATAGTCATCTTCTTTCACAAAGACTGGCTGCAAGTGACTGGAGTAATCCATATGAGAAAAAGGGTGATGGCCAGTGGTGACTTAGACTAAGATGTCAGCAGAGATGGAGGAAGTAAGACAGGACTTGGTGATAGAACAGTATTGGTGCCTGATATGCAGCAGGTACTCAGTAAATGGACGTTCAGTGAATAAATAGAATTGCATATGGTTGATTCGGGAGAAAAAGTTGTTAAGAATGAATTTCAGTTTTTTGGCTTGAGCAGCTGTGTAATGCTATTGCCATTTACTGAGACGAAGATGGTAGAGGAACACTGGGTTGGGGGGAAAAAGATTATGAGCTCAGTTTTGAACATGCTGGATTTAACATGCCAATGAGATATTCAAGTGTAGTTGTCCCCTAGCAGTCGAATGTATGGTTCTCTGACTTCTGCTGTATATACCCTCCTGCTTCTCAAAAAAAAATCTCGATGATCAGTTTAGAGCTTGTTATGATAATCATGTTTTGATGTTTTTAGAAAATAAAGGACTTCATGCCAGCTCAAACTTGTTTACTACATGCCCTTGGAAAAGTCTGATTTGGTTTGCACTTCAGGAAAGAATTGGAAGGGTTGGGTTTTCTTGAGGGCTAAACACATTTATTCTAGCTTTGCATTGATGGCTTGGTTTGGTCCTTGTCCCGTGGTGCCCTGGCTTGGGGCCTGAGGCATTTGCTGTCCATATGCCAGGATTAAGGTGTCCAGAATGTGCTTAGCTACAGCACAGGTAAATGTTCTGCACATTGATCCAAGGATTTTATCTAATTAACAAAAACCCTGGCTGGTAAATACATTTCGCTGTCTTGGGGCCTGAAAGAAGCTGTTTATTGATTGTTATAGCATTTTGGCTGGATGGGAAGATCCTAATGATGGCATCAGAGCAACCAAAACATCCAGCTGTCTTAACCAGTGAATATATGAATGTCCTCATGACTTGCAGTAGATAGAAATAAAGCTTTATCCCAGAACAAACGTCAAAGCCTAACTGGCATCACTCTTGTAATTTGATGCTTGTTATAAGAGCTCTCTAAGATCAGGACAGCATTTCTTGGATGCTAGGATGTAACCCACAGAGGCTTTTTAAATACTGGGATGTTGGAAGGCAGGATGTTACGGAAAGAACACAAGAATAAATTTCTGACAAAGTTACTGACTGGCTCTGGGACCCTTAATTAGTCCTAGAACCTCCCTTTTTGAGTCTTAGTTGCCAACCCTTGTTAATGGGATTCCCACTGAGAACTTTCAAATACAGTTCCTAGTGTTAGGTTCTGTGGGGAAAACTGAGTCCTTCAAATCAAACACTGTAACAGGGCTTTCTTGTGTTTGACTAGGCAAGCAGTTCTGCAGAGTGGCCCAGGGCCTGGCACCTTTTCTGAGGTATGTGACCCACTGAGTCTCTGCTTGCTTGCTCCCTGGTGATGGAAGGCAGTTGGGGAAGATGGGGTTGGCAGCATTTTCTGAGCTGCATGGAAAAATGAGTTGTAGAAGCAGTTAACTGTTCAGAAGCCCAGCAGAGTCAGGCAGTTGACTAAGCCCAGGAGCAGAGATCAGCCAGGGCCTATTGGGGGTAGCTTGGGGGAGGAGGGATGTTCCTGAAACAGGCCAGCCCTGGGATTGAATCTCTAGTGATGGCCCTACTGCTTCTTGGTTGTGAAGCCTTGGGCTAGTAGACCCTTAAGTTCCTCAGTGGCCTAAACTCTAAAGTAACTTCAGTGGTATCTGTCAGACCACCCTCCCAGGATGTTGTGAGAGTTCCAGAAAGGTGAACTCTTATTGTTTGGAAACTTACTCGTCCTTTGGGTCATCAGTGTCACATCTTCCAGTAACCCTCCAAGTACCTGTAGGTTCTTGTTGTGCCCTGTGCTTCCTCTGTAATAGCACTTACCACCTTCAATTAGGATGGGTCATCTGTTCCCTTTTGTCTCTTTCTCATAATACTGGAGGGTAGCAGACCATTGCTGTGTTGTTCATTGCTGTTCATTTAAATAGTTAACAAATACTTACTGAATATTGTCTAAATGTTTTGTAACTGGTAAAGAGGCAAATTTTAGTAGTTAATTACAGTTGTAGTAAACTTGTAAACAGAGGACTGACCACTCTGAAAAAAACAAAAGTAAAAATGGAGAATTAGCTCAATCATTTATTCATTCAACAAACAGTGCCTACTGTGTGCTGACACTGTGTTAGGCCCCGATGGATCATTGGTAAGCCAAAATTATGTACAGGCCACACCTTATGGAGCTAAAAGCCTAGTCAGATGTTATTCATGCAAATACGAAATTACAGCTGTGACAGGTGCTGCAGAGGAGGGTTCAGAGAATCCTGAGAGCCTTTAATAGATTTCCTCTGGTCAGAGAAAGCTTCCCAGAGGTGAAGCTCCAAAGTAAAAGATGAGGAGTTGACTGAGGTGAAGAAGGGCGAGAAGAGCTTTCCTGGCAGAAAGAACTTTGACTTATAAAGACCTTGTAGAAAGAGAAATAATGGCAAGTGTACAAGACTGAAAAAGGCATGGAACTGCCGCTCAGAGCAGGGTGCCAGGAGCCTAGAGAATAAGCAGACATCGCAGGGCATTAGAGGCCATAGTAAGGAGCTCTGTCTGTATTCTAACAGCACTGGCAGCTGAATTGGTGGTGGGAGGGAGCTGGGAGGGGACTGATGTGATCAGCAGCCATTCTGATTGCTGAGAAGTATTAGGAACCAATCTGATTTCTACCAGCTTTTGTGTGTCAGGATCTTGGGCGCTGACACGGCCGCCCAGGCAGTGTAGGCCACAAAGCTGCAGTCCCAGGGCCCCAGAGCAGGAGCAGCAGTCACGCTCTGTCTCCCTGCCACTATTACTGTGGCCCAAGTGCTGCTTCTCAGAAATGCTAGCTCAGTCATGGACATAACACAAATCCTGTCAGCTTGGCTGGAAGCAGTTGGATTTTTTTTCCCAAAGAATTTTCCTCGAAACTGAGGAACAGAGAGAAATCCAAGAATTTTGAAAGCAGTTAAGCTAATGTGTTTCTGGGCTTACAATATTTACCTAAGCTGCTTGCCTTCCAGTTCCTACTCTGTCCTTGTCCTATTTGAAAAAAAAGCCTTCTCAGAAAATCTCACTTTTAAACCTTGAGGCTCTTCTACAACCTGCTTTCTTCCTTCTCCCTTTTGAGCAGAGGTTCCAGGCCCAGAGCCTCCTGAGGCAATAAGTGGTTCTCCCTTGTGACTTTGTCAATGGGTCAAGGAAGACCCATTTTGTATCATTGGCAGAAATCTCAGTGATAAGGACTTTGGGGTCTGAGAAAACAAGGTTTGAATCTCAGCTGTGCCATTTGCTAACTCTGTGACCTTGGGAAAGGTGCCTAACTTCTCTATTCTTAGATTCTTTGTCTGCGAAGTGGGATACTCCACCATTGTTCTGAGTATTAAATGAGAAAAACCACTTCATGCTGTACCCAGCACATACCAAATGCTCAGTACAAAGCAGGTATTGAGTGTTGTTAATTACACCGGGTTTTTGCTCCCTATCTGGCAAAATAAGTTAAGGTAATAGGTATAATTTTCTGGATATTCAGTTTTCACCCTGTACACTTTTCTTAAGTTCTTAGTGTGAGCATTCAGAGACCCCCCCAAACCAATGAACACAAAAGATAAATGAATATTAAGATGGCTTAGTTTTTACCACCTTGTTTTTAGAACCCACACATACTCAGAATTTTATTTAATATTTATATGATAGTCCCTTAATAATCTTTTGTATACATGATTTTATTATTATTTGCATATATATTATAAAATAACATTTTAATAACATTGTTAAATATTACTAATAGTGGCTGATATTTATTGAATACCTTTTTGGATGGAGACTTTATGTGCAGCTTTAATGACTGATTCCTCACAGCTCTGCAACTAATATAGCCCCATTTCACAGATGATGAAACAGAAATTCAGATTGCTTGAGTAATTTGCCCAAGAACCCCCATCCCAGTTAGACTTGGCTTCTCATTGACCCAAACATGCAGCTTACTCCCTCCTACCTGTGAACCTTTGGAGTACTACCATCTCCATCCCTGTCCTTCTCTCTAGATCCTGTTCATTCTTCATTGCCCACCTCAAGCCCTCCCTCTTCCATGAAGTCCTCCCTCACTAGTAATAATAGCTGTCATTTATTAAATACCCACTCTGTGAGGCAGAGTACTAGGTACTACAAGTATTATCTTCATTCCTGCTATAGTATTGCAAGCAGACTGTATTATGTCCATTTTCCAGATGAGAAAACTTGAGGCACACACAGATGTAGTGCTTATGACCTCACAGGTGACTTAGACCAAGGCTTGCATGAATCCAAAGCATGTGCTTTTCTCACTGAAGTTTACTGTTTGTTCTAGCTACATTGATCGGTCTTATCAAAATTCCCACAACCTTAAAGTCTGAGCTGTACAGTATAAAGTTTAGTTTTCACGTCCTTGCCTTCTCAGTTGCTTCGTGCCTCTGTCTGCCCACCCAGGCTGTGCCATCACAGCAAGGTTCATGGCACCTCCCCCTGCCTCCGCTGTAGTCACACAGGCTGGCTGGGCACTCAGAAGGCACACAGACCAGACAGAGTGTGGCCACTGTTGATTGATTGGTCAAATGAAACCCTGTTTAATCTCCAGAGACTAGCAAGCAGGAGGGGTACAGCAGCTGGGTAGGCTGACTGGTCGCCAGGATCCCCCATTCATGTGGATGGGAGGCCCAGAAAGGCTGCATAAGAATCCTCTCTGAGGCTGAGCTAAGGCTTCCATCTCAATGTCCTTTTGTTTGGGGGCACAGCACCCAGGCCTCCTGGGAAGTCTGTGTGTTTGACCAGCCTTTGCAGATGGACGGTGAGCAGGGACAGGATGTAAAGCACAAACAATGGGGGGGGAGGCCCCTGGAATTCCAGAGGTTCAGAGTCCAGCAGGCAGGGCAGGATCCTTCCCAGGGTGGATCAGGGCTCACTTACAGCCCCCTCATGGATCAGATAGGATCCAAGGCATTTTTGTTCCCAGCCTCACTTCCTCTCCAGTATTCAAGTCCCCTGTTTATGTTGTCTTTCCCCTACCTCCTTAGGTTTTGGGATGAGCAGCATCCAACCCTCAGCAGGTGTGCCTCCTAACGGTTAAGTAGGCTCTGATTGAACAAGTATTCGTTTACTTTTATTCTTTTTTCCTCTTGAGATGTAATTCATCCTTTTAAGGTACACCGAGGTTTTTAGTATATTTATAAGATTATGTAACCATTGCCATTGTCTAATTCCAGAACATTTTCATCACCCTTGACCCCAGAAAAGACCCCAGTCACATTAGCAGTCACTCCCCATTCCCCCTCCCTCCACACCCCGACAACTACTAATCTACTTTGTGTGTCTATGGATTTGCCTATCTGACATTTTATATAAATGGAATCATACATGTGGCCTTTTGTGTCTGACTTCTTTCACTGAGCATAGCATTTCCAAGGTTCATCTATGTTGTACCACGTATCAGTACTTCATTTCCTTTTTATGGCTGGATAACATTCCATGTATAAATAGAACACATTTTATTTATCTATTCATCAGTTAATGAGCATATATGTTTTTTCTTTTTGGCTGTTATGAGATAACACTGCTATGAGTTCATGTACAGGTTTTTATGTAAATGTATGTTTTCATATCTTGGGTAGATAACTAGGAGTGAAACTTCTGGGTCATATGGTAACTTTCATGTTTAGTATTTCGAGGAACTGCCATACTGTTCTCCAAAGTAGCTATGCCGTTTTACATTCTCACCAGAAACGTATGTGGGTTCTGATTGCTCCACATCTTTGTCAGCACTTGTTATTGTCTGTTTTTTTATGATGGCCTTCCTAGTATGTGTGAAGTAGTATCTTTGTGTGGTTTTGATTTGCATTTCTCTGCTAATGATGTTGAGCATCTCCACGTGTTTATTAGCTTATTTGTTTATCTTCTTTGGCATTTATTTTTTCTTAAGGCCCATTATGAGCAGTATTCCCTGTTCAGCATTAAGGAAGAGCGTAAAGATATGTCATGATGACCTTTGCTTTTCAAGGAACTTGCAGTCTGGTAAAAGAATTGTAATTAATCCGTAAGAAAAGTTAAGGCTTCAAAGACAAGGTGACATTTAGTCTGGGCCTGGAGATAGGTAGTATTTGGATACAAGGAACCTGATGGAAAAACTTTCTGGGAAGTTGGAGTAATATAAGCAAAGTCACTGTGTAATTAGAAAGCATGTTATCTTGTGATGACTGCTGACGTGGTGTGTGTGGAAGCACTGGCCCAGCACCTGCCACGGTGGGCCACCATGTGTGAGCCCTCCATGGCTCCTTGCTTTCGTCCCCACTCTGTCCTCGAGGACTACACAGCTACCTTTTCCTGTTCCACACCTTTAATTATTAGAAGACATCATTCCGAGTTAAATTAGCCTTGGTTCCCTAAACTATGGTTTCACATCTCCCATCTTACTCATTTTCTAATGAAACAGCCACAAACTTTTGGTGCTCTTTCTGAATTTGAGTGTGGCATGACCATTATTGTGAGGAGCAGGGCAGTCATCCCCTTCTTTAGAGATTTTATGCTTCTATTAGTATGGCCTGAGCTTGTGTTAACTTTCTTGGCAGCTGCATTGTGTTCCCAGATTCTGTAAAGCTTGCAGTCAGCCCAGCCTACTGAGAACCTAGGCTTCCTGCACTTCTATAACCTTTTGATTAGATTTGTTTGCCGAGCTTGTTTTAACCTAAAGGCAAGACCACTTTTCTTTTTTTAATTGAGGTACTTACAATAAACTGCATACATCTTAGCGTACAGCTCAGTGTACTTTGATACCTGTATACACTCATGTAACTAACCATCACCCAGATCAAATATCAAACATTCTCACCAATTTTTTTCCCCTTCACCTATTTCACCCATCCTCCCATCCCCCTCCTCTATGGCATCCACCTCTGTTCTCTGTGTGTACAAGTCTATTTCTGTTTTGTTTTTGTTTCCACATATAAGTGAAAACATATGATATTTGTCTTTCTCTGACTTACTTCACTTAGCCTAATACTCTGTAGGTCCATCCATGTTTCAGATGGCAAGATTGAATTACTTTTTTATGGCTACTGTTCCATTTATGTACCACATCTTCTTTATCAATCCATCAGTGGGCATTTAGGTTGCTTCCATTATTGGCTATTGTAAATAATGATGTGATAAACATAGAGGTGCATATATATTTTTGAATTAATGATTTTGTTTCTTTGGGTAAGTTCCCAAAAGTGGAATTGCTGGGTCATGGTATTTCTATTTTTAGTCTTTTGAGAAACCTCCACAGTGGCTCCACCAATTTGCATTCCCACCAACAGTGTAGGAGGATTACCTTTTCTCCACATCCTTGCCAACACTTGTTATTTCTTGTCTTATCTTGTTACTAGCCATTCTGACTGGTGTGAGATGATATCTCATTGTGATTTGGATTTGCATTTCCCTGATGATTGGCGATGTGGAGCATCTTTTCATGTGTCTGTTGGCCATCAGTATGTCTTCTTTGGAAAAGTGTCTATTCAGGGTTCTCTGCCCAATTTATAATTAGGTTATTTGTTTTTTTTGGTGTTGGGTTGTGTAAATTCTTTATATATTTTGGATATTAGCCCCTTATCAGATACATCATTTGCAAATATATTCTCCCATACAGTAAGTTGCCTTTTTGTTTTGTTGATGGTTTCCTTTGCTGGGCAGAAGTTTTTCAGTTTGTTGTAGTCCCATTTGTTTATTTTTGCTTTTGTTTCCCTTGCATGGGGAGATGTGTCTCAAAAAAATTACTAATAAGGCAAGACCACTTAGAAGCACTGTATTGCCATGTGACTATGGAAGTGGTGGCAGTAATATGGAGACTACCATGAAGGGATGGATTGGGCCTTTCTCATCTTGAGTCTAGGAGAAGAGGGTCTCTTCCACAGGAGAAGGTTCTAGAAAGCAGAATTCATCAAAGTGTATCTCCATCCTTCAGATAAATAAACCTCCTTTCCACCCAAGGCTTTTTCTTCTTTATCATTTTCTGTCTGTTGGTTAATTCCATCAGATACCTATGGTGTGCTGTCCCCAGGCTAACTGTGAAAAGGAAGAGGAGAAGATGATGAGATATGTGTCTTGGACGGCAGCATGGTTCAATAGAGAGAGCATGGGCTCCAGTCCCAAGCTGCCATTTACTAGCCACGTAACCTTAAATCCGTTGCCCTCCATAATAATCACAGCATGCAATAGTCATTAACATGGAGTGCATGATATATAGGAGGCTGCTCAAGAAATGTGAGCTCTTTAAGAGCTTTGCAAGACATGAAGAGCCAAGTATGCTTTTTGCTCCCTGACCCTGTACAAACAGCTCTCAGAACACCTGTGATTCTAAAGCACTTATTTGTGTACTTGTCCCGTTTCCCCACCCCCAGTCCAGACTGGATGCTCCTTGTGGGCAGGGTCCACGTCTGATTCATCTCTGTGCCCTCAGTGCCCTATGCAGAGCTTGGCTTGGAGAAGATGCTGCTTAAGTTTTGTTACTGGAATAAACCTGAATTAAGGCCAAACCTTTGCCTCTACCCATCTAGGGAGCAAGGTATTGTGGTTGGCTGTGCACAGCCCATTCTTTACTGAAAATCTTGTGGAGTCCTGGAGTCTGGCAGTGATGGCTCAAGTGCCAATTTTATTTAAGAAGTTCAAGCCACTTCTGTGTCTTACTGCCTTAGTGTGACAAGCTTCCTGGCAACCAGCCAGCTGCCCAGCGGCCCTCTGCAGCAGCCTGGAGTCCTGTTGTGGTACCAGTAGGTGGCGCCCATGGTCCTTTCCACACTTCAGCTGTCTAGGCAGGCCTTTCCTTCTTGTCACCAGGTCACCAAGGTATCTGCTGATTGGGACATGGCATATAGCTCTGGGCAGAGGTACCTTGGGCTACTGCTCTTCTTGCCTTGTATTGTTGGTTTTTGTGTTTTACTGAGGCCTAGCCACAGCATACACTGCTTGGGGAAAAGAGATGTTTCCCATACATGGGTCCCACATCATTAGGGGAATCTATGCTTCTGCCCACACTTTGTGGCACAGCTCATGCCTCTACCTCCAGAAAGTTGCCTCTATGGTTCTGTTGCTCTGACCTACACTCCTATGGCACCTTCTTCCAGGGTCCTTGCTTGTATTTTAACAGTTGTCAGCTGTCTGGTGAATGCCCTAAAGGCAAGGACATGGCGGAATTTGTCGAGTGCTCTCAGCATCCTGCTCAGAATCCCACAGCCAGTCTCATGAAAAGTTTGTGGAATTAATGGATGAATAATAGGAAGTGGATTCCTCAAAACATTGTTATCCAAATTGACGGACATTCTAGAAGCAAATTAGCCATACTCTACAAAAATGTCAGAATCATGAAAATCAAGGAAAAGATGAGGAGTCATTCTAGATGAAAGGATGAAAGGAAACTGAAGACCCATGCAATGCTTAATTCCAGCATTGATCCTGGCTCACCTCTGGATCACAGAGAGAAATTGCTACAAAAGATAGTATTGGGATAATTGAGGAAATTTGAATATGGGCTGTATATTAAGTAAAAATATTTTATCAGTATTAAATGTCCTGAATTTGATCATTATTGGTTAGTGGTATGTATGAGAATGCCCTTCTACTAGGATATATGTGTTGAAGTATTTGGGAATAAAGGGCATAGTGTTTGAAACTAACTCTCTATTGGTCTGGGAGAAAATAGTGAAAAGGAATGGTAAAGCATGAGGCAAAATGTAATGACATTATGAAGAAAGGATATATTTGACTTTTTTTGTGTATGTGTGCTATTTTTGTAACTGCCCTATAAATTTGAAATCATTTCAAAATTAAAAATTAAAAATAATATTTATACACTTTAATGTGTGCCAAGTTCATGCTAGAAACTGTAAGAGATACGGGACAAGGAATGGTCACCCCAGCATTGGACTTGATTCTGTTTAATCCAGCAATGTTCAGTGAATTCTCATACAACTCCTCCACCATGTGCCTTTGAACAAATAGAGCAGTTGTAATAATGACAGGTAATATTTGGAAAATGTGACATTATTTTCTTTGGTTACCTCAGCACCCTTGTTTGGTAGGTCTGGCAGGCTGATTAGGTAAGATGACTAAGGTTCAGAGAGATTAACATGACCTGCCCATAGTCTGGAAGAGACAGATGGCAGGGTCATATCTGGATCAGTCTATTCCCAGGCTGATGTTCTGTGAACCTCCGTATCTGTATGTATAAAAGGAAGAATTGGATGGATTGATTTCTGCAGATCATTCTTCATATACGGAAATTTAAAAACTTTGTATGATAGGAAATAACTAGTTATAAAGCATGCAGGCACATAACAGTTCACCTGCATTCGTTGTAGGTGCTGCAGAAATGCCAGTCCTTCTCCCCCATTGCCCACCGCTTCCCTTTGGAGTAGTGCAGGCCTGACAGTACTTGGATGGGCCAATCTCACTAGGATGAGAGCATCTGGTGAACTTCTTACAGGAAGGGTCTCCAGCTGGGCTTTGATGCAAGTAGCAAATGCAAAAGATGCCAGTCTGTGAGGTCAGGGTACCAGGACCCTGCCTGAAGTTGGCTGTCCCGGGCTGGGGTCTGAGAGCAGCCTTTCTCTGCCCCTCCCAGCTCAGGCTGACTGAGTAGATAAGGTGCAGATGGAGGCTGTGTGTGGATTCTAGCCCCAGGCGCCTTGCCTCTGTTCAGACAGTGGGCCTGGTGCTGTTATTACTGTAAACAGGACCTTCTGGGAGGCTCCAGCCAGGGCCCCGTTTCCCAGATAGCTATCATGATTGAGTCTGCATGGCTCACTGCTTCCAGGCCTCTGATGCAGGTGGGACAGGGCTCCTCGCCCTGCAGCCCCCTCTCCAGCTGCAGCTGAGGGCCGCTTCATGTGAAGGATCCGGAAATCAGAACAATGCACGATTGAAGTTCAGTGGCCGCTTTGTATTGATTGGTCATACAGAAGGAGGAAGAAAAATCAAGTAGTACCTCTGCCCCTGAGTAGAAGAGCTGGTTAGCCAGAATAACTTAAAACTGCCCCTCAGCCCTGTCTGGACTCTGTCCCTCCTTCCTACAAACAGTAAGCCTGAGGGGCTGTCTTTTCTTTGGAAGTCTTGCTGATGCCATTGTCTGCTAAGAAGCCACTTTTCAATTTTGATGCTCTACATATTTAGAATCCTAAGATTTTAGAACTGGCAGGGACTTGAGAAATCATTTAATTCAACTACCTTATTTTACTGCCGAGGGAAGTGAGGCACAGACAGACAGACAGACAGATTTATCCAGCGTCACACAGCTTGTTCCTAGGAGAGCCGTGACTGGAATCCTTGGCCTCCAGCCCTGAGAGTGAGCAGCGGCCCCCATTCCCTCCCACATCACACAGGAGCCTAAGTTCTTTGTAGAAGACAGGCTCACAAGTATAAAACAGGTACCTTCTGACACAACACGTATTGGCGGAAGATCTGTGCAGGGAGGCCCTGGGAGCATTCCTTCGTTCAGCCTCAGCCCTCCTGTGCCCGGACGAGGCTTGTCCTCCTGCTAGGGGACCACGCTGGCTCCTGGGGGAGGGTGACAGGAAACTGCGCTGACTTGGAGCCCGCCAGCACAGGGCAGCGTGGCAGCAGCAGGGCTGTCATAGGGAAGGTTTCTAAAGGGCAAGGTTTTTTTTTCCCCAAAGAAAGTTTTGTTAAAAAAAAACAAAAAAAAGAAATTAAAGAAAAAAAAAGAGAAGAGTATGTTTGTGTTACAAACAACAGCACCAAAACCCAGAACAACAAAGAGGCCTTCACAGCAAGAAAAAGTTTGACTCTTCCATCCACCTTTCTCATTGGTGGTAACTGCTGTTGCCTCATTGGTCTGCAGCCCTCAGACCCACCTGGGTTCCTGGTAGGTTGGAGCAGCCTTGTTTTCTCCCTTGATTTGTCTCTCTCCTGTGGAAATCTGCATCTCATAGGCTGGGGGCCCTTATTCGGCAAGCTGTCTTGCCTGGAGACTTGAGCCCATATGTTTACAAATCCACAGAAAATTTTAGCACCTATGTTCCAAATTCTGTGTATACTTTTCATATATCGTCCTAGTTGACTGTTACTTCATTAAAATGGGGTAGATGCTAACTGGAAAACGATAATAAAATAGCATAGGCTCTTCTATTTGTGCAGTGCTTTATTGAATACCAAGTATTTCAGTGTATTTTGTCTCATTGTTTCTTCATGGTACCCCTGTGTGACATATGGAATCGGGCTGGTAGGGTCCTGTCCATTTTTTCAACAGATATGGAAACCGGCTCAGAGAACAGGAGCTGTCACTCAGATGAGGGGACCAAGTGAGGTTCAGAGAGGCACTTGTTCATCCACTTCTCCCTGCCCCCTCCCCGTAAGTGCCAGGGCCTGCATTTGAGCCGAGGTCTCTACTGCTTCTTCCTGCCCCACTCTGCTGCCTGAGAGTGTGCAGGAGCTGGAATTCAACTCTGGACTGCTAGTGTGGTCTCCTCTCCATCTACTATCCTGGGTCACCCCCAATTAGTGTCACCCATCACTGCCCTGTCAAGCAAGAGACCTAGTTCATTAGGAAAGGGCCTTCCACAAGTCTGGAGTGAGCCCAGAAAGGCCTGCATACCCACCCACCCACCTCCAGTCCCCGGACACAGGCTGCTGTGCCCTGAGTGGCAACCTGCATTAAGCATTCCACTCATCATCTCAGGGATGATGGAATCCTAACCTTTTCGGAGACACCGTGCTCTGTCACAAACATTGCTCTTTTTAAAAGAGATTAATTCACTTGCCGCATTTTGTCCATTGGTGAAAATCACAGGGGAGAGCAAGGGTGGCTTCCTCAGGCCTCAGAGGCCCTTTCAGCCATTCTCAGCAGGCAGTCACCCGCCCAGCTGGCCCAGGACTTTGAAATGACTGCCCACTGGGCATTCACTTGCAAAGCAACAAAATGAAATGGTGGAGGCCTGGCTTTGTGAAATCCTAACTTTTGGGAGTGCTCTGCACACAGAGGGGAAGTGGGGGAGGAGCTCAAGCAGCTCTGAGGGACGGAAGGTGGTTTGTAGTTGGGTTCACGTGTGGTGGTTCTTATGTTTGTTCTGTCCATTCTTGATTTACCAGGGGCCACCACTCTTTATGGAGCTCTCCCATGTGGCATCTCTCTTAATCCTTACAACCACCTTGCACAATAGGGATTAATATCCTCCATTTTACAGCTGGTAAGTGACAAAGGCAGAATCTGAACTCTAGCCTTTGGACTCCAGGGTCACTGCTTTTTCCATAATACCTCAGCCTCTAGAGGCTCTAAAGAATGATGCTTACTAAAATGCTGGGCGGGGCTTAAAAGCTGGAGAATTTCACTAAGAAAAACTTAGATTTCTCTCCTGGGAACGACCCCTCAAGCTTGTGGAGGCCTTTCCTTCAGATTTCATTATCACCTCCTGAAGCCTGTGGACCTGTGAAGAGGCAAAGCTTAGAGAGGTGATGCCCCTTCCCTAGGGGTTAAAGTAGGAGGTGGCAGAACTGGACCTAGAATCCAGGTCTCCTGACTCTGCCCTATGCTCTTTCTACTCTAATTCATTGAAAGGATAGCCAAATTTGGAGAAGCCTTCTCTCCCAGCAATCCCTCCTCTTAAAAGAAAATCCTGCAATGTATGGAAAATGAAACCTTAAAATGCTGACACACATATAACAAGTAGTACAGAATTTTTGGTAATCAGAGACATGCAGATTAAAAGAATGATATGAGATCCCTTTACACCATTTGGACTTTGCAGTCTCTGTTGTGCCGAGTGTTGGCTGGAGAACGGTGTACAGGCACACCCTTGTCCTGCTGGTTGGGGTAGATGGAGCAGCTATCCTGGAGCAGACCTGGCTGTAGGCACCTCAAGTAACAGAAACCCTATAACCCGGGATCCCATGCCAAGTACATGCCCAGGGAAACACTCACACAGGTCTAAAAGGGCACGCGTAAAAGGGGGTTTTATGAGCGTTGCTTTTGGTGGTCAGGAGATGGAGGTCACGTAGGCAGGTACCCCTGGGAGAGTGGAGAGGTAAAATCTGGTGGATGTGTCATGATATTTATGTAGTAATTTAAAAAATAGAATTATTATATACTTAGCAGCATGAACCTATTTGAAAACGTAATTGGTCATGAAAAAAATGTAATAAACAAGTACACACACACACGTATGCACACACAGACATATATAAAGAAAAAAGAAAATCCTGCTTAGCTCAGGTCCTAGAAAGCATGAGCCTCTATCTAGTCTCCTCCTTAGTGGCCAGCATGTGGCTGGGCACAGACTGAGTGTATGCACATGTTTGTTGAATAAATGAACAAAGGAATGCCTAGAACCAGCCTGGCTGAATTACCCAGGTCACCCTGTGTGCTCCTGTCTTAGAATTTCTGAGTATTGGCCAACCTGACACTATCAGCTTAAGACCAAAGCACTTTGTTCCATCAAAAAGATGGAAGTAGGGTGGGGTGTCAGGCAGAAACCACCCTGTATTGAGTACTTGCTATGTGCCAGGCACTGCACCATGTGCCATCTCTGCAAATTAGAGATTATTATACTTATTTTATAGGTGAGAAAACTGAGACTCAGAGAATTGATTTGCTCAGGGTTTTCTGCCTGGACCAGAATTCAAATCCTTGTTTAACTTACTCTGAAGCCCTTTATTCATCCTTTCCTTTTTATGACACTACACTCAGCCCGCAAGGGGCAGGAGAAGGCGGCATCTCTGTCTCCTTTATTCAGCCCTTCCTCCAGTGCTGCCTTCATAATTCTCAGAGCCCAGGCTGGGGAGCACGGGCCACTGACCAACTGAAGGCATGAAGGACTCGGGCTGCACAGAGTTTCTCCTAACCATGCTCTGATTTCTCATTTCCCTGCCCTAGCTCATCTCCCTTGGTCTCCTTGTTCCCATTTTCTACTCTCTCCTCCTTCAAGTTCAGCCTGCTTAAGCAAGTAGGTAAATTTTTTCTTTCTTTTGCCCAAAAACCTTCAGTAACAACTGTACTGCCTGTGGTGACTCTAAGGAATGCCAAATAGGTTTCCTCTCTTTTGCCAGCTTCAGTTGATTGATGATGGCTGATTGGAACTAGTGTTGAGGAGGTTTCTGAGGTTCTTTTCAAAGGCTCCACAGGAAAGAACTGCTGGGAGGGATTCAGGACTTTTTAGATGCAGAAGTGCAGGACAGTGGCATGCATGCCAGGCATTTGTGAAATTCTAGATTGGGTCTTTAATCTAGGGTCCACTATTGATTTTCATAAGACCCTGTGAAACCCTGGGTGTTGTACATAAATAAAATCTTGAGTATGTGTGCTTCTGTTCACTTTTCTGAAGAGGGTCATCAGCTTTGATCATACTCTCAAAGAAGCCTGTGGCTCAAAAAAGGTTTATGCCCACTGCCTTGGCCTCCTAGCTTGGCTTTTGAGGAGGTCCTGTTGTAGGCCCTGCCTACCTTGGCAGTGATCCGTTTCTCTGCCATGAACTGTCACTAGATAGATCTCTTGATGATCTCTGAATATACCTTCCCAGTAGTTCCCTCTTGTATTGTTCCATTTGTCTTGACTGGCATCTGTAAACAACTGAACCCATTGTTCAGGGCACAGTTTAAGTCGTTTCCTTCAGAAACCTGTGATTTGCTTCAGATGGTCCTGATTATCTAGTCTCCTGGACTGTGGTCCAGAGAAGTGAGGCATCTGATCAGAATCACAGTTAAGATCCTAATTCCAATCTCTCTTAACTCTCAGAACCACGCACTCCCCACAGCACCACTTGGCCTTTGTAAGTTTTGTAAATGAGGAATGAGATTTTGTGCAAAAAGATTTTTTTGTCTCACAGAAAATTCAGCCCCTGGGTTCTTAGCCTCTTTACCATCCTTGGCCATAGAAAATTGTTCCTGCATAAAAGAAGCTTAACTGTTTGCGGTAAGAGGCCCTGGGCTTTCACCAGAGAAGTCCTCCAAACCAGAAGTGAGAGAGTCTCCTCTCTTGACGCTGTCCCTCTCTGTAAGTGCCCTACTCGTGTTGCCTTCTTCTCTGGATGAGAGGCTTTTCCTCGGCCTGCAACACTCCTTCGCCTCCTGCACCCCCTTTTGTCTGGCTAACTCGCTGTCATGTCCTCAGAGAGGCCTTCCCGTTCACTGAGACTGGCAGCTGTCGTCTCCGTTCATAGCCCTCATCCTGTGTGTGGTTATGTGTTTGCTGGCCCATCTCCCCTCGGCCTTGCCAGTGCCTGCCTCATTCCCTGCATCAGCACAGGCCGAAGGAGTGAACAGGTGCCTGACATGGCTCCTCTCCCAAGCCTCAGTCACCTGCTTACTTCAAGCACAGAGGTTTTATTTGGCTTGGTGCAGAGAACTCTTTGGACTCTCTGCCAGTGCCCTTTCGTCTAGAACCCACTGAAGAGTAGACAGCCTCCCAGTTTCCCCAAATACCATCCACCCACTCCTCATAAGCAGATCATGCCATGGGGGTGAGTCACTCTTGACTTTTGGTCTCCCCCTTTCCTGGCCTCATTATTATCAGATCCAAGGTAATTTCCTGCTTATGGTAGATGCTTAGTAAGAGTTGGTTCTATGGTTCTATTTGCTCCCTTTCTGCCTAACCCTACATTGTAGGACCCCCTGTTCCTGGGACCCAGAATTCAAACTTTTAGTGGTATACTTAACACCATGTACCCAACAACTATTGAGCTCCTGTGTGCTGAGCACTGGCACAGAGAGTCAAATAGGCTTGGGTGGGCTCTCTTAGAAACTAATTTAACATTTCTAACATTCTTACCATCTTTACTTGCATTCAAAGGTTTCCATTTTTCAAACACCACCATACAGATAAACCTAAGGAGTATGATCCTTTTGAAAACTGGGAACTATGCAGGTAGTAAGTCTCACTGGACATTTGGTGCTTGGCATGGAGAAATTCTATGGAAGGAAGAGAGATCTGTGGACTGGGTGTCATGGAAGCCTCAAGCCAGGGTTGTATCCCGTAGCATGAAAGTAGGATTAGAATAGGCAGAGAGGCAGGGAGAGAGCAAGTGGGAGTGTCAGGGTGTTAAGGCAGGGAAGGCACATTCTTTCCTCAGAAGGCTAGGAGGTTAAAAGCAGGGAGCAGACTCTTTGGGAAGAGGGAGAGAGGTAGGGGAAGCCTGGCACTGGGAGGCGGGTTGACCAGAGGAGCCCGGGTGGGTATTTAGTTCTCAAAAGCCTCTATTTCCAGATTGATTCAGTCTCCCTGCTTGTTGACTGTCTCATTTCTTCTGCTCTTATGTCCATAATAAACCCATGCATTGAAAATATTCCTATGTCTCATTCTAGGCTATTGTCAGAAGGTGCAGATGTCAATGCACGGCACAAACTTGGCTGGACAGCACTTATGGTGGCAGCCATCAACCGAAACAACAGGTGAGTGGTCCCTTAGCCAGATCTCTGTAGACCAGGCTCCTGAATCCTCTCCCGACTTTGCTGTCTTCTCCAGAGGCAGGGAGTTGGACTCAGCGTAAGATACTGGCCTACACCCGGTGGAATGGAAAGTATAGGAGATGTGGAGACAGACTATGGGGAGATGGTACAACTTTGGATCCCAGCTCCATCATTTACTGGCTTTGTGACCTTAGGAGAGTCATTTGCATTATTGAAGCAATGAAATGTTTGAAAGCCTGTTGGAAGTTGTTAAGTGTACATATGTGAATTATCTTCATGTTTTCATTGTCTCCCATCTGTCTGTGTTGAGAAGTCTGCAGACTCTGTCCCCAGTAAGGGTTCCCCTAGGCTGCTTCTTTTTTCTCATGGAAACTAGGGGAGGTGGAGGTGTTCCTTCCCTGCCATTGGAGGCCCTGCTGTTTTTCTACCTGCTCTTCCCTTCCCTCAAGGTGTAGCTTGAGTTGAGTAGAGATGGAAATAGTCCACTTTGTATAGAAGCATTCTCTGTAAATCTCACAACTAGCCCACAACAATATATTATTATTATTGTTTTGCAGCTGAGAAAATTGAAGCCTAAAGAGAGAAGGTGATTTGTCTGAGATCACACAGACAGGATCTAGAACCTGGTCTTGCTGCCTGTAAAGTTTGTGTTTTACTATACCACATGCTGCCTCCTTCAGTCAGATCTTGGGCTACAGCTGGATGCTGCCTTTCCATCCCAGTCTCTAGCTGTGATTGTACAAAAGATCTGATTAAATAAGGCAAAATGAGATGATCTAAAGAAAGCAGACTGGGCTCTTCAGTAGCAGCTCATGAAATTGGTAGTTGGAGGTACCAATTCTCATTTCCCTTCAAGCAGACCTTTAAGGCTTTTATCTGCCAGGACTAGCCATCTTAAATGGATCATAATATGGTGGGTCATAAATGTGGTAGAAACCAACAAAACAGGGATTTTTATAGTATAAGGGTTACCCTGCTTCAAATTGGCTGAGAGACTTAGCTGAACTTGAGATAGGTCTCCCTTCTCCCCTCCTCTATCATGCACTTGTTCTCAGAACTCTGTTTCCTTATTTGCCTCTTTAGCTCCAAGCACTTAGTCTTTAAAAGAAGGCTTGATATAAATAGGCTTTGCAGTTGAGAGACTTGGAATACAATCCTGATTCTGACCCTTATTTAAATTTTAGGATTCTATGGACACCCTATTTCTTTACCTGAAACCAATTATTTCTGCAAAGATTTGGTAAATATCTACTCTGATCCAGGCTGTGTGCTAATCACTGGGGAATCAGACACCTTGGGAATACTCAGTCTAATGTGAAAAAGGCAGGGAGAGAGACAGAGTATAGTGTAATCAAGGATGTCAAAGTAATGTGGACAGGGTAGTATTAAAGCAGAGGGTGTGAGGGGACTGAATCTGGCTGCAGAGTAGATTCTTTCTTATGTTCTTATGAGAATCAAATGAGATGATAATATATGTGCTACAGGTTACAAACGGAGAGTTGTTCGTCCCTTCTGCCTACATTAGACCTCTGTACACACAACACACATGTGTTTATTCTACCACTGATATACACCCTGTTCCCACCACCATGTCTACCCTGCCCATCAGTCTTCTTTCCCAGCTTGCAGGTATCTCCATCTGCAAAAATTAGCCAGTGGTGGAGAAAAGGGAAGGGGTGTGTATCCTTTTATGTATAATAATCCAGTGTTGAGCTAGAATAGGAAATGACACTATACTGAAGAGTACTGTTAATCAGTGAGCAGATAGTGAGTAGATGTGCTTTGGGAGCATTTCTCTCTGAAGCTAATGAGTTGTTGGTTTAACTGATTGCCCTGTCTTTATCCAGGGCCATTAGCAGATCAGTGATGCTCACTGAGCAAAGTTAGAGTGTTTGGCTTGTATTTACTTGCTTTGATTTCTAGGACTAATTATTGGGGTTTTAAGCATCCATTTTGTGCCCTCCTCTTCCTTTGAGTACCCAGGGAGGACAGATTTTTATTGAAAATAGTGCACTGCCAGGTTGGATTTATTAATTAATATCACAATTTTGGGGGCACCTACTGTTTGTCAGGCACTATTCCTTTTTTTTTTTGGTATCATTAATCTACAGTTACATGTGCAACATGATGGTTACTAAACTCCCCACTTCATCAAGTCCCCCCCACATATTCCATTACAGTCACTGTCCATCAGTGTAGTGAGATGCTATAGAATCACTACTTGTCTTCTCTGAGTTGTACAGCCCTCCCCGTGCTCCCCCCTACATTATGTCTGCTAATCATAATGCCCCTTTTTCCCCCTTGTCCCTCCTTTCCCACCCATCCTCCCCAGTCTCTTTCCCTTTGGTAACTGTTAGTCCATTCTTAGGTTCTGTGAGTCTGCTACTGTTTTGTTCCTTCAGTTTTTTTCTTTGTTCTTATACTCCACATATGAGTGAAATCATTTGATACTTGTCTTTTTCGGCTTGGCTTATTTCACTGAGCATAATACCCTCTAGCTCCATCCATGTTGTTGCAAATGGTAGGATTTGTTTTCTTATGGCTGAATAATATTCCATTGTGTATATGTACCACCTCTTCTTTATCCATTCATCTACTGATGGACACTTAGGTTGCTTCCATTTCTTGGCTATTGTAAATAGTGCTGCAATAAACATAGGGGTGCATATGTCTTTTCAAACTGGGCTGCTGCATTCTTAGGGTAAATTCCTAGGAGTGGAATTCCTGGGTCAAATGGTATTTCTATTTTGAGTTTTTTGAGGAACCTCCATACTGCTTTCCACAATGGTTGAACTAATTTGCATTCCCACCAGCAGTGTAGGAGGGTTCCCCTTTCTCCACATCCTCGCCAACATTTGTTGTTGTTTGTCTTTTGGATGTTGGCCATCCTCACTGGTGTGAGGTGATATCTCATTGTGGATTTTAATTTGCATTTCTCTGATGATTAGCGATGTGGAGCATCTTTTCATGTGCCTGTTGGCCATCTGAATTTCTTCTTTGGAGAAGTGTCTCTTCATATCCTCTGCCCATTTCTTAATTGGATTATTTGCTTTTTGTTTGTTGAGGTGCATGAGTTCTTTATATATTTTGGGTGTCAACCCCTTGTCACATATGTCATTTATGAATATATTCTCCCATACTGTAGGATGTCTTTTTGTTCTACTGATGGTGTCCTTTGCTGTACAGAAGCTTTTAGCTTGATATAGTCCCACTTGTTCATTTTTGCTTTTGTTTCCCTTGCCTGGGGAGATACGTTCATGAAGAAGTTGCTCATGTTTATGTCCAAGAGATTTTTGCCTATGTTTTTTTCTAAGAGTTTTGTGGTTTCATGACTTACATTCAGGTATTTGATCCATTTTGAGTTTACTTTTGTGTATGGGGTTAGACAGTAATCCAGTTTCATTCTCTTGTCAGGCACTATTCTTGACAAAGATCCCTGCCCTCGTGGAGCTTATTTCTACACCAGTGGTTAGTTCTTGGGTAGAGAGAGGCAGGGACAGACAATAAACAATATATCCAATGTGTAAGTAAACTACCTAATATACCAGAAGGTAAGAAGTGCTGTGGAAAAGAGGAAAAGTAGAATCTGGTAAAAGGGAATGCTAGGACTATTGGTCAGGGTGAGTAGGCCTCATTGGTAAGGTGCCATGGGAGTAGTCTGGAAGGATTATCACATCCATACCAGCATGATTGGCCAGTAAAATTCTCCTTGTTAGAAGTGTACCAATTCTCATCTACTCAACCACCAAACCCATCTGGAATCGTATTGGCCAGGCCTGAGATGCCACTGCCTTTGAGTTGGATTTGGATGAAGGGAAATAGTAGAAGGGTAGCACCCCTTAATTCAAGGCTGGAAGCAGACAGCCTTCCCCTCCTTTAGAATGTTGGCAGCCCACAAGCTCAAGGGAGAGATCCTGAGAGTAGTCCAGTCATTTCACCCTTAACTGCCTGTAGTAAGCTGCTTGCTTGATATGCTAAGCCCTTAGGGATATAAAACACAACAGTCTCTATCCTTAAAGAGATTAATTTCTTGTGAACTTTTATGTATGTATGCATTTATTATTATCTGGGTTTTGAATAGTAAAGAAAGTACTATTTAATTTTGAATAGAAAATACAGTGGTATAGAACAAAAATTTAAAAGTAGGCATGGGAACTTAATTTATAATTTATTCCCTCCTTTTACTTCCAAAAGGTGTGAGGTGACTTAAACTAAGATACAAACATAAATGTACACAGGAGAATTAAAACTGTATCATGATCAGGAGTCATGTTAGTAAAAGGAAAGATAATTGTATCAGGATTAAACCAGAGATTTTCTTTTCTGAAAAAGGTATATTTTTTTTGCAAAAATAATGTAGAGAAGAAAGTAGTGGTTACATGAATTCCCTCTCTCTAGAAATTGATCGTTGTTTATGTATATCTATGTATATAATTTTACATAAATGAGAACATGCTATACTCACAGTAAATCAGGTAATTAGTGGAATCAAATATTAATTTAGAATAAGGCTTCCTGATGAGCAAAGCAAAAAAGAGAGAGTTTTGATTCTTCAGGAGAGAGGAACGTTGTTCTGACTTCCCTTTATATTGTCATCCTAGGCATCCAGAAAACCTTTTTAAAAACTATACTGTGTCCAGTGCTGATGTGCTAGGCTATGAGGGGATTCAGATAATAAGCATCACAGCCTTTGCTTTTAGAAGCTTACTTGGACTGCTGACGTCAAGGACTCAAGTAATGTGGCCATTGTCTTCAGTAGCTATTCTGCCAAATATTTACCAACATTCTACTAGGATGATCCATTTGCCAGCCCTAGTAACAGCTTGGCTGTAGTATTGACTGAGGAGCAGTCACTGGGGGCTGGCCCGTTCTCCTCTGTGAGCCCTCCATAAGCCTCATGCCATAGGCACTTGTTTAGCCTGAGACTGGCTGCCTCCTTCTGGGTTGCACTCTGACCCAGCCCAGCTAAAGGCTAAGCCTTTAGGTCCCAGGATGATCACTGTGACTTAGCATAGCCTTCACCAGCTCATGCAAATATACCCAGCCTTTAGCTAAATTCAATTAGTTTTTATTTAAGAAAGGAAAGAAATCCAATTTTACCAAACACGGACAGACGGTGGAAGGCACTTTGATGTTACAACCTCTCAGTGATGCTTTACTTAGTCACAAGTTCATAAGCAAGAAGGCTTAATTACTTGGGAAAACACAGGATTAAAAGTGGACACAATGGCTGATGTATCCACTCTTGAGTGACTTGATTCGAACCCATGCACCCAGTTCGTGTGTGGTGCAAACTTTGATGTGTGCTGTGACAAGCTGAAAGTCATGACCCCTCAGGAAAGCTCCTTCAGATGGCATTTGCAGGATGTATACGCGGAGAGGCAGGACCTGCCAGCCCTGTTTGCTTAACTTTGATGTCCAAGGAGCCACAGGCCCTACTGTTTGCTCTTTCACCGAGGGATGGACTAGGAACCTCCTACCTTTCCCAGTGGACAATAGCCAGCAATGGAGTGTGACAACTGTTGACCATTCCAGGGGCCTGGTGGACCAGAACAGAACTTTGGGAGTTGCAGAGCCTGGGGGGCCAAAAGCTGTTTATAAGAGAGTCATTTCTCCAGATACAGCTTTCTTCAAAGCCTAATGTTGGTTGGGTGCTTATAATAGAGGCAAAAATAGTCTCTTGAATTTTAGCAGGTACCAAGTGCTGCTTTGGCCCTCTGTCCATGACACTAAGGTACTTATAAATTGAAAGTTTAAGTCTTCCTGTTCCCTGAATTAGTGCATGTGTATACAGGGATAGTGTTTTAGAAGAAAAATGGTGTGATTTAGAGCCTTAAACTTTCTAATTCCTCAAAAAGGAGCTGTCAAAACACATGTCTGATACAGAAATACTATCCAGAAGATATAAAGAACTCTTACAAATCAATGATAACTTTTAAAACCTAACTTTTAAAAAATGGGTAAAAGATTTGAACAGACCCTTCACTGAAGAAGAGACGGGTGCAAATAAATACATGAAAAGACTAGTTATTTTGGGAAATGCACATTAAAATCACAATGAGATACCACCACACACCTACCACAATGGTTAAAATTTAGAAAAACTGACAATACCAAGTGATGACAAGGATGAAGAACAGTTGTCATCATTGCTGATAGGAATGCATAATAGTATTGGCCACTTTGGAAAAGACTTTGAGAGTTCCATATAAAGATAAAACATACACTTATCATATAACCCAGATATACCAACTGCTAGCTATTTGTCCATGAGAAATAAAAGCACACATCTGCAAAAAGACCTATATGCAAGTATTTGCAGTAGCTTTATTCATAATCACCAAAAACTAGAAATGTCCATCAACTGGTGAATGAACAAATGATGGCACATCCATTCCATGTACTACTAGGCAATAAAAAGAGAACAAACTACTCACACATCAACAATGTGGATGAGTCTTAAAGGCCTTATGCTAAGTTAAAGCCAGGCACAGAAAGCTACCTACTATATAATTCCATTTATATGACAGTCTGGAGAAGGCAGTACTGTGGGGACAGAAATCAGGTTAGTGGCTGCTAGGGTTTAGGAGTGCAAAGAAGGGCCCAAAGGAACTTTTGGGGTGATGGAAATATTCTAAATCTTGATGGTGGTGGTGGTTATACAATCAGAACTTACCAAGTTGTACATCGTAGCAAGATGAATTTTACTATGTGTAAATGATACTTCAATAAACTGACTTAAAAATCTTTTTAAAAAGCCTCATCATCCCTCTCTAACTTTCATTATTAATTACGAACAGTGGCATACTAAATTCATGTTTACAGTGTCAAAATGAATTTGTGCTGTTTATGGTCCTGGGAATGTTTTGAATTCTCGTTGATGGGATCTCACATGAGAGTACTATATGTTGTGGTTATCAGTAGAAAATAAAGATTTGTGAATTCACACAAGTTTTGATGTCATGAAGTACAATTACTGACAGATAGCGTTAAATTCGCTTTAGGAGTGTTCTTCAGTTGGTGTACGTAAATTCAGTGTCGTATGATTCTTCTTTATAGGGAGAGCTGAGTGCAGGAAACGGATTGGGAGTTTGTTTCCCATCCCACATCATTCTTGGGCTCCTTCCTTGTCCCTGGATTGCCATGCAGGAAAACCACCTAAATAGTGTGGCCATTGTGGTGTTTCAGAAACCAAAGCTCCTGAAAGAGTAGGCTGGTGGGGAGATTCAGATTTGAGTCCACTCAGGCTTGCTGGTTGCTTTGAAAGCCCCTGCCTCAGAGAAGGTGAGGCCAAGAGGCTGAGCGCAAAGCTCCAGCAGAACTGTTTGAAATTCCCCACAAGAATCTCCCTCCTCCCCTCCTTCTGCCTTTTCTCCTGGAGTGCATTTCATCAGCATCGGAAGGACTGCTTCCCGGCACTGCCTTCCCTGCTTGGCTGGGATCCCTGAGGAGCTGAGCTAATGAGTGGATAACACGCATTTGCCAAGGCCTTCCTGGATGTGGTACCTGGGCTTTGTTAATTTTAAAATGCCGCCATCCTTGGCTGAAGACCATTTAATTTCCTCTCTCAGAAGTCATTTATTTTTAGCATTTATTTGTTTGTTTTTCCCTTTCCCTTTCTGTGGGGGTTTGGGCGATAAGCCCTGTCTTTACGAAGCCACCAGCCCAATCACACTGCTGTCTGTGGGAGAGGTTGCAGATCTTTCTGCGTGGGGCTAAAAGCTCCACAGGTGTTCTTAGAGGAAACAGCCGATGCTGCTCTTGCTCTCACTCCCAGGGCAGCTTCCCTGGGAGGCTCTCCTTCCTTGCTGGTGGCCAGACACAGAGCAGGAGAGCACTCCTGCACCTGTACTTCAATGCAGATCCTTAGGGGCCTGACCACATGGAGGTCTATCCTGCCTTAGAGGCCTGGTGCCTCTTCCCTGCATCCCCAGACCATTCTTGGCCTGGCTACTTGCTGCAGAGTGGTGCTTCCTTCAGTCTGAGAAGGCTGGGCCTTGTGCTATCTCATTTCCTGGCTGTAGTGATAATGATAGCTGTGGATGACTGGGTGCTTTCTGTGTGCCAGGCCCATATTGGCTCTAATCCTCACTACAATCCTAAAAGAGAGGGATTACTATCCCTCTTTTACAGATAGGGAAAAGGAAGTTCAGAGATACCAAAGGTTGTCCAGTAAGTGAAAGAGGGAGCCAGGATTTGGAGCCAAGTCTCTCTGAACCCCAAACCCTTGTTCTTTCCACTGGATAACACTGCCTCTGGAGGGAAGAAGTAGGAAGCAAGGTCATGGGATGGACTAAAGGGTGCTAGGACCAGAATCAGGTCAGCTCAGTCGGGGTTTCTTGATGATCCATTATGTGCCGGATGATTATGGGAAGTCCAAAAACCTACAAACCACTCTCCTTGTCATAAAAAGCTGACAGAAAAAGGATAAAACAAGTCCCACTGTAGAATGAGGCAGAATGGTCAGTGCCCTAGAGAAGAACACCTAGAGTGCTGGGGGGTGGGACATCATGCTGTGTAGCGGGAAGAACATGACAGGAGGTGGGCTTTGGAACACAGGGGATTTGACTGGTAGAGTTGGGGAGTAGGAAGAAAGCATTTCTGGAAAAACGACCATTGTGAGCATAGGTTCCCAGAGGTGAGAAAATAGGAATGTGCCTGAGCTAGTAGGAGGAACTGGCAGGGTCTGGAGACCAGAGAATGTGAAGGAAAGGCCTTACCTAACATGAGCCATGATCCTGTCAGGCCGTGACAGTGTAGCATGTGGTACAGCTGTAGCTCTAGAGCCAGATTACCTGGGTTCAAACCCAAGCTCTTTCTCTTACTAGTTAGTTACGTAGCTTGGCAATTTCTTTCACTTACTTGTGATTGTTCCTCAGCTCTGTGGGGACAATGAGCAGATCTACCTCCAAAGGCTGTTTTGAGGTTTAACTGTAAGTATGTGGGAAGTGTTTAAACAATGCCTGCCACATTGCAAGCACTTGAGGGTTTGCCACTTCATGTCACAGTGGTATAGTCATAGTTGTAGTGCTTTAATTGTCACTGTTACTGCTGATTGTGGGTTTCCCCAGAAAGGACCTGGTGAGTGGCCTGCAGGTAAGCCTGTCTTGATGAAGGTGGCAGTACTCCTTGTCTTTCACAGTATTTCCCACGTGGCTCAGCAGCAGAAGGGCTTTGGAGATTCTTTTTCCAGTCCTTTTCACCTAACAAGCTAAAACATGGGACCCCGGAGCAGGGCACTTTGATGTGGAGCTGGCACTTGTCCCAAGTGACCACCTGCCTTATGCCGGACAGTGCCTAGTATTTCCCAGCAAGGAAGATGGGTGAGGGTGCTGGCCAGGTGCCCGAATGCCAGCACCACACCCCCAGCAAAGTATGCCGAGCTTGACGTTTCTCCCACCATTGCTGCTGTGGCTGATTACCTCTGAGTAACAAAGAGTCGTTTCTAATCCCATTTGGAATCGTTGCTCAAGATAATCCTGTTTCATAGTAATGATATTGCAATTCCGGCATGCAGCTGATTCTAGCTTGGCAGACGTGTGCCTTGACCTCAGGCGACCCAACACACTGCTGCCTGTAAGTCACTGCCAGCTCATTTGCCTAACGTGACTGTCTCAGGGTACTCCCCCCTTCTCCAACATTGTCCCATTCTAGGATTCTGTGTTCAGGGCTGTCTTCATGGAGAATATCAGGAGAGCCTCCAGGGCTCATCCAGGTCAGCTACTTGGGAGAGGGCATTGGATTTCTAGGCACTTGGATGTTTCTACTCCTGCAACTCTTCCTTAAAGACATCAGCCCCACTCTGTGCCATGAGCTGCTTATTTAGATAGCACCAGGCTGATGGGTCAAGGGGTATATAATAGATATAGTAGGTATGTCCGGGTATCAGCAAGGAATTCGGCTATCTCTCATGACATCCACGTGAATAAAATATTATGTAAAGAATAGTTTAGTTAAACTAATAAATGGTGAATGACCTGGTTCATTGTTTATGTATGAATGGACATCAGACTGGAGATTAGACTCTGGTAGTAAGCCATGGGGCTCTGTTCTATTCAGTAGTTAGATCACTGATTCCATTGAGACCACAGATAAATGTCAACCAATTGGCAGATTAAATGAAGCTTAGAGGTAGCTAATGTGTTGGGTGAAAGAATCACGACATGAGAAAAGAACTCAGTGGGCTAGAGCAATGTTTAAATCTGTGGTGATAAAAATGAACAGAGATGAGTGTTTAAGTCTCTGATTAAACCAAAAACCACCTGTAAACTCTAGGGTGAGGAAGACCCAACTTAGCAATACTAGCAAGTAAAGCACAAGAGCTAAAATCTCAATGTGTGCATCAACAGCACACTGTTAAAACCCCAGAAGTGAACTGATTTAGCAAATATTAACTGGTTTGTACCGGGCCCTATGTGCAAGGAAACAGATGGTCAGGCATGGTCCCTGTTTTGGGGAGTATATAATGTAGTTGTGTGTGATGTGGTGGTGAGGAACAAGGGCTCTGGAAAACCTAGCTCTACCTCTTACTTGCTCTTATTTCCCCATCTCCAAAATGGGAATAATAATAGCACCTACCTCAATATAGGGTGCTTGGGAAGATTACAAAGCACATAAAACTGCTTTGTGCAATGCTAGCATATTGTAAGTACACAGTAGGTGTCTGCTGTTGTTATTAGTGTCTTTGGTTTTCTTATTGTTGTTTTCATCCAGAGTCTAAGAGATATACCAGCCCCAATATGCTTTTTTGGATTTTTTGCCTAGAGAAAGCCTAATCTGGGCCCATACTGTGTTAAGATTTCCTAACAACCAGGGCTTGACCACACTGGCCCATAGGTTTGGCAACTGAATATTATGAGCCATAGATTGAAAGACATGAAATTGTATTTAGAACTAGGCTGAGGATATGAAATTGGGATTGTCCTGGAAACTCTGTTATGGGTGATCTTGATTCTGTGGTCCTCTGCTTAGTGTGCTGTGCCTTCCTTGAGCCAAGTACCAAATTATCTCACCCTGCCTAGGCCCACCACTGGTTTCAACCCTTGTCCATCTGAGTCAGACTCCCTCTTATCCCAGCTGGCTTCTGTGACCTGCTTTACGTTTTCTGCCACCTGAAAATATCACTGTCCCTGGTACATATTAGGAGCTCAGTAACTTTGGTTAGGCTGATAGATAGATGTAATGGATGTAAGACTAATGGACGGTCAGATGAGTGAGAACCAGTATGGTATAGAGGAATGTGCACCAGGTTTGGCCCTAGACAGACCTAGATTTCTGTCTTGCTTCCTAGGTGTATTTAATGTGTATGCTTGGGTAACTCATGTTATCTTACTGAGACTGTTTATTCATTTATAAAATGGGGCTTGTATCTTATTGCAGGTAGTTTATATGGACCTGAAATAGTGAATGTGATACACTATGGCTGCTTTATTATGGTTATTTATTTTTACCTTTTGAGGGAAGTAAACAAAAGATTGTTATCCTTGTTTGATGAAACTGGGGCACTTTTCTACATAGGTACCTTGCTTCCTACCTTATCTTTAGTTTGTTTCCTAAGGAAGCTGGTGAAGAACTCCCCCACTGTCTCCACTTCCAGCCCTTGCCCCATGCCACAAGACCTCTAGATTCAACACATGCCAGTGCCTTTGGTCAGGCCACCCTGCTTTCCTGACCAGCTAGTAGACTGAATGAGCCACAGCTCAGCTGACTTTCCAGCGAGCCTCCTGAACTGTGACCTCTCTGCTTCCTTCCCTCATGGAGGTGTGCACTGGGTTGAGAATAGGTCAACTCTTTGTCTTCTCCTTGGGACCCGTGACACTCATTACAGTGATCCTGTGCTTTGGATGTTGGGGGTAGAGGGGAGGAGTTGGAGGAGCTTCTTCTGAAGCTCAACATTGTGTGGGGATGACCTGGAGCTGGGATCATTGCCCTTCTTGCTTCACCAACTCCAGCTGCTCACCAGCCGTCTTTGACACGCGCCTGGCCCAGCATAGGCCTCAGCTCACACCACAGGTTTTCCTCGCTTTTTCCTAAACAATGTGATGACCCCAAGCCCCTCCGGCCATGGAAAGCAGAAAGCCTTAACATCGATCAATGTAACTATCCTCCCATGCATTGTGATGCTCCACTGCCCTGAAAGTGGGAGCTCATCAAGGTCAGTGTGAGCCAGTCTTCCTACATGTGCTCTCACGTCTAATTTAATTACAGCCTGATCAGCAAATTAAAACATGCCTCATAAGGGCTGTGACTCCAGAGGGAGTTCTGTGAGTCCCGGGAGAAAGCAGAAAGGCTGTGGTGCTCAGGAGAGGAAGATGGAGGTTTTCCACAACTAAACTGCCTGTGGCCCAGTTTGGACCCTCAGATAGGAGAAGGCTGGGTAGGTTTGAGACCTGCTGATCCTCTTAAGTCTTTGTCTTCTACCCTTTTCCCCCATTTCCCACCAGATAAAATAATGATTTCATTTATTTGTGTACTGATTCAGAAAGCATCTATTGACCATCACTTACTGTGATCCAGGCACTGGGCAAGAAAGAAGGTGAGACATGGCCCTTGCCTCATAGTCTAGCGGGAAATAAAAATAATAAAAGTAAACAGTCATTCCTTCAAATAAAGACATTTGGTACCTGCCCCAAAAAAGTAAACAGGCAAGCATGACACAGTATGATGAGGGTCACCTGCCATCAGGGTGAATTCTGTGCGAAGAAGAAGGGCTTGAACCCAGGCTGGGTATCAGAGAAGGCTCAGTTGAGTGGTGACCATGTGACTGAGGACCCCTGAATGTGAATGAACACTAACCAGTTGAAGCAGAGGGGACACTTCCAGTAGGAGGAGTGGCACATTTGATGGCCTTTGGTATACTTTGGGGAGCTCATTGTTTTCTCTGGGTCCTTAATTCTTTAGTCCCCAAGATCACTAGATCAGCACAGGAATGAGAAATTGTGCAACTGAGAGATTTCCTAAAGGAATAAGCTTTTGGAACAAGCAGTCAAGTTCAGTTAATGAATAGTAGAAGGGAATCAACTCTTAAAAATCATCTATCTATGTTGCACATATATCCAGCCTGTTGGTTCTAACTGCTGATCATGTTTCATAGTGTGTGTCTACCACATTTAACGTAATTACCCGTTCCCTCAGTTGATTGCTTGCAGCTCACCACTGCCATAGACTGCTGTGATGGACATCTGTGTTTCCCTTTATGGACCTGTATAAGAACTTCTCTGGGATGTATATGCTCAGGAGAAGAAGTGCTGGCCCATAGGGTAAGGTACTTTAATTTGACAAGGTATTTATTAGAACACTGGCTTGCAGAGTGGCTGCACCAGTCTGTCCCTAACAGTGCATGAACAGTCCCAGCACCCGTTCTCACCGACACTTGGCATTTTTCAGCTTTCTAACTTTTGCCAACATATTGAATTCAAAGTGGTATCTTGTTGTTTTAATGTGCATTTCTCTAATAACAAATGATCTTGAGGATCTCTTCATATACTTAACCATCTCTTTGGTTTGTTTCCTCCTCTAGGAATTGACTATTCATATCCTTGCTTCATTTTCTGTTGGGCTTTCTGATCCTAGCATTGCAGCTAAAACCTGAGTTGAGGCAAAGTGGTCCTACAGACTGTTAGCTACCTGGGAATCAGCATAGGGAAATGAGGGGCATATAGCAGAGTGGTAAGGACATGAACTTTGTAGCCAGACTGCCCTGATTTGAATCCTGCCTCCACTCCGTACAGCTGAGTCACTTTGGACAAGTTACTTAACCCCTCAGCGCCTTGGTTATCTAATGTGTAACCTGCCTCATAATGTTGTAAAGGTTAAATGGATTAGTATATAAAAAGTGTTTAAAACAGCACCTGGCATGTAGGAAACTGTATACAAATGTTGTTATTAGATTGCTGTTCTCCTACATAGCCACACTCTGTACCCTGAAGAAAACAGATATTTGTACCAGCACGCAGTAGAAACAAGACAGAGAGAAAACAGTTCTCAGCCTAAGACAGAGTTCACCCTCACACCCTTTGCTGTCAGTATTAACAAGGCTCAGTCCGGTCAGTCAGCTCACTTGGCTGGAGATAAGAACAGAACAGATTCTGATAGGCACACAGAAAGGCAAGCACTGCTACTAGAGCCAAATCAAGGACAAAAATCCTCTTAGGTGAAAGACATCCTCTGATTCCCCAAATTAGGGAAACAGGGTGTCTGGAGATTATTATGGCCTCTGAGGTTGATATTGGCATTGGTAGGCACATCTTTCTACATACTACAGAAACCAAATCCTGAGCTGCCTCAGAGAATTGCTGATATTCTTAAGTCTTTGCCCAGTGAAAACACCGTGGAGTAGTCTGTATAGTTCCTTTGAGTAGAGATGTTTCCTGTTGTAGAAAAACGAGTGGAATGGTGTACTCTGCCCCCTTTAATGCAGCCATTAAGACCATGAAGGCCTAGCCTGTACACTATAGCCCATTTGGCACCAGCTGTTCAAATGTAAGGCAGTGATACCTAAACCCAAACCTACAAAGAGGCAGCCAGTGTGCCGGCTCCGGAACAGAGGGGGGGCTGTGGTTGTCCTTTAGTGATCAAACAGCAGTGCTTGCTTCCATTTGTGCCATCACATTCTCTTTATGGCTGACCTCGTGCCCCTCTTGTCAGCCGTGGGGGCTACTCAACATCTTCCCATGTAAGTTACCTTCTCCCAAATATGGTTCTGAATTTGGGTGTTTGTTTCTGCTTCAGTAAAAAATGTCAGAGGAAAAAATAATTTCATTTCCAAAGTGTCCTCACTGCTGCTCCTGGTTTCTGCTTCTTTTGCTTTGCCTTGACTTCAGACACCAGTATATTCCTTGGTTTCTGGCTGCTTGCTTGGTTTGTGATCTGTGTTCTTCCTCAGCCTCTATCTAGTCCTTAACATCTGACCTGGCTTTTGACTCTGCTTCACATCTCTGCTGCCTGGTCTCTGGCCCTTGGTTCTGTTTTGACTGAATTTCTTGGCATTCTATGGGCCTGGTCTACTGCTAAGCCTCTTCTCACCAGCCTCACTTTAGCTTTCTCTAATCTGCTACCCTTCTACCCTGTTTCTGCCCTGCTGTATAGCCCACAGGTCCATGCAGCTCTTTTGGTCATCAAAGCCAGTTTTGGTTACCAATGCCAACCACAGTCATGTAACCCTCTAGCCTGATTTGGGCTGGCTTCTCCAAGAAGGGCCTGGTTCCCGTGGGACTCTGGGTTAGATGCCTTGTAAGTATGTGATGGCTGTTGGTTGAAGAGCTTAGTAGCTATCTGGCTAGGTGTTTGTTGCCACTCTTGGCCACTGAGCAGCCACAGTTCTTTCAGTCCTAGCAATACCCCACAGTGGGGCTGCTGCCTTTTGAGTTTTATTAAAAGTGAAGGGAATTTTCTCCAAGGTTGCAGAATGAGTCACCAGCTTGGATGTTTACCTTCTTTGGCCTCCAAGTTTGTGAAGTGAATTGCCCATTCCCTTTGATTGTGTTAGCGGCCCCAGGGCCAAGCCTAGTCACTCTCCTCTCCCCATCCTACCAGACCACTGTCTGCCCTCCAGGGCCAAGGGCAGGATACTTGGTTGCTTGGACATGTCTTACGGTCTGCAAATTGGACAGATAGAATCAATACTCATGAACCTGGAGTGGCCCAGGTAGCACAGCTTAGTGACACCAGATGCCTAGAGGGACAGCCTGCCATAGGAAGGGGTGTGATTGAATGATGATTGGACACAGCAGCTGAAGATTAACCAAATTATGTCCCTTTGAGTTTAGATCCACAAACCCTTCTCACTTGGATTTTAAAACAAACCAACTTGTGAAGAATATAGAAGAATGCCTTCTTACCACAGGGCTGTGCCAGCATAAGTCCTGGGAGTAGTCAGGTATAGATCTGGGGTCCACTTTGGTCCAGAATCATGTTATTGTCACTAAGATTATCTGGACAAAGGGAAGAGAGCTCATATTTGTGGAACTCCTTCAGTGTGCCAGGCACTATGGAGTTTTACACATTTATTCATGACCTGTAAGGGAGGTATCATTATCTCCATTATTCTGGCAAGGAAATGGGGTCTCAGAGGTAGTAACATGTCCAAGATCACAGTCAATAAATGATACAGCTCTCATTTGAACCCAGGTTTCTCTACTTAATATAAAATGATATGCTGTCTTCCCAGTTGTCTTCATTCATACTTCTCTTGACTTCCCCAGCCCAAAGGTTCAGGTACACAGAATGATTACTGATTCTCATTGAGTACTTATTATATGTCAGGTACTGTTCTAAGCACTTTACATAAATTAACACAGCCATATGAGCTAGATACTCATATTAATAAATGAAATTGCGAAGTGATGATTTTCTAATTTCATCATTCCTTCTACATTTATTAATTGTCATTCTTCAGTAAGGAAGAGCTTTCCCTTCTCCCCCATTAACTTCTTAATTTATTTTCAATATGTACTCATGGAATCTTCTTTTACTCAGTGGTTTATAATCCATTACTGTCATTATTCTTGTTGATGTTCAGATTGTCCCAGATTTTAAAGCCAGTGTTCTTAACCTCTGTTCTGTACTACTTCTCTATCAGATATATATTTTTTATCACTGCCTTCAGTTAGTTTGCCTATCTATAAAAACATTTTTGTACCTTCTTGGCTTTTAATTCGAGAAACAGGAAGACTGGTACCAATCCTATCCAAATTATGTCTAAACTAAGAGCAAGTAGTCTTCAAGTGAGAACCTGACAGACTTTGTTATGAATTAAATATGAGTTTTAGACATGGGCTTTAGTTGCTTAGAGACCCTCCTCATTTCTTTTTGGGATCATAATCCATATCTGGAAAAATTACCTGTGAAAGGGAACTTTTAAGATCCTGTTAGGGGCACAAGAACAGACCATAGACCAATGGAACAGACTAGAGAGCCCTGATATAAACCCAATCATATATGGTCAATTAATATATGATAAAGGAGCCATGGACATACAATGGGGAAATGACAGCCTCTTAAACAGCTGGTGCTGGCAAAACTGGACAGTTACATGCAAGAGAATGAAACTGCATTATTGTTTAACCCCATACACAAAAGTAAACTTGAAATGGATCAAGGACCTGAATGTAGGTCATGAAACCATAAAACTCTTAGAAGACAACATAGGCAAAAATCTCCTGAATATAAACATGAGCAACTTCTTCCTGAACGCATCTCCTCGAGCAAGGGAAACAAAGGCAAAAATGAACTCATGGGACTACATCAAACTAAAAAGTTTCTGTACAGCAAAGGACACCATCAACAGAACAAAAAGGCATCCTATGGTATGGGAGAATATATTTGTAAATGACATATCCGACAAGGGGTTAACATCCAAAATATATAAAGAACTTACACGCCTCTACACCCAAAAAGCAAATAACCCGATTGAAAAATGGGCAGAGAATATGAAGAGACAGTTCTCCAAAGAAAAAATTCAGATGGCCAACAGACACACGAAAAGATGCTCCACAATCATCAGGGAAATGCAAATTAAAACCACAATGAGATATCACCTCCTACCAGTAAGGATGGCCACCATCCAAAAGACTAAGAACAGCAAATGCTGGAGAGGATGCAGAGAAAGGGGAAGGAACCCACCTACACTGCTAGAGGGAATGTAAGCTAGTTCAACCATGGTGGAAAGCAATATGGAGGTTTCTCTAAAAACTCAAAATAGAAATACCATTTGACCCGGGAATCCCACTCCTTGGAATTTACCCAAAGAATACAACTTCTCTGATTCAAAAAGACATATGCACCCCTATGTTTATTGCAGCACTTTTTACAATAGCCAAGATATGGAAGCAACCTAAGTGTCCATCAGTAGATGAATGGATAAAGAAGAGGTGGTACATATACACAACAGAATACTATTCAACCATAAGAAGGAAACAAATCCTGCCATTTGCAACAACATGGAGGGAGCTGGAGGATATTATGCTCAGTGAAATAAGCCAGGTGGAGAAAGACAAGTGCCAAATGATTTCCCTCATTTGTGGAGTATAACAACGAAGCAAAACTGAAGGAACAAAATAGTAGCAGACTCAGAGACTCCCAAGAAGGAACTAGTGGTTACCAAAGGGGAGGGGTGTGGGAGGATGGGTGGGGAGGGTGGGAGAAGGGGATTGTGGGGTATTATGTTTAGTACACATGGTGTGGGGAATCACGGGGAAAACAGTGTAGCACAGAGAAGGCAACAGTGAATCTGTGTCATCTTACTACACTGATGGACAGTGACTAAATTGGGGTATGAGTGGGGACTTGATAATATGGGTAAATGTAATAAGCACATTGTTTTTTCATGTAAAACCTCCGTAAGAGTGTATATCAATAATACCTTAAAAAAAAAAGATCCTCTTAAGTAAAGTGGATAGACACAGATCACCTGACCATTTTAGATCAGATGTAGAAGAACCTCACGATGTGGGAGATGGATTCTAGTTCTTTGACTTACTGATGAGGACTCTGTGTTTGTGTGCATGGGGGTTAGTGAAATTCATTCATCCATTCAGCAGACAATTGAGCCAGATCCTGTGTCTGTTAATGAAATTCAAACCAGGTGGTACAGGGAAAACAATGAACACTGTAGTTTAGCTTTTTAATAGTTATGATAATTAGAGGAATTTTTTGAAATGCTTGCCATTTATGCCTTCGAAAGCATTAACAATTTTGAAGGCCAGTAAGCAAAAGATTAACATGCTAAGAGAAAAATGGGCAACAGACATTATTCATGAAAATAAAAACACAGTTGCCTATTATGGTTCTTGAAAAAGGAAACAAAACTGACTGTTAAACATATATTTTTTTAAAGTACAACTCCACTAGTAATCAAAGAAATGCAAGGTGAAACAGCAATATGATTCCATTTTCTGTTTACCAGGTAATACACTATGAAAAACTTAAAACACCCTGTATTTTTGTGGAAGGAAGGCACAACAGTTACTCTCATCCTTCTTCCTTTGCTAATAAAAATAAAAATTGGTACAGTCTTCCTGAAAGGCAATTTAGTAATATCAAAACCCTTAAAAATGCTTACACTTTTGACCTAGAACTTAATCTCCTAGGAACTTATCCAAAGGAAATAATCAGAGATGCCTTATTGTAATATTAAAAATAATTGAATATTAAAAATAATTGAGTTGTTTTACCAGAGAGGATTGGCTAAATATAGCGTAGGAATGGTCTTTCAGTGGAATACCTGCAGTTTTTAAAAACTGCGCAGTCATTAAAAACAATGTGGTAGACAAATATTTATTTAATACGTGGAAGGTATGTGTGCATATGTGTTTAGAGAGAGCTTATGTATGATCCCATTCTTGTAGATTAAAATATGCATACATTGAAAAAAGTGGAAGGTTGTTACATATTCTGAAACATTTCCTACTTCCTGATTATCTGTATTTTCTGAATTTTTTATAGTGAACACAGCATTTTTAAATTAGGAAAAAAGAGAAAGTATTATCAAGAACATTACATAATAGAAAGGAAGCTGGTATATGTGGAACACTTCCTAGGTCAAGCACTATGCTGGTTGCTTTATAAATTTACCTAATTTAACCTTGCAGGGACTGTGCGGAGGCTCCTGCCTCTGACCCTGTTCCCTTCAGTCCATTCTCACACAGCTAGTAGAGTGATTTTCTAATAGCAAAGGTTTGGAAGGAAACACACCAAACTATAAATAGTGGTTATTCTTGGAACTTAGATTAACAAGATGGATCTAAGGGAAGACTTTCATTTTTTAATATGTCAATGTGGTTTGCATTGTCTAAGTATGTGTATGTTTTAAGGAGGGAGGAAAAGCATGTCTTCATTGTCACTTCCCTTTTAAGCCCTTCAGTGGCTTACCTCATTTCCCACTGTTCTTCCCCTTACACTCCCTGCTCCAACCCTATTTTCTGCAGATGAAGCCATGTACTCTTTGGCTGCCAGGATTTGTAAATGCATTATATTCTCCCACTTCATCATCCCAGATCTCACTATTCAACCTTCAAGTCTTAAGTACCTTAAATAACCACGTCCTCTGGGTGGCCCTTCTTGATTCCCTCCCATGGTTTCTCAAGGCACATGGTACTTCCATTGTAGCCTTTATCTCACTTTGCTATAATTTTATGCTCTATTGGTGTCCCTCTCAGAAGATTGTAAGCTCCATGAGGGCATGGACCCTAGCACCTAGAGCAGTGAGTGTAACATAGTAAGCATTTGACAAGTAATTGTTGAATAAACACTTTGTATTTTATAGTTGTGGAAAGTAAGCCTTTGAGAGGTATTAAAGAACTTGCCCAGAGCCATTTTCCCTACAATTGTCTTTTTTTTTTTGCTATGATTAATACACAATTACACGAGCAACATTATGGTTACTAGCCTTCCCCTATTATCAAGTCCCCACCACATACCCCATTGCAGTCACTGTCCATCAGCATAGTAAGATGCTATAGAATCACTACTTATCTACTCTGTGTTATACTGCCTTCCACGTATCCCCCCATCCCTCCGCTATATTGTGTGTGCTAATTGTAATACCCTTTTCCCCCCTTATCCCTCCCTCCCCATCCATCCTCCCCAGTCCCTTTCCCTTTGGTAACTCTTAGTCCATTTTTGAGTTCTGTGAGTCTGCTGCTGTTTTGTTCCGTCAGTTTTTTCTTTGTTCTTACACTCCGCAGATGAGTGAAATCATTTGATACTTGTCTTTCTCCGCCTGGCTTATTTCACTGAGCATAATACCCTCTAGCTCCATCCATGTTATTGCAAATGGTAGGATTTGTTTTCTTCTTATGGCCGAATAATATTCCATCATGTATATGTACCCATCTTCTTTATCCATTCATCTACTGATGGACACTTAGGTTGCTTCCATTTCTTGGCTATTGTGAATAGTGCTGCGATAAACATAGGGGTGCACATGTCTTTTTCTTTATAATTTATTTTGGTATCATTATTCTACAATTACATGTGCAATATTATGGTTATTAAACTACCCCTTCATCAGGTCCCCCCCACCAACCCTATTACAGTCACTGTCCATCAGCGTAGTGAGATGCCATAGAGTCACTACTTGTCTTCTCTGAGTTGCACAGCCCTCCCCACACCCCCCCAACATTACATCTGCTAATCGTAATGCCCCTTTTTCCCTCTTATCCCTCCCTTCCCACCCATCTTCCCCTGTCCCTTTCCCTTTGGTAACTATTAGTCCGTTCTTGGGTTCTGTGAGTCTGCTGCTGTTTTGTTCCTTCAGTATTTTTTCTTTGTTCTTATACTCCACATATGAGTGAAATCATTTGATACTTGTCTTTTTCGGCTTGGCTTATTTCACTGAGCATAATACCCTCTAGCTCCATCCATGTTGTTGCAAATGGTAAGATTTGTTTTCTTCTTATGGCTGAATAATATTCCATTGTGTATATGTACCACTCTTCTTTATCCATTCATCTACTGATGGACACTTAGGTTGCTTCCATTTCTTGGCTATTGTAAATAGTGCTGCAATAAACATAGGGGTGCATCTGTCTTTTTCAAACTGGGCTGCTGCATTCTTAGGGTAAATTCCTAGGAGTGGAATTCCTGGGTCAAATGGTATTTCTATTTTGAGTTTTTTGAGGAACCTCCATACTGCTTTCCACAATGGTTGAACTAATTTGCATTCCCACCAGCAGTGTAGGAGGGTTCCCTTTTCTCCACATCCTCGCCAACATTTGTTGTTGTTTGTGTTTTGGATGTTGGCCATCCTCACTGGTGTGAGGTGATATCTCATTGTGGTTTTAATCTGCATTTCTCTGATGATTAGTGATGTGGAGCATCTTTTCATGTGCCTGTTGGCCATCTGAATTTCTTCTTTAGAGAAGTGTCTATTCATGTCCTCTGCCCATTTCTTAATTGGATTATTTGCTTTTTGTTTGTTAAGGTGTGTGAGCTCTTTATATAATTTGGCTGTCAACCCCTTATCAGATATGTCATTTATGAATATATTCTCCCGTACTGTAGGATGTCCTTTTGTTCTACTGATGGTATCCTTTGCTGTACAGAAGCTTTATAGTTTGATATAGTCCCACTTGTTCACTTTTGATTTTGTTTCCCTTGCCCGGAGAGATACGTTCATGAAGAAGTTGCTCATGTTTATGTTCAAGAGATTTTTGCCTATATTTTTTTCTAAGAGTTTTATGGTTTCATGACTTACATTCAGGTCTCTGATCCATGTTGAGTTTACTTTTGTGTATGGGGTTAGACAGTAATGCAGTAATCCAGTTTCATTCTCTTAGACGTAGCTGTCCAGTTTGCCAACAACAGCTGTTGAAGAGGCTGTCATTTCCCCATTGTATATCCATGGCTCCTTTATCATATATTAATTGACCATATATGGTTGGGTTTATATCAGGGCTCTCTAGTCTGTTCCATTGGTCTATGGGTCTGTTCTTGTGCCAATACGTAATTGTCTTGATTACTGTAGCTTTGTAGTAGAGCTTGAAGTCAGGGAGCATAATTCCCCCTGCTTTATTCTTTCTTCTCAGGATTGGTTTGGCTATTTGGGGTCTTTTGTGGTTCCATATGAATTTTAGAACTATTTGCTCTAGTTCATTGAAGAATGCTGTAGGTATTTTGATAGGGATTGCATTGAATCTGTAGATTGCTTTAGGCAGGATGGCCATTTTGACAATATTAATTCTTCCTAGCCAAGAGCATGGGATGAATTTCCATTTGTTAGTGTCCTCTTTAATCTCTCTTAGGAGTGTCTTGTAGTTTTCAGGGTATAGGTCTTTCACTTCCTTGGTTAGGTTTATTCCTAGGTATTTTATTCTTTTTGGTGCAATTGTGAATGGAATTGTTTTCCTGATTTCTCTCTCTGCTAGTTCATCGTTAGTGTATAGGAATGCAACAGATTTCTGTGTATTAATTTTGTATCCCGCAACTTTGTGGAATTCAGATATTAGATCTAGTAGTTTTGGGTGTGGATTCTTTAGGGTTTTTTATGTACAATATCATGTCATCTGCAAACAGGGAGAGTTTGACTTGTTCCTTGCCAATTTGGATGCCTTGTATTTCTTTGTTTTGTCTGATTGCCGTGGCTAGGACCTCCAGTACTATGTTGAATAAAAGTGGGGAGAGTGGGCATCCTTGTCTTGTTCCCGATCTTAAAGGAAAGGCTTTCAACTTCTCACTGTTAAGTATAATGTTGGCTGTGGGTTTGTCATATATGGCCTTTATTATGTTGAGGTACTTGCCCTCTATACCCATTTTGTTGAGAGTTTTTCTCATGAATGGATGTTGAATTTTGTCAAATGGTTTTTCAGCATCTATGGAGATGATCATGTGGTTTTTGTCCTTGTTTTTGTTGATGTAGTGGATGATGTTGACGGATTTTCGAATGTTGTACCATCCTTGAGACCTGGGATGAATCCCACTTGATCATGGTGGATGATCTTTTTGATGTATTTTTGAATTGACTTTGCTAATATTTTCTTGAATATTTTTACATCTATGTTCATCAGGGATATTGGTCTGTAATTTTCTTTTTTTGTGGTGTCTTTGCCTGGTTTTGGTGTTAGAGTGATGTTGGCCTTGTTGAATGAGTTTGGGAGTATTCCCTCCTCTTCTACTTTTTGGAAAACATTAATGAGGATGTGTATTAGGTCTTCACTAAATGTTTGATAAAATTCAGCAGTAATACCATCTGGTCCAGAAGTTTTGTTCTTAGGTAGTTTTTTGATTACCAATTCAGTTTCTTTGCTGGTAATTGGTCTATTCAGATTTTCTGTTTCTTCTTGGGTCAGCCTTGGAAGGTTGTATTTTTCTAGAAAGTTGTCCATTTCTTCTAGGCTATCCAGTTTGTTAGCATATAATTTTTCGTAGTATTCTCTAATAATTCTTTGTATTTCTGTGGTGTCTGTAGTGATTTTTCCTTTCTCATTTCTGATTCTGTTTATGTGTGTAGACTCTCTTTTATTCTTGATAAGTCTTGCCAGTGTTTTATCTATTTTGTTTATTTCCTCCAAGAACCAGCTTCTGCTTTCATTGATTTTTTTCTATTGTTTTATTCTTCTCAATTTTATTTATTTCTGCTTTAATCTTTATTGTGTCCCTCCTTCTACTGACTTTGGGCCTCATTTGTTCTTCCTTTTCTAGTTTCATTAATTGTTCATTTGGGATTGTTCTTCTTTCTTGAGGTAGGCCTGTATTGCAATATATTTCCCTCTTAGCATGGCCTTCGTTGCATCCCACAGATTTTGTGGTGTTGAATTATTGTTGTCATTTGTCTCCATATATTGCTTGATCTCTGTTTTTATTTGGTCATTGATCCATTGATTATTTAGGAGCATGTTATTAAGCCTCCATGTGTTTGTGGGCTTTTTCATTTTCTTTGTTTAATTTATTTCTAGTTTCATACCTTTGTGATCTGAGAAGCTGGTTGGTACAATTTCAATATTTTTAAATTTACTGAGGTTCTTTTTGTGGCCTAATATATGATCTATTCTTGAAAATGTTCCATGTGCACTTGAGAAGAATGTGTATCCTGTTGCTTTTGGATGGAGTGTTCTGTAGATGTCTGTTAGGTCCATCTGTTCTAATATGTTGTTCAGTGCCTCTGTCTCTTTACTTATTTTCTGTCTAGTTGATCTGTCCTTTGGAGTGAGTGGTGTGTTGAAGTCTCCTAAAATGAATGCATTACATTCTATTTCCCCCTTTAATTCTGTTAGTATTCGTTTCACATATATAGGTGAACCTGTGTTTGCTGCATAGATGTTTATAATAGTTATATCCTCTTGTTGGACTGACCCTTTTATCATTATGTAATGTCCTTCTTTGTCTCTTGTGACTTTCTTTCTTTTGAAGTCTGTTTTGTCTGATGTAAGTACTGCAACGCCTGCTTTTTTCTCACTCTTAGTTGCATGAAATATCTTTTTCCATCCCTTTACTTTCAGTCTGTGTATGTCTTTCGGTTTGAAGTGAGTCTCTTGTAGGCAGCATATAGATGGGTTTTCTTTTTTTATCCATTCAGTAACTCTATGTCTTTTGATTGGTGCATTGACACCATTTACATTTAGGGTGATTATCGATAGGTGTGTACTTATTGCCATTGCAGGCTTTAGATTTGTGGTTACCAAAGGTTCAAGGGTAATTCCCTTACTATCGAACAGTCTAATTTAACTGACTTCGTATGCTATTATAAACACAAGCAAAGCTTCTTTTTTTTTTTCCTCCTTTTTGTTCCTCGTCTATTTTTTGTATGTTATGAATCATATTCTGTACTCTTTGTCTTCCCTTGGGTGACATCTCTTTAGCCTTAGGAATACTTCTATCCATAGGAGTCCCTCCAGAATGCACTGTAGAGGTGGTTTGTGGGAGGTAAATTCTCTCAGCTTTTGCTTATCTGAAAATTGTTTAATCCCTCCTTCAAATTTAAATGATAACCTTGCCTGGTAGAGTATTCTTGGTTCAAGGCCCTTCTGCTTCACTGCATTAAATATATCATGCCACTTCCTTCTGGCCTGTAAGGTTTCTGTTGAGAAGTCATATGATAACCTGATGGGTTTTCCTTTGTATGTGATCTTTTTTCTCTCTCCAGCTGCTTTTAAAAGTCTGTCTTTATCCTTCATCTTTGCCATTTTAATTTTTACATGTTTTGATGTTGTCTTCCTTGTGTCCCTTCTGTTGGGAGATCTGTGCACCTTCATGGCTTGAGAGACTTTCTTCTTCCCCAGATTGAGGAAGTTTTCAGCAATTACCTCCTCAATGACACGTCCTATCCCTTTTTCTCTCTCTTCTTCTTCTGGTCCCTGTATAATGCAAATATTGTTCTGTTTGGATTGGTCACACAGAGTTCTCCATATTCTTTCATTCTTAGAGATTCTTCTTTCTCTCTGTGCCTCTGCTTCTTTGTATTCCTCTTTTCTTATTTCTATTCCATTTACCGACTCTTCTGCTACATCTAATCTACTTTTAAATCCCTCCATTGTATGTTTCATTTTCAGATATGGAATTTCTTAATGATTGAATCTCCAACTTAAATTCATTCCTGAGTTCTTGAGTATTTTTCTGTACTTCCATAAGCATGTTTATAATTTTTATTTTAAACTCTCTTTCAGGAAGGTTGGTGAATTCGGTTTCGTTTGGCCCTATTTCTGGGGTTTGTGAGATTTTGGTCTGAACCACGTTCTTTTGATGTTTCATATTTCTGTGTGGTGCCCACTAGTGTGCAGAAGCTCCAGTGTCTGGAGCTGCTCAGCTCCTAGAGTGAAGTTGAGGGTCGTAGGGGAGCGGAGCTGGTGCCCTGTTTCATGAGGTCTGCTCTGTTCATGAGGTGTGTATGCAGTCTGGTGCAGCCTTCTTTCTTGTTGCTGTTTTAAGGTTAGTTGTATTAATTAACTATATTTTTGTACTGTTTTTCGTTTTGGGTGGAGCTCTCTATCTCACCTCTCATGCTGCCATCTTGAATTCCCTACCATTGTCTTTTACATTCACAGTGTTTATGTTCTTTCCAACTGCACCACTCACAGGATTAGAGGCAGATCCAATCCCCAAACATGCTTCAGAATCTGGGCCTCTACTTCCTCGGCCTTTTCCTGCTTTTTACACTTCTTTCTTTCTGATTCCTTCCAGCGTGGTGCAGGTCCTGCTTGCTGCTGGTGCTGACCCAAACCTCGGGGATGATTTCAGCAGTGTTTACAAGACTGCCAAGGAGCAGGGAATCCATTCTTTGGAAGGTAAGCATGGGCTTCCCTGCTGTTCTGAGTACTTTCCTGTGTCTTCCAGGCAGGCAGGCTGGCCTTGCTCTTTGCCAGCTCTCCTAGAAACTCAAAGTGAGAAATTACAAGTCCCTTACCTTCTTGGAAGTTATGGATAACCCAAATACTTTGGAACAAATGCCCTTCACAGTCCCTTCTGGCTCTATAATTTAGGTCATCTCAAAAGTCTTGGATAATAAAATAAAGCCTTGACTTCATGACCTGGGGCAGGGTTGGTGGGGGGAAACGTTTTAACTGGTGTTCTCCCACAAGCATCTCAGCCTGTGAAGCCTCAGATGAGTAGACAATGGAGCTGGTTTTCACAAAACAGTTAAGGCAACTGCATTAGAATCTAGATTGTTCCTCTTCTACTTCCTGCAGACTTACCCTGCCCCAGAACTAGAATAGTCTAACAGGTTTCTGCAGCCTCAGAAGTCCCTCAGCACTCACCTAAATACTGCTTTTTTCCCCCTCCTGTAGTTAAAAATACAGTCCTTTCTCTGGGGCTGACCCCTCAACTTCCTTTTTGACCCAGAACAAATGGTGGGCCTCTCTGTGCCTTGATAGCTGTTCTTTATAAAATGGGGTGGTCATCAGTGCCTCCCCATGGTGTTGCATGGGTGGTGGTTGGGCTTCTTCAGAAGAAAGGGGGTGTGCATCTGCACCAGGAAACTTGGTCCCTTGTCTGTTGGAGGGCACCTGGGCAAGTCATTCCATATTGCCTCTGATGAATAGTTCTTTGAAAGTGACGTCTAAAAGAGGACAGGTTGCTTTGGCTTCAGAAAAAAATGAGTATTTTATATTTGAACTTTTGCTTGTCTAGCCTGGCCCCCTGCCTACCCATAATCCTGTGTCTCTCACAAAGGCTGAGATTCCCCTCAGTTTCCAGCAAAGGACAGCTGAGCAGTGGTTGCTTTAGGGTTGGAGTGATGACAAGATGACAGGCAACTTTGCTGACTGCCTAAAGGTCAGAGCATGGACCCCGAAGGAGGGTCACTCAACGGGAGCAATGTGCTCAGCCCTCAGGGCTGTGACCGAGGCTGCTAGACTGACATGGGTGTGGTAGCCCAGAACAGAGATGTAGTTGCTGCCTCACTGATTCTTCTCAAAGCATAGCATGAGGGAATGTCAAGAGCATCAGAGCCCTGCTGCCCAGATGAAGTGTGAAGTTGCCCTCCCCTTGCCTCTCCACCTCCCTAAGCCTCCTCTTTCTGTCTGGCTCCTTGCTGCATCTAGATCCTCCACAAAGCCTTTCCTCCCCTCTGCTGCTCTTTTGTATGTTTTCTAAATCTTAGCCTTTTATATGGTTATTTGAACTTTCATCTGCCCCATATGTCTTTTCTCTTCTCAGCTTACAGTTCTGTGTGTAGGCCATGATGTATGCCTCCATATATTCCCCACTGAGCTGGAGGGATTATGTTCACTTTGTGTTTCAAACAGAGGAGAATTCCACGAGTACCAAACTTGTACTATATTTGCAGCCTGATACGTGGGGACTTACTCACTCAGACACAGCATTATTGCCCTCAGCTCTGTCTCCTGTTCAGATGCCCTCACCAAAAAGCATGGTGGAGCATTTGCTGAGAGGGCAGGGCCAGATTAGAAGGAAAGGGTGCCTTCTCATCTGCTCTTAGGATCCCAGCAGGGCTCAGGGAGCATTTTTGATTTCACAGAATCTCAGAGCTATGAAGCTGTCTAGTCTAACCTTTGCTGTCATACCATTCCCCACCTCCTGCATTCAAGTTTTGTATCTTTGTTCTCCAGGTTGATGCTGATATTCAACATTTTAGACTGGTAGTTAGCAAATTCTTTCTGGAAATAGCCACATAGTAACATTTTAAACTTTGTGGGCCTGTTGGTCTTGGTTGTGAACTCACGTTGGCTACTGTAGTGCAGAAGCAGCCATAAACAACACAAATGTGCATGGGAATAAACCAATAAAACTTTATTTACAGAAATAAGCAGCAGGCTAGATTTGACCCATAGGTTGTAGATTGCTAACTCTTCTAGGTTTGTTTTCTTTTTTTTGTTCATTCCTCCTTTTCTTTAATTTTCTTCCTTCCTTCTTCCTTTATCTCTTTCTTTTTTGGATAGCTTTCTCTGAATTTGTTTTAACTCTTATGCTAGCCAGCCAATGTTCTAGGTAGGTAAGTAGATAGTAGGCAGATGGACAACAAAATACTGGAAAATGCTGTTATACTCCTTATGAAATAAGATAAAAATAGTATCTCATTTTGTATGATCTATAAATTTAATGAGTAGGCTTTCTATGGATTTGTTTTAGTCACTCAGAAATATTTATTGATCACATTCCTATCTAACAGGCACTGTTGTAGGCGCTGGTAAGTTAGACAAAATTCCTGCCATCATGTACTAAATGTGCTAGTCTTTGATTTAAGTCTTTCTAAGGACTCCATTAAGTACTGAATACTGGAGCACATGATCGGGACATTTTTGAAGCATTATTCATCATTCATGACTGTAAATTCACCAAACTTCATTCTATTTTAGCTTCCATTTCTTCATCTTGTCCACAGTATTTTAAGAGATTTTCTCAGATTTCTTTCTAAAATAAAAATGTATTTAGCATTTGTCATTTTCTTGCCCAGTAACCTTTTCCCAAAAAGATATTATGATATTCTGGCATGGTCTTATCTTGTCCTTAGGTAATCCATACTGGTGCCCAGCAATTGCCTAAGTGTTTAAAATCCATTAAAAAAATTGTAGAATCTTGTCAGGTGTCATTGATAAACTCACTGTTCAGTAACTTGGAAGATCTGCCTCTCCCTGCACGTTTATTTTTTATTTTTTTATTTTTTTAATTTCAGACTACCTCACCTGATTTTCCCTGACATATCAGTTTGGGTATGTTCTGCTCACCAACTTCATGTTCTCTAAGGCCTGGAAGAGTGACAGACCTTTAGAATCATCTTAGGGCTCTCTTCATTTCTTACCATTCTAAGCTTTTAGCTCCTTCTTAACTATATTTTTCTTTCCTTTTTCCACTTAAACATACTTCATTCTTTCATCCATTTAACCAATATTTATTGATCACCTATTGTATGAAAGGCTTTGTACCCAGCTCCTAGTCATTCTCATTAGTGAAGTAGACAGAAAGAAAAGAATCCTGTGGTTTCTTTTCTTTGGATTAAACTGACTTTTTCTTGGGCAGTTAGCCTGACTTAAAGGATATGTGCAGATTGTAGACTAGAATAAGAGATGCAAGCCTCTTGCCCAGAGTAGGTCTAGCCAAATTCACAGAAAAGTCACAAGCTCAGAAAAGTTGGCAGTCCTTCAGTATTGGAGCAGAGTCAGTGCCAAAGTTCATCAAGTTCACTAAATTTCTAATAGATATTTCTGCAGGCTATGGCCTGTGCTCAGTATTGAAAGGAAGTAGTGAGTTGCAGTTTGTGACCTTGACATGACCTTCCTAAACCCCAGTAATGTGTCCCTTGTCTACCTTATCAGTATTGTTGTGAACATCAAGATATAAAGTATGTGACGTGTGAATTGTAAAGTGCTCCACAGTTGCAATTGCTTGTTAGTTTTATTTATTTATAATTCAGCATGTGTTTACTGAGTGTCAGGCACAGTGCCAGATGCTGGAAAACAGAAATGAATATACGTGGTCTGGCCCCTCAGCAGAGCTCCCAGTCAAGTTAGAAGACAGACCTGTGAGCAAGGCAGCACAGTGCAGAGTGATGAGCATGAAGGTAGATGGTGAAAGGATGTAAATAGCGCTGCTATAGGTAGTGATGAGCTCTACCTGAGGGCAGGCTGGGTCTGGGAAGTGTCATAGGGTAAATGACTTTAAATTGGGTCTTAAGGATGAGTGGCAGATTGCCAGGCAGAGTAAGAGGGATGGATCTTCCAGGCAGAAGGAACAACACATGCAAAGACATGGGGTAGGCAAGGGACACCAGGTGGAATCATCTGCCTCCGTGCTGAGGAGAATAGCAAGAAATAAGTTTTGAGAGGGAAGCAGGGTTCCACATGGTAAGGACCTTGTAAGGTAGTTCTAGGGAGCACATACTATTTTCTGAAGGCCATGAAAGGATTTTAAGCAGAGGAATACTCAGTTTACATTTGCATTTTAAGTGGACCATTCTGACAGGTGGAGGATAAATTGGAGGGGAGTGATTAGCAATGGCTCTTGACCTTTAGGGATGATGGACCCTTTGGAGAATTCCATGGGAAGCTATGCTCCTCTCCCCCAAAATACACTTATTATTTCTGGGGATTCCTAAAAGTGATCTTTGGAAATGGAGGAAATAGATGTTAGAAAAATATTAGGAGAAGGTTGAGTGATCAGCAGAATGTGGGAATTGATAGAAAAGGAGGCACTGGTGGTGACACCCCAATTTCTGATTTGGGTAAACAGTTGGATGTCTGGGTCTGGAAGTTCAAAGAAGTCTGGCAGGAGACAGGGGTTTAGGAGTCACCAACCTTTGCTTGATAGTTAAAGCAATGGATGTGACTGAAACTTCCCAAGGAAAGGAGTTAAAGTGAGGGGATGAGAGGACAAGCCCCTCAGTCAGGGTTCCAGCATTCAAGGTGTGAGGTGGAAAGAGGGTCCAAAGAGACCAGGAGATACTGGAGAAGTTTCCCTGTTTTCACTCAGAGAGGCTCTATATCTGTTCTGACTGCTCAAAACAGGCACAGCCTGGAGAGGAAAGAAACTTCCATGCCCTCCTTGCTGAGACTTTGTCATCCTTTGGCCCATTCATAGTGAAACCGTCTGGCTTACATATGGCTACTGCTTCTCAGCAAGAATCCTGCTCAGCAGGACACATTACAGTATCTCTCACCTTTGTCAAGGTTGGTGTTTCTGGCTAGAGGGTAGGTCTATTGGTTCAGGAGATGCTGGGATACTTGGCATAGAAACAGTGTTGGCCTGACATGTCCATTCTCCCCAGCCCTCAGAATGGCACCTTCAGAGGCATGATAGTGTCCTGGAGAAAGATCAGGCTTCAGTACCAGGTACTTATGGTTCATCTAAGCTCTGTCACTTACTATGTGTGTGATCTTGAGCAAGTGACCTAAGGTTCTTGAATTTCAGTTTTCTCAGCTCTAACATAGGGTTAACAATACCCAACTTACAACATTGTTAGGATGATTAGAGATAGTCGTTTGTAAAGCATAGTGACATTTGATGAAGAATTTCTCTGTGGACATGGGTTTTCGCTTAGTGTAAGGCAGGAGACCTTCTTTGAAAGTACTGAGCAACTCATATTCAAAGGGCATTGAGAAGTTGCATGTCTGCCCATCAGATATTCTGTAAAGGGTGTTCTTGCCCTGGGTTATTGAATTAGAAGGCCTCTGAGACTGGTCCCTGTCAGCCATGTGATCTCTGAGGTTCTAGAAACTAGGCTCACAATCACAGGAAGTAATGCGCTTAGAAGAAGTGGAATTTGAGCTGGGTTTTGGAGGGTGAAAAGGAGGAGGAAATAAAAGACATTCTAAGCAGGAGACACAGCTGGAGAAATAGCACAGAGGGGGCACGTGTGGAGGGGAGCTGTTTATCTACCAACTCATTCCCTGGTCATGATCATGACCACATTCCATGCAGTGCCTTGAGCGCCACCCATGCCCACTCCAGGAGAGTTCCACTTGTGGCTGGCTGATAGGTGGTGGGTGGGAGGGGGCGCCCAATCCGCAGGTGGAGGAGGCAGTGAATTAATGGTAACAGTAAACAAGTCGCCCAGCTGGGGATACCACTGGCTGCTGATAAGTAACTGTTATAAACATTGAGTGTCTGGGGCTGTCAGAAATGCAAGCGAGCACACCGAGCACCTCTCATATGTACAATTAAAACAATAAAACATGGCAGAAACATGGCCAGAGCAGGCTATAAATCAGCTTCTCTTCTCAGCTCCAAGTGGTGGCTGAATAAAGATGAGTTGTGCAGAAGCTGGATTGGCATAGGGACCTTCTGGGGGTAGAGGCCTCCTTGTGAGGCTGGACCTGCCAAGGCCAACCCCACCAGCCCAGGTGGCCCCCTTCCCACAGCTTCAGGGGCTGCAGGTACTGGCCTGCTCCAGCTGACCTCCCCATCTCTGTATCTTCAGATGGGGGACAGGACGGTGCAAGCTGGCACATCACAAACCAGTGGACAAGTGCCCTGGAGTTTAGGAGATGGATAGGAGTCCCCACTGACGGTAATGGAACAGCTCTCTATATTTCTCTCCCTGCCCAGGACATGCCAAGGAGTGGTCTCATCCTAGCTCATCTTTTCAGTGTAAGTTAGCCACCCAGCACTCACTGTGTGCCCAGGCCTACCCAGGCACAACAGAGAGAATGTACACCCTTGGAGAGCACAAACTCTGATCGAAGTCATAAGGCTTCCAAGGATGTAACTGCCCAGTAAGCTTGTTAAAGTGCAGATTCCCTGGGCCCCACAACAGAGATTCTGATTCAGTAGGTCTGGGATGGGACTTGAAATTCTGTGTTTCTAACAGGTCTCCACTCTTTGAGCAGCATGATCTAGACTTACAGGTATTAGTTGTGGCCTTGTGTTTGAACTGCTTTAAAAAACTCAACTGGGCCTTCTCCCTTGAAGAGACCTTATTTTCCACTTTAAAGCTTCAATCCTAGAAAGGCTCTATGCTTACACCATGGTATTATGGGTGTATAGAACACTTAATAGCTGTGACATCTGCAGCAATTTTCTGCACCTCTCAGAGACTCTGTCTCCTTATTTTTAAAGTAAAGGTTATTGGAAGAGTTAGACAGAAAACTTATCCCTAGCCTAAAACCTAGAGTGTAGAAGGAAATCCATTAATACACATTCCTGTTTTTATACTATCATCATTATCCTCATATTACTCTTACGGAAGTTCATTCACTTTCTTTGACACAGCCTTCCAAATGCTTTTCAGTGGTAGGAAACTATTGTTTGCAAAGAGCTAAACATTTATTTAGAGTCTGAGGAATGGCTCAGCCATCAACCAACTGTGTGGCCTTGAGCACTCTCTCTGAGCCTTGATTTTCTCATCTGTATAGAGTATTTCCTACTCCTTTGGCTTATTATAAAGATCAAATTGAAGTACTTAAGAAAGCACTTGAGAAAATACAAGTCTCCTTGCAAATACAGTAGTAATAATAAAGATCGAAGACAGGACCAAGACAGTTTTGCAAGGGTCAAGTACAAGTACAGATCACAAGAACTGTCAGAGCTCAGAGAAGAGAATCTCTGACTGAAGCAGTCAAGGAAATAAAATGGTATTTGAGCCTCGAAGTTTAAGAAGGTTTTGTGAAGGCCTGTAGGTGGGTGTGAAGGGGTGTGTTATGTCCAAAACACTTAGAGGTGGGAAACTGAACAAATAGGTTTCAGGCCAGGAAGTGAACTTGTTAGGGTGAAGCATCCACACTGCATATTGTTTTAGAGAGTAATGAGCAGTGAAGACAAAGTGTAGGTAGACTGAGGCCAGACCAAGATCCTTGGGCTTTATCCTTTAGACAGAGAGGAGCCTTGAAGGCGCTAGAGGAGAGGGCACTGCAGGAATGGATTCCTCCCAGGGTGGAGAAGCAGGGCCAGGTGATAAGATGACAACAGTGAAAGTGACGACGATGAGAACAGCAGCAGCAGGTAACATTTATTGTGCCCACTGTAACCCTACAGTGTAGGCACTAAAGGAAATTGCGGCACAGACGTGATGCCCGATGCTAGGAGAACTGTCTTCAGCTCTGTTATAGAACCCAGCAACCATATTGGCCTGTATATACCCCACACTTGGTCAGTTCAGAACCTCTTGTCCAGAGTCTTGGAAGAATTAGGTGTCTGTTAGGCCAAACACTGTTTGGGCAACTCATTCTTTTTATTAATGCCCCTGCCTGTTCCTCATCATTATCAGAGGGTTTTTGCACCTCCAGAGCCAGCAATTCTACGTTTCATTTCTCAGCAGTGCTGGACACTATAGAGTTGCCGGATGGACACTGCATTGTTAATCCTTCACACCTTTAGCCAACTTTGAGATTAAGTGTATCAGGCACTTAGGTTAATTGTTTCCTGCCTTTTAGCCCTCCAAACCTATAACATTATATGTGATTTTATATATATATATGTACGCACACACCCATATGTATATGTATATTTATTTGTATATACACACATTTGACTAGGAGAGGCAGATAGACTAGTTGACATGTTTTATTTAAAAGAATAAATTTGATGCATTTATAAAAATAAGAAAATGTGGGATAGGGTGCTAAATAACTAGTCTTGTGATTTTTAACTGATTTAAATATTTTGTGTATAAATATTTTTTCATCAAAAGTTCCAAATCAGCGATGGGTCCCACATACCACACAAAATATATTAGAGACATTTATATGGATAGCAGGAAGGGAGACAGAGGGCTGAAATTTTCCAGGCACCCAGTGATTGATGGGGGCTGAGGCTCCCCCTGACGCTTTATTGAGTTTCCGATGATTATCTCTCACTGAGACATTTTTTACAGATGACGGTCGAGCTGTCACAATGGACCATGGGGGAAAAAAAACAACAATAATAACACTTTAATCTTTTTACTGCACTGCTCCCTAGTATCTCAGATTCATCTTCCCTGACGCACGCAGTTCATTATTCTGCCCCTCCCTGGATGGGAAATAAAGAAAAATAAATACATATGTAGACACACTTACCCACATACATACACATACACAGAGTATATAAAAGAGACCACCTCAGAACCAGAGAAAGGCAGAATTTATTGTTCTTTTTCCAAGTGTTGAGGTTTATTAGTAGAGATGCTGGGTTGGCTTGGAATTGGCTATTAATTACAGCATTTTGTATTTGTTGTTTATTGCAAGTTTTTAACATTTTGAAGAAAAGACAGAGGAGAGGCAAGCAGGTGTAGAGATGGGGAGCACAGAGGGACTGCGTTTGGACAACCAAATAGCATGGCTAGCTGAAAGGCAGAGGGCAGGCTCCTTCCTCTTTTTGCCAGCCCTGCCCAGGAACTGAAAGAATACTGCTTTGATTAGGACAGGGTGGGGAGAGGGTGAGCTCAGAGTAATTATAAGACAAATCAAAGGGATTCTAGATACCTATAAGCATGTTACTACTTTGAGAGTGAGGAGAGATGGAAAGTAGGGGAGAATCAAATGGAATGTTATAGGTCTATAGATAATAGAGTGACAGACTCTTCAAGAGTTTGCCCCACTCTTTGAATTTGGTGGTGTGAAGGTGGGATGTGGGCTCTGGAAAGCCCTAGCTGGATCTGTGGTCAAAGAAGGGGTCCTGGGCCAGAGAGGATGCCACACTGACTGTGTAGCACCATAGGCAGGGTCAACAGCCTGTCTTCTTAAAGTTTCAAGTCAACCTTCCTGCCCTCCCCTTTCTTTTCGCAAAACTGAAAGATGGGCCTGGGATTCGTAGGGGAAGGCTGATGTGTCTCCAGTAGAGTAAGTGCTGACCCAGTCTTCTCTTTAATCCTTCAAACCTTTTCCAAGCTACTATCATGTGCCACCTCCCATGCTACACTATGCTAAGCAAATAATTAGATGAGCAGAGTCTTGTTCCTAAGGAGAAACCTTCCAGTCCGTGGGCAGAGAGCATTGTGTCTGTGAGAACCATTTTTAAGCAGAGTCTGGTCCTCCAGCTATAGTCCAGCCTAGATGATCATACATTTTTTAATACAACAGCTTTTACTAAGATTTAATTCACTTACTATACAATTCAGTCATTTAAAGTATACAATTCAATGGTTTATAATATATTCACAAGCATTGTGCAGTCATCACTGCAATCGATTTTAGAACATTTTCATCACCCTGTACCCATTATCAATCATTCCCCATTTCCTCTCAACTCCTCCTAGCCCTAGACAACCACTAATCTACTTTCTGCTTCCACAGATTTACCTATTCTGGATATTTCATATAAAAGGAATCATACAATATGTGATCTTTTGTGACTGACCTCTTTCACTGGCATGTTTTCAAAGTTCATCCATGTTGTAGGCTCCTTTTTCATAGCTGGATAATATTCCATTAATGGATATTTCACATTTAGTTTATCCATTCATCAATTGAAGGACATTTGGGTTGTTTTTACTTTTAGCTATTAGGAATAATGCTGCTATGAATGTTTGTGTACACATTTTTGTGTGAACATAATGTTTTCAGTTTTCTCAAGTTTATACCTTGGAGTAGAATTGTTGGGTCATGTGGGAACTCTACGTTTAACCTTTTGAGGAACTACCAGACTGTTTTCTAAGGAAGCTGCACCATTTTACATTTCCACCAGCTGGTTTCTCCACATTCTCACCAGCACTTCATATTGCCTGTCACTCTGACATGAGCCATCCTAGTGGATGTGAAGTCATAGCTCGCATTTTGATTGGCATTTCCCTGATAGCTAATGATGCTGAGCATCTTTGCATGTGATTTTTGGCCATTTGTGTATCTCCTTTGGGGAAATACCTACTCAGATCCTTTGTCCATTTTTTAATTTGGTTTGCCATTGAGTCTTGTAAAGCAGGTGATACCTATTATGCAGATGAGGAAACAGATTCTCAGAGATGATAAGTATTTTGATCAGAGTTACACAGTGAGTTTTGCTTCCCATTCTGACTGCCTCTGACCTCTGTGCTCTTTCTAATACACAAGGCTGCCTGTTGAGGATTCATGGTAGGATTACCAAGGTCCTCTTATGGGGGTCTTACCCGATAGGAAGGGAGGAGTTAAATGTCTATTTGGAGACATTAACTAGGACCAGTTAGGAGAAGCCTCTGAAAGTCAAACAGAGGAAAGTGGATATTATCACTGGTTCCAGGACAGGTGAAGACACGTTAATCTGAAAATCACCATTTTCTGTGCCCTCATTATACTGCATCGTTTCTAATTTCCACAGCAACCCAATTCATAGATATAATGTTCCTATTTACCAATGAGAAATTTGAGGCCCGTGGGGATGAAGTAATTTTCTAGAGTTACCAGGATTAGAATCCAGGTAACTGGATTCTCTCGGACTCAGAATTCTTAAATCTTTCCTATCTTTATAGAAGATAAGTTCTTTTGATGTTATTTGCAACATTTACAAGCTCTTGAGGACAGGACCTATTCTCTATTGCCATGGCCTACCCATGGAAAGTACTTAATTAATCTTTGGTGGATGAATGAGGAGACAGACTAGGGTATGTGGTGTAGAAGAACCTAATTCCAACTGAGATTTTTGGGGGGAGAAGTATGAGTAAGATTTTGGAGTTTACATCCCAGGCTTGGTATTCTGAGGGCTTTGCTTTTAACTTTCTAAACATGGAGCTTGTGAAGAGCATTCTGATGCCCAGATAGCCCTGGCTTTCCTGTAGCAGGACCAGGCAGGTGGAGATGGGATGAGTTTGGCGGGCCTTGTTTCTTTCTTGTTTTATTCACCAGAACATCATAGTGGGAAGGACCCTCAGAGACCTCATCCAGTGCTTCTCAGAGTTTTCCCTGAAAAGTAACACAGAGGGCCTTTTAAATTGTATAGCCTCAGGCCCTGCCTACTGAATTTAAATTGCTGGAGTGGGGGCCCAAGAATCATCATTTTTTTCCAAGTTACCCATGTGATTCTGTTCCTACTAAAGTTTAAGAACGACTGATATATATATAAACTATTTTAAAAATGGGGAATCTGGGGCACAGAGGGATTGAGACATAATATCGAGTTAGTGAAAAGGCCATTTTTGAACCTAGTCCTTTTGTCCCCTTGTCTGTTGTTGTTGCTGTTCCCCATGCCACTTAATTCATTAACAAAAACACTGTGTTCCCATAGTTTTCAGGATAGAATCCAAACCCCTCTTAAGATCAAGCCACTGCCTGTCTGAGCAACCTCACTTCTGCCCACTGTTCCGCCCGCCTTCACTCAGTTTTCCAGGCTCACAGAAGAGCTCACAGTTTGTTGAATGGACGGGTAATGCACTTCATCCTCTGGCCTTTGCAAACGCCACTTGCTTTCCTAGAATGCCCTTCTTCTACCTAGCAAGCTCCCCCTCATCCTCAAGACAGTTCTGGGCAATTCCTTCCCAAGCTGCATGACATGTGCCCCATCTTTTCTGCCGTATGTGCCTGTGAGTGTGTGTCTCTCATAGCTCTCACTACACTGAGGTGCTCAGTGGTGGTGTGCTCTTGGGCAGGTGGATGGATGAAGGCTCTTGGGTGCTCATTTCCTGAAGCTGCATGAAATACTGAAGTGCGGCTGTATTGAATACATACAGAAAATAGTATATACTGTTAACTGTTATCCATGAGGAGCCTAGGATCTGACTGCAGAGTCAGAGGGAAATTTTAACACAAAGTATGACAAGAGGTGTTGTAAGACAATAAATAATTAACTGGTAAATGACAAGCAGGACAGGCATCCAGGGCAGAGATGAGAGGAAAGAACTTCCTGAAAGAGGAGGCCTTAAATTGGGCTTTGAAGAACAGGTAGGGTTTGGAGAGGAAGGATGGTTGTCCAAGCTGCGGAAGGAAATGAAGGGCCTTGCCCTCCCCCCAGGGGAGGTCTCGTGACCCAGCACAGGGAGTCTGCCTCTTGCCCTGTACCCTGGCTGAAGACAAACACAAGAGGCAGAGACCATGACACCTGCAGAGGTTGAGGAGGCAGTAGGATGGCTGTTTTCAGGTTGTAGTGAGGTTTTAATAATTTAGTAGATAAAAAACACCTTGGTGGGGAGGAAGCTGAGAGCCATAGGCTTCCCAGAGACTCTTGACAAGAGTTTAGCTTAGTTTAGCTGGGTTACCCTGAGGCTTGTGCCTGCGGGCACTGACAGAAGCTGTGCAGTGTGGAGGATGGAGCTAGGCAGGCTTGGGGTCTAGGCCTCATCCACCACCAGGTAGTGGTGTGGGTTGGACAGGCTACCCACCCTCTTTACCTCTCTCTATCTTTGTCTCCTCATCTTTTCAATAGAGACAATAGTACTCGACCTATCTGTCCTAGGGTTGTCATGAGATGGGGAAATAATTGCATTGATGTGCTCTCTAAACCGTAAAATGCTGCACAAATGTAAGAGGTTTTCCTCGTGTTTGTCAGATTAGTCACAGAGGTTCCCTCTCATGGAGACAGGCTCACATCTTTAGAGGCAAAGCCACTGCTAGACAGTCTGACAAAATGACACAAGTTCCTCGGAGCATCCAGAAAGGTTGAGCCTGAGGAATAGGCACTCAGAGCTAGGGTTGCCTTTCCTCTGCACAAGGCATTGGGAATAAGACTGCTATTATCCAGAAACCACCCATCTTTCCTCATACACCTTTTCTCAGTGTCCCCCAGTAGACTTAGTGATATGAGGATAAAAGCCATGTTTAATTCATTTCTGTGTTCCCAGGGCTAACCCAAAGGAAAAAGCGACGTTAGTAAATGCTTGTGATAATGTTTTTAAAAAACTGTTAACAGATTTGATTCTTCTGGTAATTAAATATTAAATATTCCTCAAATAATTGCTTATCATGGCCATTTTACAGATACTTCTAATTTAGTAAGTGGAGAGCTACATACAGTTCAGGGTTGTGTGACCCCTTTACCTTAAATCACTGTTTCACATTGTAGAAGGCAGTGCCTTTTTGCAGTTTTAGCAGCACTGGGCTATATGAAGGGCTTCAGGGACTACTTTCACCTCTGCTGGCTCCTTGGCACTTCTGAATCCAGGGAATCCTACAGAATATATGGGCACATAGCTGCCATGGCACTCAGTCTGACCCTGGCCATGGCACCCATGCATAGGCTTTGCAATGTCAAAAGGCAAAGGTGGGAGCAGAAAGCTGACAGAACAATGCTTTGTCATTCTCCCTCTGGCTAGTGGGGTGAAGAGACAGGAAGGGCTTGGGAGGGGAAGCAGGAGCCTGAGCCCATCTCACCCTGTGCTGGAGACAGATGTCTTTGCTGGGAAGGGGACGGTTCACTGGCTGAGTGAAGGCAACTAGCTGTGAACATGGGGCCTCAAATCCCCCCTTGGAGGCCAGCTGGGGCACCAGTCTTGGATGAGTCACCAGCGTCCATGGATTTGCTTATTCTTCCTCGGTGAGAGTGGGTAAGTATATGTCCCCCCCACACCTCCTTTCTACCTTTAGTCACTTTTTTTGGATAGAGAAGAGTGTGAGATCTAATGATCTGGGGGCTTCAACAAGATGATCTGGGACAGGGCTTCTTAAACAGGGTTTTGTGGGAAAAAGCTTACTGCCAAGAGCTTGAACTGTGACTAGGTGAACTGGACTGGGCCCTAGCTCTTCCCGTAACTGATTGTGCCACCCTTCTGAATTCAATGTCCTCATCTGTAAAATGGGGAGAGTAAACTTACACCTCACAGAGTCATTCTGAAATAAATAAGTAGATGAAAATGCTTTGCAGACTGTAATGCACTACTCAATTCCAAAGAGTGTTCTGTGGAACACCCATACTGCAGGATTTTAACAAGGACTAGGTGGAAAGAGGCTGTCAAACAAGAGACTGCCGAGTAACCCACATTAAACAGATGGTTCTTACTCAGCACTGTGCCACTGGGGGGCAGGGAAAGTATGCATGATCCCCAAAGGGAAATAGTATTCACTGAGAGAATATGCTTTTGGAAGTGTAAGACTAGACAGTAAGGGTAATAGCTGGCATGTACTAAGAGGTGGGGTAGGCCAGGCACTGGGACAGCCCCTTTGCTCATAGTGTCTCATTAACTCCTACAACATCCATGAGAGTGTACTGCTTTACCGTCTCTGCTTACAGGTAAAGAAACTTGGCACAGAGAGGTGAGGCAAATTACCCAACATTACACTGTAAATTCATAATGGAATCCAGACAAGTGGTCTGGCCCTGGAGCTCATTTATTTAACAGCCACAATCTACTACTGCCACTAAATACTTATGACTGGAATTATTTTTATTATTATTCCAAAAATAAGGTAATGTTAGGGCCTTATTTATGTATTATACATTTATTTGCTGACTCAGCAAGTATTTGTCAAGCACATAGTTATGACCTCACACCATACTCGGCAGTGAAAATACAACTGTGGAGAAGGCAGCCACACTTCCTGTCCTCATGGAGCATTTAGTGTGTAGGGAACATAGTCAAGCAAACAGGTGATTGCAATAGAACATAATAAATACAGTAATTGGGAGATGCCTCAGGTGCTAGGGGAGCTCTTAGGAGGAACATCTACCTCACACTGAGGAAGTATCACTGGAGGAAGTGACTTATCAGAGACATAAAATGAACTGGAGTTAGCCAGCTGAAGGCACAGGAGAGGGGAAAAGGTCTCAGGCCATGGTATAGTATTTGCAAAAGCTCGGAGGCAAGAAAGAGCATTAGGAAGGGAATGGTTAGAAATGAGACCTCAGAGGTGAGCAGGGGCCTTCCTCATGGACATTCCTTATTAGCTGGGCTATGATGCTGGCACTGTGTTGACATTTGTCCCTGAACTGAATAGCCTCAGATGTGTTCTTTGAGTTCATCTACTTTTTATGGTAAGCACCATTTTTATGGTTAGCATCATTGCGTTCATGAAACTATTATAATTTATCTGCTCAGTGTCTGATTCTTGCAATAGACCATTAATTTCTTAAGTCAAGAACTGTGCTTATTCATTAGTACATCTCTAGAAGCTACCACTACACATTAGTGCTCACTAAATGCTGTTTGTTAAATGAATGATGTGTTTTCTTTGTAAAATGGATTACATCCTTCCTGCTTTCTTGAGCCAACTACCACTTTTCCTCAGGTTCATCATTATTTCCAGCAAGTTGGTGTCCGATGTGGCAATTCATTGGTGCCTTTAGGGGCTTTTCAGGTGCTGCATTCTGTGATTTCCTCTTTCAGCACTGTTCTTTTGCTTCCTAGCACTCGGTTGTAATCAGTCTGCTTGATTCTGAAGCATCTCCCAGCCTTCTTGTTTACTTCTAATCTGCAGTGGGCTGGAAATAAGATCACTTACCATAGTTTAATAAGATTGTTTGCAACTAAGAGTCAGTAATCTCTGAGTTAGGTCCCAAAGGGCTCTCTTATGGGAAAAATGCAGATGCCATTGCACATGGGACTTGTAGGTGAGCTATTCAGAGGCCTTCTTCCTGTTCTTCCTGCTCCAGGAGAGGTCAGGTAGCACTCCGGGGTTGTGGGTGGGGGTGTCATCAGTCTGGAGAGCCTCCATCTGGTGGAGAAGAGCTGACCAACCACTGATTCATTAGGCCACAAGAAAGTATGGTCTGTTCTCCAGGTATACACTCCACCAACTTTGTTTTGGCCAAACAGTTGACATTCTTCCACCTAAGCTAGTTTATCTGGGTACTAGCTACAAACTTCAGGCTAATTCCTATTAAGGCAAGTTCCATAGAAAATTCCTTCACTTGAGCAGGGAAAGGAGGGAGTAGGAGGAGCCAAGGCTGGAACCAGAACCTCTGGGGCTCTGGGCTTGATTCCTCATTTGCAAAATGAGGGTGGTAGCATGATATGATGGAAAGAAAGAACAATTAGATTAGATCTGGTTCTAATCCTCTCTCAACCACTTATTAGCTGTGTGACCCCTGTGCTCCACTTTCCTCATCTATAAAGTGGGAATTATACCTACTATGTAAGATAGTTAGGAGAATTAAGTAGATTGTGTGAAGTGACCATGCCAGCACAGAGTAGGTCAGTAAGTGAAATCTATTAGTATTAGGAAGAGGCGTGACAGTCTTCTGGCTTTTGAGACTTTTAAAAAGGAACTCCAGTTTTGCAGGAGGGGAAAATGTATGCACTTCTCCAAAGACCACTTGGGAAAGAATGGTTTAGGAATTTTTTACTGCTTTTGACTACTTAGGCAAGGTTACTTCTTGACTGAGTTACACCCCTTTAACCAGTGGAAGGTAAGAAGAGCCTACCCTTTGCAGGCCCTGTGCCCTGGGCTAGGGAAGAGGGGGCACGGGGAGTTAGGACCCAAATTCTACCCACAACGAATTCAGCTTAGGAGGAAACATAAGACAGTTACTGTGATAATTTCTACATGAGGCAAAAAGAAATCTCATCACCTAAGCAGCATAGATACTGTTCTGTGAGGTCTCAGTTCCCAGGAACTGGGAGTTGGGGTAACCTTCCAATTTATTGCCCAAACTGGGACCATCCATGACAACAGGCATAAAGCAGGAGCATCCCAGTTGAACAGGGGCATGTGTAATCACCCAACCCAGATGGTCCTGTAAATGTGCTGGAACTGGTTTTAGGTTGTTTTGTATGAAATTGGAGAGAGAGTCTTGAATATTAGCACTGGATTGAGCCTGGGGATTTTTGGTTCTTTGACCACACAAAAGGCTTGTGCTTCTTGCCTTCAAAAAAGTATTGTCAGTACATTTATTAAGGGTAAAAACAGATTACAAAATTGTGATATGGTAAGTTCCAATTTTGTAGGATGTATATGTATGTATGTGTGTGTGTGTATGTGTGTATGTATGTATATATGTATATATATACATACATACACACATATGTATTTTGTATTTTGTGGAATATATTTCTAGAAGGACCTGTTCCAAAATAGTAAATGCAGTTTCTCAAGTTGCTGAGATATTGATGCTTGTTTTCCTTTGTACTTTTCTGTTGTTTCCAAAACTTTAATAGCTTTTATAAATTAAAAAAGTTATTTACAAAATAATATTAAGTACTCACTAGATTGTAAACATCTTCAGAGTAGGGATGTGTGCTCCTTGTCTTCTAAGAATAGCCTCTGTCTCCTAGTTGACTCATCCCCTGTCTCACTCAGCATTTTCTTCACCTGGATAACTCCTCTTCACCCTTCAAGACTCTTGTCTTCTGGGATCCTCTCTTCATGCCCAAATTGAGCTAAGCTCCCCTCTGGCTTTTTAGGTCATCTTAATACCTCTAACATAGCACTTACCTCAGACAGTACTGTAAACATCTATTTCTTGTCTGCCTCCTTTGTCAGATTAGGTTAAGGACCATATCTGATTTATTTCTATGTCCCCAAATGAGTCCTAACACATAATAGTCGTCAGTAAACATTTGTGGAGCTAACTGGCCTCTGATTTACCTCCTCTTGCCTAGCACAGATGGCCAGGCACATAGTAGGTACATCATATGTTTAGTGAGTAGGTAAATGAGTGAGGGAAGAAATTAAAATGCCAAGAGAAAGAAGGTGAGACCGGTGGCTCACTTTTCGCTAATGGAAGGGTTTGTGTTGCTGTCCCCCAGTCCTGGTTACCCGAGAGGACGACTTCAACAGTCGGCTGAACAACCGCGCCAGCTTCAGGGGCTGCACGGCCCTGCACTACGCTGTCCTTGCTGACGACCACCGCACTGTCAAGGAGCTGCTTGATGGAGGTGAGAGTGCCGGTGAGTGGGGTAGAGGGTTGACCGGGAGACAGTACTCGGCAGCCTCTCACTGTGGAAATTCCGTGCTTCCCCAGAGCCCTGTTACCCTCCCAGAGCAACGAATCCTTCATGAGAGTGGCAGTGTGCATGTGTGGTTGGCCCTCATGTGGTTCTTTACCTATGTGTGTGTGATGCACCACACTATCCTGCCTGTCTGTGCTCTGCATATGCTCTGGGAGTTTTCTTGATTGTTACTTTCCCTGGAAGTGCCCTCTCTTCTCCCCTGTGACTTCCAGAGCAGGGCTGATGAATCAAGGGGGAGGCCCTTCAAACCCCTACTAACCCAGGTCTCAAAGGCATCTCCCTTAATCCCACTTCCCCACCCCAATCTAAATTAGACACCTTTTATTACTCTGGGTCATGGCACCCTATTCTTTTCTGTCATAGCACTTGTCACAGTCTGGAATTATTTTTATGTGTTCAGTAGCTTTCTCCCTAACTTGACTTTGAGCTCATGAAGGCAAGAACCATGGCTGATTTCTTCCCAGCACCTAACATAGTACCTGGCACACAGTAAGCACTCAATACATTTTTGTTGAATGATTGAATACCCTCTCTTTGGAGAGCATCAATTTAGTTAGAAGGACAATATGTGCCACCCCCAGACTTAGGCTGGTCTGTCCTGTCCAGATCGGTGCAGAGTTATCTGTCACATGCCAGACGCCTCTCAAGCAGTCCGTTTCCCTCTCACTTCCTGTTGTCCCACTCCAGTCTCTCTTTGGGATAGGGAAGGAAGCGTCTTGCCAGGATGTGTGGTGGCCAGGCCCCTGAGTGAGTATGGCATATGACTCCTGTTAGTGCCCTCACTGCCACTTCTTGAGGGCCTAAGGACCCTTTCTTGGGCCTGGATGCCAAGGTCCGCCTTGTCAGTGGCCATTCTTCATAGAACCTGGGAGCTGGAAGGGTCCTCAGAGGTCTTCTTGGTCACCCTGGTTGCCTGGCCCCTTTCCTCCCAGCAGAAACCTCTCTAACAACTGACTGCCTGGCATTTTCTTGGATCCTGGCAGGGACTGAGGGAACCCCACTTCCTCCCTGGGAGTCCATTCCATTTTAGTTCTTCTCTGACTGGTTTAAATACCTTCTTTTAAATGAGCTGTGATTTTCTTCTCTGTAATTTCTGCCAACTTCTGTCCTCTGCAGCCCAATAACTTTTTTCAAAATCCATTCTTTAGAGAAAGTTCTTTCAGCCCCAGAGCCTTTGCCTCCCTGGACCATCATGTCCAGATCATCTTACAGGCCTTGTCATGTGATTGGGCTGGAGGGATTTCCCATTAACTCCCGAATCCTGCCACCTTCCGTCAGCCACAGCCACACTGGCTTAACACCCGGGCCTGGCGCTTACCCCTAGCCTACCCAGGGCAGCCAGGGTGTGCCTTGGTCTGCAGCACATACATCAGGAGGGGCCGGACTGCTCATGGATGTGGTGACAGTACCTGGGATAACTAGTGCTTGCAGAGCAAGAGCTCACTGCTCTCAGAAACAGACTTAGAAAACGTCCCTAAGCAAGCCACTCGCTTTGTCCTTTAGAAAGCTCTCTGGTGAGACATTTGTAGCTAAGAATTGGAACATTCGCCATGGGAATTCTCTCTGCCATGCCTTAAAAATCAATCAATACCCCCAGCTATTGTCCATTGGTTTACATTCCCTGCTTCCCCTCAGCCCCCAAACACATAGGGAATTCACTCTAAAAAGAGACCCTCTCCCCACCTTACAGATCGAACACCTTTGAAATGAAGAGGCACAGGCCTTTTATGAAGTGCTCCCCATCCTTACCCCGCAGGCCAAGGCTGGCCATTTGAGCCGTTCCAGGGGCATGGTTCCTGCCTGTTGACTTGAACAGATGCCCTTAGCCCCCACCTTTATGGTTCGCCCACCTGCTTTTTTATCCAGCATCCATTTACACCCCTACCCTAGCCTCCCAGCCTCAAGGGCCAAAACCATTAGCCTACTTATTTCTCCCTTCCAGACCTGAACAAGTGGCCATCACTCAGGGCCTGCAGGCCTGCCAACTTCCGACCTCCCTCCCCCCTTGACCTCTCTTGGTCTGCCTGTGTGTGTGACCAGCCAACCGAGAGGCAGGATCCTGCTCCCTTGTCCTAGGGGCTATTACCAGTAACATTTTCAAAGTCTTCTGACCTCAGCTGACCTCCTCCAGAGAGTTTCAGGGAAGGCAGGGGGGCCTGCTTATATTTGCTACCAGCTTTGCTGCAGCAACTTAGAGGGGGGCTCTCTCTGTGAGATCCAAAGCAGTCCTAGACACAGGCCAGCCTGTGCTTAAGAGGCCCACACAGAACCCTTGTTCTTGAAATTGCCTTGTCCACAGGGATTTGGGGTATCCAGATCTTAAAGGGTCAGAGTTAGAGAGGCAGTTGCTCTTGCCCCCTAATCAGCAAGGCCCCATGTGAGAGCTGGGAGGCCGTCCAAGCAGCAGCATCAGTCTGATACTGTGGGAAGTTCTCTGACCCCCTCAGGCAGCAGCATGAAGTAATAGAAAGGATGCCCCAGGCGTCCAGGTTAGGCCACCCTGGGTCTGAATCCCAGCTCCCCATCTACTAGCTATATTGCCTTGAAAATACTACTTTAACTCCCTCAGCCTGTTTTCTTGTCTCTTAAATAACACCTGTTGAGTATCACAGGGATAGTGTGAGGATTAGAGGAAATGTCTATAAAAGCCTCTGGTACATGGTACATGCTCCATGATTGTAGAAAGAAATCAAACTCTTACCCTGGCAGCTATAATCCTATCCCTCCCCAGATATAACCTGTACTCCTTCCCAAAGCCTTCTAAACTCTGTTTCTGCCCGCAGCTTCCCCACCCTGCTGAAAACACCATCTCTTCTTACCTAGATCCTCATACTCTTCAAGGCCTCCCCCTCTTAGGAAGCCTCTCCGGTGGTCTGGTCCACTCTGATAGCACTGCCTTTGAACTCTTACAGTGTTGGGCTGGGCACTTAGCACAGAAAGGTCACTTCATCTTCAGGAGGCCCAGTAACACAGAGAAAAGAACACAAGCTTGGGGGCCAGACAGACCTGGGTTTAAATCTCAGCTCTGTAATGCGACTCTGGGCAAGCCAGTTGCCTGTCTCTTGAGACCTCAGGGCATCCCAAGATGGATCAGGCAATGTGTCCCTGACCCAGAGAGACTGTCAGACTGGTGAGGGAGACAGATATGAAAACAGGCATAACATCTGGGTGGGTGCTCTGGCGGGGCCTGGACAAGGGGCTCTGGGATATAGAGGAGGAAACACCTATTTCTGCCTGGTGAACAGGGATATGGAATCAGTTATAGAAGCTTCCCAGAGGAGGGAGTGCTTAAGCCTTATCAGGAAGGGTACTGGTAGTTCACCAGGTAGATTTCTGTGGAAGGTTTCTGAATTCACTGGCAGCAATTTTGTATCCCCGACCTCCATAAAAAAGTGGGTACAGGTCCCTATTGTTTTCATTTCTGAAGATGGCTGCTTCTGCTCATGTTGCTGGCTTATAAGCAGGAAGGCTCTGCTTCAGCTATTCTCTGTCAAGTACAAGAAAAGATTGGAGGTGGGAGACAGGACAACCGGGAAAAGGAGTAATCAAGGAAATGGGAACCACCTCCCTCAAACCTCTAGCAGGCTCCTCCCAATTATTCCTAGGACTGTTGAGGTGCTTTTGCAGCTCTTTCCTCCCAGGGATGTGATCCTACTGCCAAATCCATCATCCTAAAACATATCTCTAATCATGGCAGCCTTTCTCAAGCAGGGTTCCTCCAGAGAATTAAGCCCTAATGTTCTTAGGTGTCCATTATACACAAGGAATTAATTTCTCTCCCAGGCATAGAACCTGGTACCAGTTATGCCATTCTTGGGAGAATTGAGAAAATTATTACTGAAGTAGTTTTCTATGTATGGTTCAAAGGAGAAACCCCAGTTGAGAAAGGCAAGGGAAGAGTGTGAACTGTGGAGTCAGGATCTGAATATCCACCCTGCCACTTACTGGCTGTGAGGTCCTGGGAGCTACTGACTGCTCTGAGGTTCTTTTTCCTCATCTGGAGATGCCAGTATGTCATGTACCTTCTGAGGTTTTTTCAGGGTTAGGACATGTGTAGATACATCAAATAGACACTTGATATATACTATCTGTTATTAGCTTCAAAAACACACAATGCTCACTTGTTAAAATCAGTGAAATATAAAGAATCCTACCCATCCTAACTTTTTAACCTGGTTTGAGAGTTGTCCTAGTCTGACCCTCACCTGTTTTTTCCCCTCTTGCCCCAATAACCCAGCCACACTGTAGTGTCAATTCAGTGTTCCCACCTTAGTGCCTTTACTTAAGCAGGCCTTTCTGCCTCTATTTTTCCTTTAAGTCTTGGTTTCTCAGCCTGGTAGAATTCTTTTTGCCAGTCAATTCCCAGCTCTAATGTCACCTCCCTTCTGAAGTCTTCCCTTTTCCCTGGGATTTGGCTCCAGTCCTCCCTACCAGACTGAGGCAGATTGAGAGCAATGACTATGCCTTCTTTATCCTTCCTCCTTTGCCACAATGCTCAGCACATAGTTTAGTGTGCGTTTGGGTGTGCTGATAAATCTCCAAAGCCACTGTAGGTTTTCTACCACTTGGAGGTGTGGTATCTTTGCTTCCTGGCCTGCTCGTTCTTAGTGCCGTAGTGTATCTGCCTTTTTAGAGCTTCACATGTGAGCCACCTCTTTGCAACTGTTTTCCTTCTCACAGTCACAGTGCCGCTGCCTCCGGTGATCATCACCTCAGCAACACCATGGGCTCTAAGAAACCAATAGCGCTTTCCCCAGAGCTTCCCTCAGCCTCTTTCCTGCTTACTTCTATGGCTTCTCCTGGCTTCTCTCCAAGTACGTGGCCCAGTTGTCAGTGTTAACCAGCCATCATCAAATGAGGCCTTAAATTCCTCATTATCTCCACCTGCAGTAAAGATCCTTTCCAGTGCTGACATCTTCCCTTTAACAGCCTGTTAGTTTGTTGTCAGGCCTGGAAACTTAGAGTTCCAGTTCTTGTTCCACTTCACTGTCCACCTGGCTCTACTGCCAGAGGGAATTGGCTTTGCCTCAGGCTCTTCTCTGTGGAAACTTCACTCTCTGATTCTTGCCAGCAATGCAAAGAAGAAGGGTAATGAACACTGGCTGAAGATCAGAAGCTCTGGCCCTGCCCCTGACAAATCCTTTCTCCTTCAGGCAAATCCTTTCTCCTCCTCAGTAAAATAGAGGAGTTAGGGTAGTTGATCCCAAGAACCCCTTCCAGCTCCAGCATCCCTGTAGCCCCTGGGCAAGTCTTTTCATTCATTTTTCAAATACTTACTGAACATCTCTCTTGTCATAGGCTCCACCCTAAGCACCTGGGAAATAAAGATGATCCAGATGTCTTTGCCCTTAAGGAACTCATAGTTCAATGAGGAAATCAGACATTTTAATAAAGAATTGCCATCTGGTGTATTAATGGAGATGTATAGAAGGTGTTGAAGGATCATAAAGAAAAGACCTTTTAAATCTCAGGGAAGGGTAGGGAAAGACTAGTGTAGGACATGGTGTTTGCACTGAATCTTAAAGGATGAATGCAAGTTCATTAGGCATATGAGGGAGAGAGGCAGAGGGAACAGCATGTTCAGAGGCAAAGAGTATGAAGCAGAATACTTTATTCAGTATGTTTCAGGTAGTTCAGAAGAGCTGAATTTATAGGGCATGGATGGAAGGGTCAGAAGACAAGAATAAGCAGGCACCTTATGCTTGTAGCATAAGCTTTGCTGAGGAAATTGTACTTTTTCTCCAGTTAGAAACAATTAAGATTTAGGGGAGGGAAGGATTGGATTTCTGTTAAACAGAAAAGATGGCTAGAAGTTTCAAAGACATTTGTCAGTAGTAGTTAAATGGATAAATTATGGAATGTTCACCAATGGAATAATGAATTAATAAATGAACAAATGAACAAACTCTTGCTCTATGCAACAACACAGATGAATTTCACAAACCTAACATCTGGACATGGGAGAGTACTTACTATATAACTCATTTATATGTAAGTTCAAAATACATAAAACTAACCAATGGTATAAGAACTCAACGTAGTAGTTACCCTCCATGGGGCAAATAGTGACTGGGAGAGGGCACAAAGGGGCCCCTGGAATGTGGAATGTTCTGTTTCTTTACAGAGATGCTGATTATGCAGGTGTATTCACCTTGTGAAAATTCTTTGAGCTGTACCCTTAGGTATTTTGTGTACTTTTCTTATACATTGTATACTTGAAAGAGAGGTTTAAAAAGAAAAAAATGGATTAGAAGAAGCATGATTGGAGAAAGGGAAAGTATTTCATTTGAACACTATTGTAATTGTTTAGGTGAGGCCTAAACCAAGGCAGTTGCAGGGGGAAAGGAGAGAAGAAGACTAAATATTCAGGAGTAGAATCAGTAGGATCACTCTCCTCCAGTGACTCTAGCCTTCTCTTGTCCATCAGAACATCGAGCTCCTTCCCTTCTCGGCCTCTGTACCCGTCTCTCCCAGTGATGGGAATATCTCTCCCTTGGGAATTCAGGTCTCAACTCAACATCCCCTCCCTCAGAGAGGTAGTCCCTGACCACCCTAACAAAATAGCTGCCTCAGTCACTTTCTATCATATTACCCTATTTTACCTTCTTGATGGTACTTATCAGTCCCTAAAACAATTGTGTGTATTTGTTTGCATGCTTATCATCTCTCTCTCCCCCTAGGATGTAAGCCTTGTGATCACAGAGATCTTGTCTCTTTATTTTACTGCTATATTCACAGGTCTAGAAAAAAACTCACAACTGGAATACGGTAGGTGATTAATAAATAGCTGTTGACCAAGGAACCTCGGGGACAAAGAAATCTAGAGATGTATAACAGGCAGTTGGATAAATGAGTCTGAAGCTCAGGAGAGAAAGGACTCTAAATTGGATATGAAGATTCAAGAGTTGTCCATCTCTTGGGGGTGGTGGAAGCTGGCTGAGTCTGTGAGTTGTCCTTGGAAAGTTGTAGAGCTAAAGAGTCTTAGGGACACGATTGAGAGAAACTACATTTCACATGTGAGCATCAAAAGAGGAGCCAGTGCAAAAGATTCAAGGAAACAGGGAAAAGGAGAAGCAGAAGAGAGTAGTGGGGAGTGGGTTACTTTAAGGCAGTGCTTCTCAGTCTATGAAAGACCTCTTTTTGTTGTTTGAATTTGCAATCTATCAGAAACAGAAGTCACAATAGAAGTGAATTAATAGAAATTTTTAATTTTAAGAAGGCATTCAAAATAGAGGCCCAACTTTGTCATTAGGTTCAACAAATATAAAATCACTCTACGTCTTTATAAAAGTTTCAGACACTTACTCTCACTGCTGTACTCATCTCATCAAGGATGGTTCACAAACCAGCACCAGCACCTGGACCACACTTTAAGCACCATTGCTCTATTGGTATGCCTGAGCAAGAAGGGAAGACAAAGGAACAGAATATAAGCTCTGCCCCAAGTAGCTTAAAGTCCCGTGAGGTAGACAGTTTGGGACACATAACCATACTATGTGACAGAGGGATCAAATCACTGCCATTACAACAGGCACTGGGGACTATGATCTGCCCCAGCTCACTCCTGAAGAACCTTTGGCAGATCACAGCCCTTCTCTGGCATCACTTTCTTCATCCATATGATAAAGAGATCATGTCAGATAATAGGATGTTAAAGGTTTCCTCACACTGGATACAGAGTAAAAACCCTCCATGCCCATAGTTATCTGTGGAAGTGAAGGGGAGCAACTTTTAATGGTACAAGGTTTCTTTAGGGGATGATGGAAATATTCTAAAATTAGATTATGGTGATGGTTGTAAACTCTGTAAATATACTAAAAAACCATTAAATCATATACTTGAAGTGGGTACATTTTTTTTATTAAGGTATCATTGATACACAATCTTATGCTCAGGTTTCACATGAGCAACATTGTGGTTACTACATTCCCCCCTATCATCAAGGCCCCACCACATACCCCATTACAGTCACTGTCCATCAGCATAGTAAGATGCTGTAGAATCACTGCTTGTCTTCTCTGTACTATACTTCCTTCCCCATGCCCCCACTATATTATGTGCGCTAATCATAATACCCCTTAATCCCCTTATCCTTCCCTCCCTTCCCGCCACCCTCCCAAGTCCCTTTTCCTTTGGTAACTGTTAGTCCATTCTTGGGTTCTGTGAGTCTGGTACTGTTTTGTTCCTTCAGTTTTTGCTTTGTTGTTATACTCCACAGATGAGTGAGATCATTTGGTACTTGTCTTTCTCCACTTGGCTTATTTTACTGAGCATAACACTCTCTAGCTCCATCCACGTTGTTGCAAATGGTAGGATTTGTTTTCTTCTTATGGCTGAATAATATTCCATTGTGTATATGTACCAACATCTTCTTTATCCATTCATCTACTGATGGACAGACACTTAGGTTGCTTCCATGTCTTGGCTATTGTAAATAGTGCTGTGATAAACATAGGGGTGCATGTATCTTTTTGAATCTGTGATCCTGTTTTCTTAGGGTAAATACCTAGGAGTGGAATTCCTGGATCAAGTGGTATATCTATTTGTAGTTTTTTTGAGGAAACTCCATATTACTTTCCACAATGGTTGAACTAATTTACATTCCCACCAACAGTGTAGGAAGGTTCCCCCTTATCCGCATCCTTGCCAAAATTTGTTGTTGCTTGTCTTTTGGATGTTGGCCATCCTAACTGGTGTGAGGTGGTATCTCATTGTGGTTTTAATTTGCATTTCCCTGATGATTAACGATGCGGAGCATCTTTTCGTGTGCCTGTTGGCCATCTGAATTTCTTCTTTGGAGAACTGTCTGTTTAGATCCTCTGCCCATTTTTTAATAGGGTTATTTGCTTTTTGGGTGTTGAGGCACATGAGCTTCTTACATATTTTGGATGTTACCCCTTATCAGATATGTCATTTATGAATATATTCTCCCATACTATAGGATGCCTTTTTGTTCTACTGATGGTGTACTTTGCTGTACAGAAGCATTTTAGTTTGATATAGTCCCACTTGTTCATTTTTGCTTTTGTTTCCCTTGCCTGGGGAGATATGTCCATGAAGAAGTTGCTCATGTTTATATTCAAGAGAGTTTTGCCTATGTTTTCTTCTATGAGTTTTATGGTTTCATGACTTACATTCAGGTCTTTGATCCATTTTGAGTTTACTTTTGTGTATGGGGATGACAGTGATCCAGTTTCATTCTCTTACATGTAGCTGTCCAGTTTATCCAACACCGTTGTTGAAGAGGCTGTCATTTCCCCATTGTCTGTCCATACTCCTTTATTATATAGTAATTGGCCATATATGTGAGGGTTTATATCTGGGCTCTCTATTCTATTCCATTGATCTATGGCTCTGTTCTTGTGCCAGTACCAAATTGTCTTGATTACTGTGGCTTTGTGGTAGAGCTTGAAGTCAGGGAGCGTAATCCCCCCAGATTTATTCTTCCTTCTCAGGATTGCTTTGGCTATTCTTGTGGTTCCATATGAATTTTAGAACTATTTGTTCCAGTTTGTTGAAGAATGCTGTTGGTATTTTGGTAGGGATTGCATTGAAACTGTATATTGCTTTAGGCAGGATGTCCATTTTGACAATATTAATTCTTCCTATCCATGAACATGGGATGTATTTCCATTTATTAGTGTCTTCTTTAATTTCTCAAGAGTGTCCTATAGTTTTCAGGGTATAGGTCTTTCACTTCCTTGGTTAGGTTTATTCCTAGGTATTGTATTCTTTTTGATGCATTTGTGAATGGAGTTGTTTTCCTGATTTCTCTTTCTGCTAGTTCATCATTAGTATGTAGGAATGCAACAGATTTCTGTGTATTAATTTTGTATCCTGCAACTTTGCTGAATTCAGATATTAGTTCTAGTAGTTTTGGAGTGGATTCTTAAGAATTTTTTATGTACAATATCATTCATCTGCAAACAGTAATTGTTTTAACTTCTTCCTTACCAATCTAGATGCCTTTTATTTCTTTGTGTTGTTTGATTGCTGTGGCTAGGACCTCCAGTCCTATGTTGAATTAAAGTGGGGAGAGTGGGCATCCTTGTCTTGTTCCCAATCTTAGAGGAAAAGCTTTCAGCTTTTCACTATTAAGTATGATGTTGGCTGCGGGTTTGTCATATATGGCCTTTTTTATGTTGAGGTACTTGCTCTCTATACCCATTTTGTTGAGAGTTTTTATCATGAGTGGATGTTGAATTTTGTCGAATGCTTTTTCAGCAGCTGTGGAGATGATCATGTGATTTTTGTTCTTTTTATTGATGTAGTGGATGATGTTGATGGATTTTTGAATATTGTACCATCCTTGCATCCCTGCAATAAATCCCACTTGATCATGATGGATGATTTTTTTGGTGTGTTTTTGAATTTGGTTTGCTAATATTTTGTTGAGTATTTTTGCATCTATGTTCATCAGCGATATTGGTCCATACTTTTCTTTTTTTGTGATGTCTTTGCCTGGTTTTTCATGTTAGGGTGATGTTGGCTTCATAGAATGAGTTTGCAAGTATTCCCTCCTCTTCTACTTTTTGGAAAACTTTGAGGATGGGTATTAGGTCTTCTCAAAATGTCTGATAAAATTCAGCAGTGGGGCCCTCTGGTTCCAGGGATTTGTTCTTGGGTAGTTTTTTGATTACTGATTCAGTTTCATTGCTGGTAATTGGTCGGTTCAAATTTTCCATTTCTTCCTGGGTCAGCCTTGGAAGGCTGTATTTTTCTAGAAGGTTGTCCATTTCTTCTAGGTTATCCAATTTGTTAGCATATAATTTTTTATAGTATTCTCTAATAATCCTTTGTATTTTGGTGGTGTCCGTAGTGATTTTTTGTTTCTCATTTCTGGAAATGGGTGAATTTTAATATTACTTAAATTGTATCTCAGTAAAGCTGTGGAAAAAAAAAACAAAAACAAAAAAGAAAGAAAATCCTCCATGTCACTCAAAACCAGAAAAGGTTTTCTTGGATGAGTGAGTGGTTGCAGGCTAGGAAGCCAGGAGGACTCAACTGGCCCCATAGCTAAGGTGGTGGATAAGAGGAGCCCCTCTGTGGCATATCAAAGTTTCTTTTTAAATAATACTATTAAAAACTTCTCTTACCTGTACTGATTTCTACTCATTTCCTTTTATTACTTTAGCAAGTATTTATAGCAGCCCAGCCTCATGAAGCTTAAAGTCTGGCAGTGCATAGACATTAGGCAAAAAATTACAAAGCTATTAGCTAATTACTATTGAAATAAGTATTATTTAATGAAGAATAGAGGGTACTATGAGGGCATAATGAGGACCTAATCTAATCTGAAGGGGGTGAGGGAAGTCTTCTTTGAGCAAAGGGCATATATATTAAGACCTGAGGTGTGGATGTTAGGTTTTCTCTTAACTTGAGAAAATCCTCAGGAGAGCAATGGCCATTAGTCATCCAAGGAACCCTGCACTCCGATTGGGATTCAAGATGGCGGCGTGAGAGGGGAGACAGAGAACTCCTCCCCAAACCACTGATAGTGTGAAAATATAGTTAATACAACTAACCCTAAAACAGCAACAGGAAATAAGGCTGCACCAGACTGCATACAGACCTCACAAACAGAGCGGACCTCACAAAACAGGGTAATGTACAAAAGCCTTGATCCAGTGGGACCCGAGCCCTTCCCCCACCCCAGCTCACTGGCGGGAGGAAGAGAAATGGAGTTGGTGAGTGAGGGGAAGCCTGGGACTGCTGAACACCTAGCCCTGGAGATCTGCTTTGTAAGCATAAATTTACACTGTGTGGTGCTCTGGCGGATGGGGAGCTGGGACAGGCAGAGTGCTTGAGAGACAGATTCCAGCCATTTGTGGAGGACAGGATCCACACTCGGCTGCTCTGAGACAAGGGAAAGGGAGGCGGTCTGAGAGGCTTCCTAGCAGTGAGAGGGCTGCTGAAGGTGTGGGGTTTGCATGGAGCTTGCTGTATGGGAGAAGGGATAGGGAGACAAGGTTGTCTGGGTGCGCTCTGCCCAGCAGATTGGGAACTTCGGGGAGCTTCAGCCGCTCCATCCCCCTGGCTGGCTACTCAACTCCGAGGCCCCCCACTGTGATACGCAGCCTGCTGAGCTTTCCTCCTGGCCTGACAGCACCTGCACGCAAACTGGCAGTCACTGCTCTGGCATCAGGCCAGCCAGAGAGAGGCCTCACCTACAACACCTAGACGCCAAGCACAGAGGCTTACACTTGTGTGCTCGGCCCACTGGCTGTGATACTGGAGACAGGCACCACAGACAGGACTCAGGAAACAGATCTTTCCTTCCTCTAGGCACCAGCTTTGTTCCCCTATAACCCCCAATCTCACTCTAGGGGCTGAGCAGCTGGAGAGACTGAAGCTTCTGGGCAATAGAGGGCACCAAACAACTATGAAACGTCAGAAGAACATGGTACAGACCAAAATCTCACAAACCCCAGAAAGACGGCCAAATGAAACTGAACTCACTAATCTTCCTGAAAGAGAGTTCAAAATAAAAATTATAAACATGCTTATGGAGATACAGAAAAATATTCAAGACCTCAGGAATGAATTTAAGATGCATATTCAATCATTAAGAAATTCCATATCTGAAATGAAACATACAATGGAGCGATTTAAAAACAGATTAGATGTAGTAGAAGAGATGGTAAATGGAATAGAAATTAGAGAAGAGGAATACAAAGAAGCTGAGGCACAGAGAGAAAAAAGAATCTCTAAGAATGAAAGAATATGGAGACAACTGTGTGACCAATCCAAACAGAACAATATTCACATAATAAGGATACCAGAAAAAGAAGAGAGAAAAAGGGATAGAAAGTGTCATTGAGGAGGTTATTGCTGAAAACTTCTCCAATCTGGGGAAGGAGATAGTTTCTTAAGCCATGGAGATTCACACATCTCCCAACACAAGGGACCCAAAGAAGACAACCTCAAGACATATAATAATTAAAATGGCAAATCTCAAGAATAAAGACAGACTTTTAAAAGCAGCTAGAGAGAGAAAAAGATCACATACAAAAGAAAACACATCAGGCTATCATCAGATTTCCCAACAGAGGCCTTACAGGCCAGAAGGGAGTGGCATGACATATTTAATGCAATGAAGCAGAAGGGCCTGGAACCAAGAATACTCTACCCGGCAAGGTTATCATTTAAATTTGAAGGAGGGATTAAACAATTTTCAGATAAGCAAAAGCTGAGAGAATTTACCTACCACAAACCACCTCTACAGTGCATTTTGGAGGGACTCCTATAGATGGAAGTATTCCTAAGATGAAATAGATGTCACCTAAGGAATAGACAAAGAGTACAGAATATGATTCATAACATACAAAGCATGGAGGAGGAAAAAAAAAGAATCTTTAGGTTGTGTTTGTAATAGCATACAAAGTGAGTTAAATTAGACTCTTAGATAGTAAGGGAATTACCCTTGAACCTTTGGTAACCACAAATCTAAAGCCTGCAATGGCAATAAGTACATAACTATTGATAATCACCCTAAATGTAAATGGACTGAATGCACCAATCAAAAGATGTAGAGTCACTGAATGGATAAAAAAGCAAGACCCATCTATATGCTGCCTGCAAGAGACTCACTCACCCAAAGACATACACAGACTGAAAGTAAAGGGAGGGAAAAATATATTTCATGCAAACAATAGGGAGAAAAAAGCAGGAGTTGCAGTACTTGTATCAGACAAAATAGACTACAAAACAAAGAAAGTCACAAGAGACAAAGAAGGACATTACATAATGATAAAGGGGTCAGTCCAACAAGAGGATATAACTATTATAAACATCTATGTACACCACATAGGATCACCTACAAATGTGAAACAAATACTAACAGAATTAAAGGGGGAAATAGAATGCAATACATTCATTTTAGGAGACTTCAACATACCACTTACTCCAAAGGACAGATCAACCAGACAGAAAATAAATAAAGAGACAGAGGCATTGAACAACATATTAGAACAGATGGACATAACAGACATCTACAGAACACTCCATCCAAAAGCAACAGGATACACATTCTTCTCAAGTGCACATGAAAATTTTCAAGAATAGATCATGTACTAGGCCACAAAAAGAGCCTCAGTAAATTCAAAAAGATTGAAATTGTACCAACCATCTTCTCAGATTCCAAAGGTATGAAACTAGAAATAAATTACTCCAAGAAAATGAAAAAGCCCACAAACATATGGAGGCTTAATAACATGCTCCTAAATGATCAATGGATCAATGACCAAATAAAAACAGAGATCAAGCAATATATGGAGACAAATGACAACAATAATTCAACACCGCAAAATCTGTGGGATGCAACGAAGGCCGTGCTAAGAGGGAAATATATTGCAATAGAGGCCTACCTCAGGAAAGAAGAACAATCCCAAATGAACAGTCTAAACTCACAATTAATGAAACTAGAAAAGGAAGAACAAATGAGGCCCAAAGTCAGTAGAAGGAGGGACACAATAAAGATTAAAGCAGAAATAAATAACACCGAGAAGAATAAAAAAATAGAAAAAATCGATGAAAGCAGAAGCTGGTTCTTGGAGGAAATAAACAAAATAGATAAACCACTGGCAAGACTTATCAAGAAAAAAAGAGAGTCTACACACATAAACAGAATCAAAAATGAGAAAGGAAAAAATCACTACAGATACCACAGAAATACAAAGAATTATGAGAGAATACTATGAAAAATTATGAGGTAACAAATTGGATAACCTAGAAGAAATGGACAACTTTCTAGAAAAATACAACCTTCCAAGGCTGACCCAGGAAGAAACAGAAAATCTGAATAGACCAATTACCAGCAAAGATATTGAATTGGTAATCAAAAAACTACCTAAGAACAAAACTTCTGGACCAGATGGTATTACTGCTGAATTTTATCAAACATTTAGTGAAGTCCTAATAGCCATCCTCCTTAAAGTTTTCCAAAAAAGTAGGAGGGAATACTCCCAAACTCATTCAACGAGGCCAACATCATTCTAATACCAGAACCAGGCAAAGACACCACAAAAAAGAAAATTACAGACCAATATCCCTGATGAACATAGATGCAAAAATACTCAACAAAATATAAGCAAACCGAGTTAAAAAATACATCAAAAGAATCATCCATCATGATCAAGTGGGATTCATCCTAGGGATGCAAGGATGTACAACATTCGAAAATCCGTCAACATCATCCACTACATCAACAAAAAGAAGAACAAAAACCACATGATCATCTCCATAGACGCTGAAAAAGCTTTCGAAAAAATTCATTGTCCATTCATGATAAAAACTCTCAACAAAATGGGTATAGAGGGCAAGTACCTCAACATAATAAAGTCCATATATGACAAACCCACAGCCAACATTCTACTTAACAGCGAGAAGCTGAAATCTTTTCCTTTAAGATTGGGAACAAAACAAGGATGCCCACTCTCCCCACTTTTATTCAACATAGTACTAGAGGTCCTAGCCACGGTAATCAGACAACCCAAAGAAATAAAAGGCATCCAGATTGGTAAGGAAGAAGTCAAACTGTCCCTGTTTGCAGATGACATGATAGTGTACATAAGAAAACCCTAAAGAATCCACTCCAAAATTACTACTAGATCTAACATCTGAATACAGCAAAGTTGCAGGATACAAAATTAATACACAGAAATCTGTTGAATTTCTATACACTAACGTTGAACTAGCAGAAAGAGAAATCAGGAAAACAATTCCATTCACAACTGCATCCAAAACAATAAAATACCTAGGAATAAACCTAACCAAGGAAGGGAAAGATGTATACTCTGAAAACTACAAGACACTCATGAGAGAAATTAAAGAAGATACCAATAAATGGAAATACATCTCATGCTCATGGATAGGAAGAATTGATATTGTCAAAATGGCCATCCTGCCTAAAGCAATCTACAGATTCAATGCAATCCCTGTCAAAATACCAAGAGCATTCTTCAATGAACTAGAACAAATAGTTCTAAAATTCAAATGGAACCACAGAAGACCCCGAATTGCCAAAGCAATCCTGAAAAAGAAGAATAAAGCGGGGATAATTACGCTCCCTGACTTCAAGCCCTACTAAAGCCACAGTAATCAAGACAATTTGGTACTGGCACATGAACAGACCCATAAACCAGTGGAACAGAATAGAGAGCCCAGATATAAACCCAAGCATATATGGTCAATTAATACATGATAAAGGAGCCATGGATATACAATGGGGAAATGACAGCCTCTTCAACAGCTGGTGTTGGCATAACTGGATAGCTACATGTAAGAGAATGAAACTGGATTATTCGATTACTGTCTAACCCCATACACAAAAGTAACCTCCCTATACACAAAAGTAAACTCAAAATGGATCAAAGACCTGAATGTAAGTCATCATAAGATAAAACTCTCAGAAAAAAAAATATAGGCAAAAATCTCTTGAACATAAACATGAGCCAGTTCTTCATGAACAAATCTCCCCGGGTAAGGGAAACAAAAGCAAAAATGAACAAGTGGGACTATATATAACTAAAAAACTTCTGTACAGCAAAGAACACCATCAATAGAACAAAAAGACATCCTATAAGTATGGGAGAATATATTCATAAATGACATATCCAATAAGGGGTTGACATGCAAATTATATAAAGAGCTCATGCACCTCAACAAACAAAAAGCAAATAACCCAATTAAAAATGGGCTTAAAAATGGGCAGAGGAGCTGAACAGACACTACTCCAAAGAAGAAATTCAGATGGCCAACAGGCACATGAAAAGATGCTCCACATCACTAATCATCAGAGAAATGCAAATTAAAACCACAATGAGATATCACCTCACACCAGTGAGGATGGCCAACATCAAAAAGACAAACAACAACAAATGTTGGCGAGGATGTGGAGAAAGGGGAACCCTCCTACACTGCTGGTGGGAATGCAAATTAGTTCAACCGTTGTGGAAAGCAGTATGGGGGTTCCTCAAAAAACTCAAAATAGAAATACCATTTGACCCAGGAATTCCACTCCTAGGAATTTACCCTAAGAATGCAGCAGCCCAGTTTGAAAAAGACAGATGCACCCCTATGTTTATCGCAGCACTATTTACAATAGCCAAGAAATGGAAGCAACCTAAGTGTCCATCAGTAGATGAATGGATAAAGAAGATGTGGTACATATACACAATGGAATATTATTCAGCCATAAGGAGAAAACAAATCCTACCATTTGCAACAACATGGATGGAGCTAGAGGGTATTATGCTCAGTGAAATAAGCCATGCGGAGAAAGACAAGTATCAAATGATTTCACTCATCTGTGTAGTATCAGAACAAAGAAAAATCTGAAGGAACAAAACAGCAGCAGACTCATAGAACCCAAGAATGGACTAACAGTTACCAAAGGGAAAGGGACTTGGGGAAGATGGATGGGAGGCAGGAATAAAGGGGAAAAATGGGCATTACGATTAGCACACATAATGTAGTGGGAGGGGGGGCATACGGTGAAGGCAGTACGTGATATAGAGAGGACAAGTAGTGATTCTGTAGCATCTTACTATGCTGACGGACAGTGACTGTAATGGAGTATGTGGTGGGGACTTGATAATAAGTGAAGTCTAGTAATCATAATATTGCTCATGTAATCGTACATTAATATAGCAAAATAAAAAATAAGTAAATAAATAAATAAATAAAAGAAAAGGAACCCTGCACTCCAGTCAGTGGCATTGTGGGAAATGGAGTGGTTCTGTGGTGGCATGAAGGAAGTCCATGTGGTAAGTCCTGGCTAAAAGGGCCCTCTATGACCCTGATTCCTCTCCCCTGCCCTTGGCCTAGTCAGCCTCTTACCCAGTGCAGAATGAAGAAGTGTTCCTGCTAACCTCCAGGGAAAGGTATTTTCATATCCCAGACCCTGCGGACATTGAGGAGCCACTGCGTGGTTGAGTTAGAGATGAGCGCCTGGTCACCAGAGCCCAAGCTCTCCCAGAGCTGTCTGCCATCCAGGCACCCATATTTCATCAAGGCTTTAATCAACTCCAAGCAGTTCTCAGATGAGCCTGGCTGGTATCCGGCATGACCTCATTACCACCAACAGTGGCAGCTGGAGGCCACAGCTCCTCTGGGTGAGGCAGAGGTCAGCATCAGCTGGGCTAGGTCTGGATACATCCTACTCTCTCAACCTGTGCTGGGCCTGGAAACAAGTAGGATTCAGATTTCCCAAGACAGGGCCAACTGCGCTTTGCCTGCCTCCTCATGCCCCTCCAGTTGTGCTCTTGGTAGAATGCACAAAGGGCCACACTGCTGCTGTAAGAAAGGGAGCATCAATTTGAAGGTCAGGGCCTGCAGAATTGCAGCAGAGTTCCCATCAAACTGGAGGATTGCCCAGGAACGAGGTTCCCTTCCCAAAGGAATTTGCTTCTAGCATTCATAAGTCTGGCAGTGTTCCAGGAAGAACATAGCAGAGATGTTCTTTGTAGCTTCCTGAACATCAGACTACTTCCTGAATATCATTTTGGAAATGAATTATTTTAAATGTAGCAGAAGAGAGCTTGCCACTTCAGAAATCCTTCAGAGATTCCCTTTGAAGTAATAAACACTGTGTGATGGAAATGCTGAGTGAGGGTCAGGTGACCTGGCACTGACTTGACCTTGCTGTGGGACCTTGAGCAAGTCACTTCCCCCTCACTGAGTCTCATTTTCTCCATCTGTAAAATTAGATAGTGGGACAGCAATCTCAAAGCTCCCTTCCATTTTCATATTTTGTAATACCAAGTGATTGATTGTCCTTTGATTTATCTAATACAAGTCCTAAGTATTCATAATTATTCAGCAGCTCAGTTATTTTCCTGCAGCTGACCACCAGCATCCCTCTTCTGGGTTCCTCTGATATATGCTCTTAAAACATCCTGTATGGTTTCTTTATCACATTTACCACAACATGTAGTCATATAACCATTTGTTTGACAGAGCTCACCTTTGTTACACAGTGCGATCTCTGAAGGATCTGCATCTGCAGTGCTTATATTCCCAGTGCTTTACACTGACCTTAGCACATGCTAGGAGATCAGTAAACATTTGTTGAATAAGTTAATTTATAAATGGGCACTAGACATTTCAGGAAAGAAAAATGGAAAAGGTACAGGCCCCTCCCCCAGACTCCACCCTGTAGAGTGCTAGTTTGGTGGAAAGCCCCTTACACCAAGCACACTGAGAACAGTGGCAGGACAATAGGTAACAGGACTCTGAATTGAATGTAAGCAAAGGGCAGAATAAACAAGGGTAATGAACGAGGAGGAGAAAGGTCAGAGTTGGCACTGTAGAAGTCTTCATGGAGAAGAGGGATGGGAGGCAGATCCCAAAGGACAGGTAGAATTCAAACAGGCAGAAGGAAGGAGGAAAGCTTTTCAGGTGAGGCAGCAACAGAGATGAGCTTTGTATGTTAGAGACTTGGAAGAAAGTGTCCACCTGCTGGGTTATGGGTAGGAAGACTTGACTATGGAGGGCCTTGAGGATGAGCCAGAGGACTTGTCCTTAACTTTGATGTCAATAGAGAGCTCCTGAAGTGACTGTCTAGTTTTTTTTTTAGCAACTATAGTGATTTTTACTTTTAGAAAATGTTCAATTTAAAATTTTCAAGTCTCCCTTCCACATCCCTGTTTATCCTCCTCAGAGGCAACCACTGTAACTGTTCTTATGTATCCTCCCTGTTGCTGCTATAAACAGATGATCACAAACTTGGTGGCTTAAAACAACCTGAATTTATTATTTTACAGTTCTGGAGGTAAGTCTAACACTCTGTCATTACTTACCCTTCTCCGGAAATGAACAAGCATTCTGTGAGAAGACACTTTTTAGGCCAGGTAAATATCCTGCTCCTGATAAAAATTTCCCCCTGACCTTAGCATCCATTGATGGTTCTTCCCTGAACAATCTCTGTATGATGGTTACAAAATGAATATTTTATGTTTCCAACTCCAGTCCTCACGGCACAGTGACAATACAACACCTGGCATTCTACAGTAAGCAAGAACCCGTTCTCCCCCGCTAACCTATTTATTATCAAAGTGTGCTCATAGAAACTATTGCTTTAATTGTTCTATAACTCATTACTGTCCTTATGTAGGTGCTGAAGTTGTCTTCAAATTTGGCCAGTGTGGCATACCTATGTCTATTGTTGTTTTTTAACATTTCTTCATTTTCTGTCATAACAAGATGTTTTACTCTTACCTTATATCCACCTTGCTGCTCTCCTGAAATTGGCCATTTCTCTGAGGAGCCCCAAGACTTTTTTTTTTAAGTTTATTTTGATATCATTAATCTACAATTAAATGAGCAATATTATGGTGATTACACTACCCCCTTCATCAGGTCCCCCCCACCAACCCCATTGCAGTCACTGTCCATCAGCATAGTGAGATGCTGTAGAGGCACTACTTGTCTTCTCTGGGTTGTACAGCCCTCCCCATGCCCCCCTAACATTACATCTGCTAATCGTAATGCCCCCTTTTCCCCCTTGTCCCTCCCTTCCCACCCATCCTCCCCAGTCCCTTTCCTTTGGTAACTATTAGTCCGTTCTTGGGTTCTGTGAGTCTGCTGCTGTTTTGTTCCTTCAGTATTTTTTCTTTGTTCTTATACTCCACATATGAGTGAAATCATTTGATACTTGTCTTTTTCGGCTTGGCTTATTTCACTGAGCATAATACCCTCTAGCTCCATCCATGTTGTTGCAAATGGTAGGATTTGTTTTCTTCTTATAGCTGAATAATATTCCATTGTGTATATGTACCACATGGACACTTAGGTTGCTTCCATTTCTTGGCTATTGTAAATAGTGCTGCGATAAAAGACAGATGCACCCCTATGTTTATCCCAAGACTTTTTAGTGGGCACTTGTATTAGGGACTGAAACCTGAGTACCAGGTGTGCTCATTACCCCCTCTAGTGACAGAGCCAAGAAAATATATACAGGCATATGCATATATGCATGCACATCCATCACAAGATACAAATACTTGCATATGTACACATAGATACGCACATACATGCATATGCACATACATTACTCAGAAATCCTGAACACCAGGACCTCCTACTCCTATTCCATTCCATCCCTACAGGGTTTTTTATTGTCTTCACAGAGTTCATATTTGTATGTCCTTCTTCTGTAGTAAGAAGGCTGACTCCAAACAGCACTGATAAATTTACTCATTTACCTAATCCTATAATACATCTAAAAAGCTCCAGACTTGCTTCACCCGTACCACTCCAGAAAACAAACCTAAAAAGAGTTCAGGCCAGGATTTGTTTGCAGTTCTCATACCTGTTCCATCCAAGGCTAAGAGTGTATGGTCAAATACTGGGTTTGTAGGTTACCTGGATGTTTTTATATTATTCATTTGAGGTAGAGTTGGGTTAATTCTTTCAGTTTTAGTTTTTCTCCCCTACTTGTCCTTGTTTTAATTGTGTTGTTTGAATGTGTAAAATGTTAACTTTTTTCTAAAAAGCATACAAAAAGGTATACTCAAAGAAGTAAAACTCCTTCCAGTATCCCTCTCAATCTTTTTCTGCTCCCTTCGGTGAGCCCTGACCCCTTGTAGATAACCAGTTTTTTGTTCTCTGGTTTATCCTTCTTGTGTTTCTTTGTATAAGCAAGTAAATACATGTATGTTTTGTTATCTTCCCTTTTTTCCTACACAAAAGGTGGCATAACATATATGCTCTTTTGCAGTTGGCTTTTTTCACTGAACCATATTTCCTAGAAATCATTCAATATCAGTATCAGTTCACAGACATCTTCCTCGTTCTTTTTTACAGCTACATAATACTTATCCGATGCTTGGCCATTGAGTTTTCCAATATTTTGCAATTACAAATAATACTACAAAATAAATAACCTCTTGCATGTATATTGTGGGATTGTTGGAGGTCTGTCTTCCCAGTAAAGTCCTAGAAGTGGTATTACTGCTAGGTCAGAGGGTAAATGCATGTGCCCCTTGGTTAGATATTGGGCATTTCTTCTCCATAGAAGTACCATTTTTGCATTCCCAATAGCAATGTATGAAAGTGCCTGTTTTCTCACAACCTGTCCAACAGAGTGTATTGTCAAGCTTTGGGATTTTTGCCAATCTGATAGGTGTGATATAGTAACTCAGTGTTGTTTTCAGTTTGATTCTCTGATGAGTGAAGTTGAACATCACTTTATATGTTTAAGAGCCATTTTGTATCTCCTTTTGTGAATTAGCTATTCATGTCTTCTGCCCATTTTTCTACAGGACTTTTGATCTTTATTTTTCTCTTGATACTTAAAAATTCTTTGCGTGTTAAGTATATTAGCCCTTTATCTATTGATATATATTACAAATACATGGTTTCTCCCATTTTGGACTGTTAATGGTTTTAACACTTTCAGATAATCCTAATATTCAGCCAAGATCAAGAACCACAGGGGTAGTTTAACCTGTAAAAATTGGAATAATTTTTTTAAAGGAGAATTCATACAGAGAGAAGGGGACAGAGGCTGAGGACTCAGCCTCGAGTGTCACCCATAACATGGGACAGAAGAATAAACTGGAACCTGCAAAGGAGACAAAGTCATGGGTATCGTGTATCATGGAAACCAAGGTAGAAAATGATCGAAAGGAGGCAGGATTGGTCAGCAGCATTAATTCCTGCAGCCGTGAGGAAGAGGAACAGGTTGCTGGGTATGGTGATGATGTCCATGCCCCTACCTCACAGCACCCTTTCATCCCTGCTCCTGTGGGCCAAGAGAAGACTCTCCTAATCTCTGTGAGTGATTTTATCCAGCAGTACTTCCAGGAACTATAGGAGGCCTCTCTTGACAAACAGAAATGGAAGGAACATAGCCCAGCTGTGTCACAACTGGGGCATAATTATTCTGTCAGTAAATGTTAATCTCCTACCCAGTGCCAGGTACTTTTCTAGGCATAGGATATTACAACAACATCTCTCTCACTGCTTTCTAAAAGTTGGAGGTTGCTTTTACCCAAGTCCATCTGTCTGGTTTGTCACGCAACCCCAACTCTGAGGTAAAGTCCTGAGACTTAATCAGGGAAAAGCACTCGAGATAAATGGGGTCATTAGCACCAGCAAGTAGCTCTGGGTCAAAGTGGACCTCCTGATGGTGACTACAAGCGTATTCACTGTCCTGGCCTTCCTCCTAACCTCCCCACTACCCTTCCACTTTTATTTTTGGTGACTGTTACCTGCTGGCTGGGGTTGGGGATATAAAGGAAGGAACATAAACTGAAATAGTCCTTGTTGGCAGTGGCTTCTGTTTTTTTTTCTTTAAAGCAACAATTTTATGAGGGAGATGAGTAATTCCTTCAGCCTTGATGGGAGGTTGAAAAGCAGACATCAGCAGATGAATGCAGATGAATGGGTCCTATGCTATTATAGCCTGTAGCATTTAATATCACAAAGATATCCACCTTCACACGCCTGATTCTCTTCACAGTATTTTGCAATTAGCAAAAATAATTCTTCAGTTTCTGTTTCTGCAAGTGCTTTCAAAGACAACTATAAATAAAACCTCCTGTCTTCCTTAAGGTCAGAGTAAAAGTCTGTATATTTGAATGTACTTCATTTAAGTGAGCCTGGCTCAACCGCCGCTTTAACATACTGATACTTCTCATCTCAGCAGAAGGCTTTACTTAGCTTTGGGAATAGACAAGTGAGTGGAAGCATAAGCCATCTCTTGATAACCCCTCTTTCCTGCTGTGGACATTAGGCTGGGATTGGTCAACAGAAGCTTAAACATCTGGTCAACTCAGTCCTTTGGGGTGGTTGGTGTTTTATAGACAACCCATCGAGATTGATTGGCCTCATAACTGAATTAGCCAGATGTGTGGGCATTGTGTGCCCTTTCCTTAGCCTCTCTTCAATGTTGTTAGATAAAAGCAGACAGGCGATTAGCATGTTTGAGGATGATGTGTTTTTAGTGCATGAACAAAAGCTGCTGCCTTCTGCAGAGACTGTAGCTCTGCCCCAGACGTCAGCAGTGTAATTATGACTGCTAAATTCAGCCCAGACCCCAGGCTCAGCAGCCTTGGTTCTCAGCTGTCATTTGGAGGAGGGGGAGGGGGAGTGCAGAAGCCCAGGGACCCAGGCTCTTATTATGTCCCCTTTGAACTCTGCTTCATCCAGAGCCTTTCCCTCCCCCTGACAGTTGTTCTCAGCTGCTTTCTGGGCACAGAGCCTGCTGCCACCTCTAGAGGTAGTCTGTGCTGGATAATGGGAGATGAGACTGGGGCTGGCTTTCCAAAAGCCCATAACTTCCAGGAAATCTGCCCCAAATGAAAATGAGCTGAAGACCCCCATACTTCCAGTGCCAATGTTACATGCTATTCAAAGCATTATCCCTCATCTAGAAAGCCCCTATTTTTGGTTTCACTGAGCAGAAATCCTTGTCAGTTTTTGCGTTTGCCCCTTTCCTCACCTAACTCTATATGTGAAGTATGTTTGAATGTTCATTTCCACGTACTTGTACCGCCTCTTTTCTAACCAGACTGGCCTACATATTTGCCATAGAACAGACCAGGCATTTTCAAGTCTCCAGTAGTTCTGCTGATGCTTAATATTCTATAGACATCTCATGCATAATATATCTAAACCCAGCCCTCCTCAGGCTTTCTCAGTTTTCCCTTTTTGGTGAATGGCAAAATCATCTACCTGTCACCCAAACAACAAACTATTAGAAGTAAGTCTGATGACCTTGTCCTCACTTTTCTATCAAGCCTATCGTTCTTAGACTTTTCTCTCAAGTTCATCTTCTCTCCTCTGTCCTCACTACCCTAGTTCAGATTTCATCACTCTCACCTAGAGTATTATAACAGCCTTCTTATTGGTCTCCCTGCTTCCAGGCCCCACTTCAAACCAGCCTTTACCCCTCAAAACTCTGTCACTCCCCTGTTTGAAAACTGTCAGCAAATCCAGTGCTTGTAAGATAAGGCCAGCACACAAGTCTCTCTGCAGTCCACCATGAATTTTCTGCCACCTTCGTGACTGTTTACTTCAGGACTGGGACCAGAGCTTGGTAGGCCTACCAGGGAGATGGATGCCTGCATCCAAGTGGGCCTGAGGAGACAGACACTGTCTCTGCACAGGCCTGCCTATCTGCTCATTCCCTAGCATAGAGCCTTTCCTGCTTCCAAACCTTTGCTCATTCACTTTTCTCTGTCTGGAATGCCCTTTCTCCGCGTCTCCACTTTTCAAACTCCTACTTAGTCTTCAAAAGCCTACTCATTTATGTCTCTTCTGTGTAACCTTTCCTGCCTTGACCACATAAAGTGAATCACTTCTCACTCTATTCCCCCATGGCAATTTTAGGAGGCTATTTTGTTGTTTTAAAGATTTTGAAGTTTCAAAAAACAGAGCTTAACATGTATCATCTCCTCATATACCCTCTACCCCCTGCTCCTCTAATTCTGTTGCCAGAAGCTCTGGCCAGGTCTCTGACCTGTGGCTGGCTCCCTTCTCAGTACTCCATCTATGCACATATACCATTGGTGAGATGCATTTTAGGAAGGAATGCCTAATAATGGTAATTGTAGTAAAAATAACAATAGCTATCATTATTAAGTTCTTACTATATACCCAGCTCTACACAAAGGCTTTTATCTCTTTTAACACTTAAAAATAACTTTATGAGTTTGATACCTTTATTACCTACATTTTCTATATGCATAAACAGAGGCACTAGGCTGTTAAATAACTTGCCCCCCACCCAAAAGAAATAAGTTGCCCAAGTTCCACCACTAGTAAAACCAGAGCCATTGTGGTATATCTGTGATTATAGTCTCAAGGGGGGAATTCTTATCTCTGTCCCCAGAGCCTCTATAGGGTCTGGCATGAAATAGGTGCTCTGGAGTGTTGGCTGATTGATGGAATGAATGAATGAATTGGTGTTCTTTTCAATGAACTTGCCTTCATTCTTAAGAGAGACTGGCTGAACATCTGTAGCTTATGCCAAGAAGTATGGATTTTGTCTCATCTCTTAATGCTCAGCTGTGTACAGACATGTTCCCTCCCACTCAGTAACAAACTGCCTGGAACTCTTTCCTGGCTCATATTTACAAGAGAATGTGATAAATTCTGTATTGATCCATCCTGTTCCACTGTAAATTTTGCAAAAGATGATTAAATAGAGCAATAGAGTCTGCAGGCATTGTGGCTCAATATGTTGTGGAGTGGCGTATCGACCTCCTCCATCCAAAGGCAGCCAGCGCCTATCCCTGCTGCCCCAGACCAGTAATTAAAATCCTGTGAGACTGGGATTTAAAATCCAATCATATCCCTGAATCAAGCCTTCTAGCCTCCCCATGTGACGAGCGCAATAAGGTAACGGCAGGAGCATGTTTATGTCTGTGCTGAAGCAGTCCCCATAGGGTGGGTAAGAAATGGAGAGTTGGGTAGTCCTGCTGGCTAAATCACTTCACCCTGACACCACAGCCACTTGTAAGACTACCTGTAGGTACATAAACAAGTCCCAGCCAAAGACCAAAACTTGGGCTATAAGAGCAAAATATCATTCACAAAAATTCACAATTTGTGTTTTATTGCACACTTCTATTCCCACAGCTGATAGTTGGCTTAAACAAGTGATTTGGTCTCAATTAAGCTGTGGCCTTTAGTAGGCAAGTGTATGTTTGAATTTCCACAGGAAACTCCACCTAAGCTGAAGCCAACTTTCCCTGTGCTGAGGCCTCTAATCAAGGCACAAGATACTATTGAAGTAACTTGTCCATCTCCTCTCATCAGCATCTTAAGGGTTGGAACAGTATCTTCTTTGCCTTTGTACCCTAGCACCTAGCTGCTACTAGACACATAGAAGGCTCCCAGAAATTCTCTCTAACTGACTGAATAAACACAAATTAACAATTGGTCTTGAAAAACACCTCTATAAACTGATGTATAAGTAGTAGACCTACCAAGTGATCATCGACTCGGTGCTTGAACACATCCAGTGCTGGGGAACTCATTTATTCCTGAGGCTGCCCAGGTTCTATCTTTGGGTGTTATGATGGTTAAAAATTTCTTGTATTCAACCAAAATCTGCTTTCAAAGGTCTTAATTTTATCATTGGGCTTATGAAGAATGAATCTAATTCTTGTTCCACTAATGGCCCTTCCAATACCTGAAGATGCAGGTGTGTTCTTCTAAGCTATCTTTTCTTTAGCCTAAACCTCCAGTTCCATAACCCATTATTTTCATGTTCTAAACCTTTTCCTATTTCAGTTATCTTCCCAGAATGATCTCTACTTTGTCTTTCTTCCAAAGCCCATGACTTCCCATTTATCTCCATTAATTTTCATCTCAGTTGTTCCAGCTTTTAATGTCAATCTTCCATCAGGTGTATTTGGTGCCCTTCCCACCTAATCTGACATCTGCAGATTTGATGAACAGACCAGCCCTGTGATACCTGTGTCAGGGATGAACATGCCAAACAGAACCATGCCTATTTGCTGCCACCCAGAACTTCCTTTCAGGTCATCTCTGATCTATCAGTCATTCTACACGCCGTGGGCCTAGTTAATCCACGAGTCACTTACTAACCCTCCACATTGTACTGGCACGCAGCCCACATTTCTCCATCATGTCCTTAGGGTTGTTCTGAGACATCCCATTAGCTTGTCCTGAGACATCCCATCATACATTCCATGTGGTGAAGTCCACATTAGCCCTAACTATACCTGATCGAGCAAACATAATCATGATGAAGAAAGGAAAAGAGGTTAGTCTGACATGACTTTGTGAACCCATCCTGATGCCTAGTGATCACCACCATTTCCCTTTCTAGGTTTTCACAGAGCACCCCTTTAGTAATATATCTGATTCTGGAGACGAGACGAGACATATGTGTGAAAAATGTGTGATCAGATAAGTGCTCTAGGAATTCAAAGGAGGAAATAGCCCCCATAGGCTGGAGTGGTCTGGGAAAGCTTCAGGGCCGGGGAAATGGAGATGGGCTTTGCAGAAAGTAGGGTCTGAGTATTAGGCAGAGGGGAGTTTGGCACCACTGGAAAGAACAGTGACAGCCCAGTGTAGTCCAGTCCTATTCAATGTGAGACTGAAAACTTGGTTGGTGGGGCCTGAGACAGTGCAAACAGGTTGAAAGAGCCCTGGACTGGAAGGCCTGGGTTCTAGCTCACGCTCTCCCACTCACAGTCTTCGTGAACCTTCCTTCCCTAGCTTCTCCAGTCTGTTTTCCTTAGTGCTTATGCACTGCAGCACCTTCTGCTCTTCAACAGCTGGTGCTATGGTTTCCCATCTTCCTGGCTACACAGTATGGGGCTCCCTTGTAGTGGGGCAATCATTCTTAGCTCCTCATCCCCTTTCACCACATTGTATTGTCATTTCTGTCCCGGTCCCTCTCCCACCAGTCTGGGTTCTGCCTGAAGGCAAGAACCAGTCTGATTTCACTGTGTGCCAGACCTTAGCCCAGTACCAGTGCTTAGGGGCTTTCAGTGGAATGTCTGGACCCAGCCATGAGGCAATAGCTCTTTGTTCCACGAACTTTAGAAACCCCCCTCCCTGAAGGTGAGGGATCCCACCTGCATCCACTGGGAGCCCTGAATAGAAGAGAAGGAACCCCTTTTTGTACCTTTTCCACAAAGCTGTCTAACCCAAACCTACTTCTACAACCCCCCCTCTTGGCTTTGGAGCGTCTGAGCACACTGGAAAGGAAGAGGAAAGGTTTTTCTTCCCCTTTATGAGTCATCAGGCCTTTGGAAGGTGGCACTATGTGGTGGAAAACCAGACCTGGTTTCTTTAAAAACCAACAAAAATGTTTTTATTATGTAAAATTTCAAACATACACAAAAGAGAGAATAGTATAAGTCCTTGCTTTAAATCCCAGCCTTACTATTTATCTACTGGATGACTGTGGGCAAATTATTTCAGCTCTCTGAGCCTGTTTTCTTAGACTTTGTATGATGAATAACTCAGATATTGTTACACCCAACAAATGTTAATAACTCAGACATTGTGTACATCCAGCAAATGTTAGCTCATCACCTTTCACCTTGCTTTTCTGCCAGGCTCAGTTAAATCATCTGTAAAATGGAAAAAAAAAATACCTCTCCTACTTTCTCCAAATTGTTGTTAAGAAATATATGGAAGAAGTCAGCACAGGATATAGCATATGATCAGTGCTCAGTAAAGGTGTAGTTACACTTGTGTACATGTGCAGAGGGGAGGCTACCTCTAGGTGCACATGTACACATGTGTACATAATGTTGGGAATGTCAGTGGTGTGGCTTCTGGACAAAGCCCAGGGTAAGATGTCAGAAAACCAGGGCTGCCGTCCCAGTTCTGCTGTGCTTCTTGTGGCATTCTGAACATGTTTCTTCTTTCTCACCATCAGCCTCTGGGAATACAGAGGAGAACTGGTCTGTCTCTGATCTGAGGAGCTACATACAGACTAGTTGTGAGGACTGAACAAGGATGAACTCCCGGGAAAGGGAGGGAGTGAGGAGGGCAATAGGAGCCCACAATGGACAGAGAGCGCTGAGAACTGGAGGGCCAGGGGAGGCTTCCCAGGGAGGGGGCCTTGAAGAAGAGGTAGGATCTAGATGGTCAGGGAGACAAGGGGCAGGGTCTAGGCATGAGGAGTGGCCCAGACAACAGTGTGGGGATGGGTGTGAACACAAGGAAGGTGCACAGCTTCTCTGGTATGGTCGTTCTGTCTCAGAATTCCTTGATGAGGGGCTCACAACCGAAAAGAATAGATCACTCAACATTGACAGTAGATCACATCACAGAAAGATTTCCCTTATATTCATCATAAAACTTCTAATTGGAAATAGTAAACAGTTTAAACAGTGAAAATCAGAATAAAAGTGGTAGTAGAGCTAGCAGTAAAAAGGGAAACAGTGAATGTAAAAGTTATTACAAAGAACATTGTATAGTCTGTACAGTCTTTTCTTTCAATATTTTTTAACTTTTTGTGTTATCCAGTCCAAACAAAGCCCATAGAGGTAGGCAGGGCAGCAATCTTAACCACAAGAGAAGTGAACTCCACAGCCAGGGAGTGGTAAACCCCACCTCTGCCACAGGGAAGGGGTGTCAGGGAAGCTGCAGAGGTGGTAGAGGCCAGTAAGGCTGATAGTACTGCTGGGTGGGGTGGTGGGGAGGGGTGAGCATGTCAGTATTATTGATAATATAGCCTAACACATTTGTATAAGACAGTTACTGCTGTGTTTTTAAAAATCCCTCTTAATAAGCATTATCGCCTTTGATATTCACAAAGGTAGGCAGAGGGCCAGGACAGGGTGGTGTCAAGGGAGGAGGGAATAACATGCCTCCTCACCTCCCCCATCCCCATCTTATAAACTGTTCCTACCAGCAGGAAGAGCTCAATCCAGCCCCCACCTAATTCCAGCACTTCTCCTTTATTCCAGGAAGGGCAGGTGGGCCTCTCTCTCTAGCCACTTCTCCCCACTTCCCACCCACAGAGCCTAAAGGTTGTTTGGGCCTGACCTGACCTAATTGGCCAGAGAGGCATCTAAGACAAGCATAGAGAATAGGAGCTTTGGCCACAGGAGCTAGGGACATGGTCACACACTTACTGTCAGAGGGCTCTTCTGAGGAAGACTAGCCACATGTGTTGGCTCAGAAGACAGCACTTGGAAAGAAGTCCATTCGTTTGGTGAATGTTGTTGAACACCTGCTCTGTGCCAGGCCCTGTGCTGGGCAGCGAGGATAGGGCAGCGGATCGGACACGGCAATGCAAAGTGATCCATGCAGTAAGATAGAAGCAGAGGGCCTGCAGAAACACAAAGGACAGTACCACACCTGGGGTGGGGGAAACAAGGTTTCCTGGAGGAGAAGCCTAAACTTGGTCTTAAGAGATGAATAGGTGTTTGCAGGAAGACCAAGGAGGGAATGGGTTTGGAAGGGGAGGCTGGGGCTCATATGAAAAGGATCTGCCCTTAGTTTAGTTGGGGAAGCCCCTTGGAGGGTCATGAGCTTGGGGCTGGGTTCTGGGCATGTTCAGGGGAGCCAGGGTGACCACCTGTTTCACATGTAATAAAGGGGAGTCTCTTCTTAGGAAACTGGAAGAGCTCACTCTTAAGGTCTTTTTCCATAGACATTTTTTTTTTGAAGTCTATGATTGTGTCAAACCAAAGGCAGGTGCGGTGCCAGAGAAGAGCAGTGGGCTCCCTGGGCCCCAATGGGCCAGGCTTTTTCTCTCACCATTTCCACTGCCTCACCTGATGAGACCCAAGCCAGCCCCTGGCACCAACTGGACCAGCCCATGATCACCCCTCCCTACTTTTCTGGCCCAAGCCCTATTGACAGATACTCCAGAATCTGAAGGAATTCAAGACAAATGGTTAAGAGGATGGAGTTAATAAAATTTGAAAAATTGAGGCCTGTCACTCCACTAAACTTTTTTCAATACCACTGACAGAAACATATTTCCCCAATGAGTGACCTTCCACAGCTGTAGCAGGCAGGCGCAGCCGCAGCAGTGCTACCAGGAAGCCAGTCTGCTATTTATCAAATATTATAAGCTGGAACAAACTAATCTGGAGCAGGGAGAGGAGGGGAGGGGTCCTGCACTATTCTGCCTGGGGTGCTCCAGGTGTTAGCCCCAGCCCCAGACAGCCAGTGGGAGGTGACGGATGGCCTGCGATTAGCACTCCCCACCTCTGTCCAGCTCTCTCACTTGCTCCCGGAGGCCTGACCCTCTAGACCAGCTGGTTGGCCCGGAGGGGCCCTGGGTGGGAGGCAAGGGGAGGTCAGGCCAGGGCACGGGCCATCCTGATGTCCCTGGAGAGGGCAGGCGGGTGAGACCCAACGTGGTTATTTATTGAAGTATAATGGTTTGTGGCCGTTGGTCGTGGAGGTGAAATCGATCAGTTGTAGAAGTCAGGTTCTATCAATTATTACAGCAATTAGTCAAGTCAGAGCATCAGAGCAAGGGTGTAGGGGCTGGGAACTAATATTATATGGACATTTTCCATGTTGCCCCCCCACCCCGCAGCCTCCCTAAAGTGGGAGCAGACGTGCTGTCCTGAGGCTCCAGAACCTTGGGGAGCCTGGCTGGCTTCCCTACTCAGGAGTGCCTGGAGTGGGGCCTGAGAGCCTCCAGGGCTGGAGACAGCCTGATACTGCTTTCAAAGGCATCCCTGTGCCGGCTGGCCCAGGTGCAGAGGTGTCCTACCTGTCCCCATCCCATCCTTTATGAGAAGTGACACGACTCCTACTAGAAATTACTCAGTGGCCAATGTTTATGGCACACATTTTTCATTCTGTAAGCAAATATAGATCACTGACAGCACTTGTTTGATGCTGCTAATCTCACCCTCTGTTCTTTCTCCCACTGTCCTCCTCTCTCACCAGCTTTCCTCTTCCCCCTCCCCTTCTCTCTCCCATTTTCTCTCTTCCTTACCCATTCCTCTTTTCCTTTTTGCTCCTCTTTTCTGTCTCTTCCATAGGTCTCTCCCTGATTCCCCTTGCATTCCAGCCCATATCTAGTGACATTGCTCCTCTTGAAACTGCCTAAGAAAGGAACAGCCATTGCACTGCTTAACTGTAGCTCCCTTTCAGCACTAGCTGTGGTCCAGGAACTTTGTGGGGAGGGATGGGTGTTGTCTGCCATTGGCCCTCGGCATTTGTGTAGCTCCTTGGTGCTGGGCACCAAAGGGAACAGGGGTGGGCTGGGAAGGCCAGGCCAGGTGAACAAGCCCCATAGCCCTTCCTTCCTTCCTGAGCCCTCACAGTACGATCTGTCCCTCCTTCTGCACTCTGATCACACTCGGCCTGGGATGTAGTTGTATGGTCATCTCGCACCCTCATTAGCATCTATAGATCTGGAATTGTGCCTGGTCTTGAACTCTAGGTAACATCTAACCTTAAAGACAGGAAGAGGAGCTCTGCAGAAGAAACAAATATGGAACGGTCACAGGGGTGAGGAAAACCTGAGAAAGTGGTTTAATTGAACTCAAAGGAGAGAGTGGCCAAAGCATCAGTTGCTAGAATAGTCAAGAAATAAAAAAGGGAAAAAACTATTCACTGGTTTTGCCAGTCCCCCATCATCCTGCATACAGGTCCCTGCAAATACAAAATTCCCAGTAAGTGCCAAGAACTAAAAGAATGAGGCTCTGTCCGAGCCTCTTAGGACTTGCCTGCTAGCTAGGAGGAGCACAGATGCTCTCCTTACTAAGGAGGTCGCACTTTATCTTGCAAGCAGTGAAAAGTAATGGAAGGATTTTCAGCAGGGGTGTGTCATGGCCACCCTGGTGCAAGAGTGCAGAATTGGAATTGAGAAAACCTGGGGATGGGTTTGACTCCTGGCCTGAGCAAATAACTAGCTTTTTGACTGTGGGAAAGTTATAAGGAAACATCCATCAAGTAATGAATGGCTAAACAAAATTTGGCATATCCACAGAATGGAATGTTATTCAGTCATAAAAAGGAACAAAGTATATGCTGCATTCCTACTTTCATGTTGTAGCGTGAGTGACACATGGACAGCATGGATGAACCTTGAAAACATTATGCTAAGTGAAAAAAGCCAGACACAAAAGGCACATATATTGTATTGATTCCACTTACGTGAAATGTCAAGTGTAGGCAAATCTGTAGGGACAGAAGCAGACTAATGGTTGCTGGGACTGAGGAGATTGAGAGGTCTGGGATAATGGTAAGGGGTTTCTTTTTGAAGTGATTAAAATGATCTGGAATTATGTAGTGGTGATAGTTGTACAGAGTTGAATTTTATGGTATGTGAATTATATCTCAATAAAAAATAATATAAATTTCTATACCAAATTCACATTAGAAAATAGGATTGTGTATTAAAGTATTAATTTTTTCTCATTGATAATAAGTTTCGTTGGCCTGGATCATACTTCCTGCTCTCCCCTGCTTTCCCCTCCTCCCACACCTATTTCTCTGCAGCCCAGGCAGTGACATACGAATGCTTAATAAATGCTTACTATTATTGGTAAGTTTATAGGCCTTTAAGAAGCAAAAAGCTTGAGTAGAAATAGTTTGTATCATGAAAGAAAGGTTTCCCCAGTCTAGAATTGAGAAACACTGATTTTTTACTGTCCATCAGCAAACAGGGGCTGAACACACCCAGCCTGAACCAGAGCTTATGCTAGCATGGCCTGTGCTGGCATGGCTTAGTTAGTGTCCCCAGCCGGCCTACTGCATTCTTATGGCAGGGACTGAATCTTAACCTTTCTGTACTTCTAAACAATACTTCTCTAGAAGAAGAAATCAAGAATTTTCTTGAGCATCTGCTGTGTCCAAGACACAGCTTTCCTCTTACGTTTCTGTCTCTACCTCTAGAGGAGTGTTTAGGACCGGGCCAGATCTGATTCTTCTGTGTCTTCAGGACCCACTCATTCAAGGTTTGCCAAATTGAATGGAATGGACAATTTTTGAAAAAGAAAGTGAGGGGCTCAGTCCTAGGCTTTGGGGAGACTCTGACAGCCCAAGGGGACGAGATTAGCATTTCCTCCATAACTGCCAATCCTTTGCACCAAGCAGACACTTTATACAGGCTTATGGGTTGTCAGCACTTAAAAGAGAGAAGGTAAATACATGGCCCCCAGCAAGCCCTTCTTTTTGTTACACTTCAAGTTCTTTGTCCTTAAATCACAGGAGGAACTGTTGATTAGAGGAAATACCTGCCCATGTGCACACACTCACCAAAAGCTAGCATTGGTAAAGGCATCAAACCTTGGGGCTAGCATAGCCAGGTTCCGGCTGGTGATGCCCACACCCTTCCAAGAGACCTAGCTAATTGGCAGAATTGGTAGGCAGGAGATGAGGTTAGAGAACATTAAAGGAGAGAGAGGGACAAAGAGCAGAAAGAAGGGAGCCTTTTCATTGTTTGGAATATTCTGTGCTTTAGAAAGGAACCTTTTACATTATTTTTATGAATGAATATTCATCTCTTTGTAAATGAGCCTGATAATATGGGTATTTTAATAACTAATGTATTGCTGTTGGGGTATATCAATCTGTATGTTTGGTATATTTGTTAGCATGTTCAGCTGTGTGTATTTTTGTGTGTATATAGCACACCTGTGTGGTAGTGTGGGTAGTATGTTTCTGCACATGAGTACATTTACATGTAGGAGCCCCAATACCTTGATATCTGTGTCAGAGGACTAAGAACTCTTCTCTCAGAGTAGCTTGACATGTTTTTTTTCCCACTGTTCCCTAATCTCTTAGGTTTTTGTTGCTCCATATTTCCATGAGGATTCCTCATACTGAAATCAGGATCCAAGGTCCAAGCCACCTCTGAGGTAAGGCCAAGGCCCTACTGATCACTCATAGAGCTCTGACTTTTCTTCCTGACAGGAGCCAGCCCCCTGCAGAGAAATGAAATGGGACACACACCCTTGGATTATGCCCGAGAGGGAGAGGTGATGAAGCTTCTAAAGACTTCTGAGGCCAAGGTAAATCTCAGGAAAAAGAGAAGGTCTGTGGGCACTCCATGTTCCATTTAATCTTTCACTCATTAAATTATGTCAGGCTCCACACCAAAGGCCACTTCTCCTTAGGTGGTTATTGTCTATTTAAATACAAATCTAAACCCCAGTCTCATCAAGAAAAGGAAGCTGCCCCTGTGTGGCAGGGAAGAAGCTGGGCCACTTCTGGCTTCTGAGGACTAATGTTCAAATTCAGTTTTTAATTTTGTGGGTCTTCTAACTCCTTTTCATAGGAGAGGAGACAAAATCTTTAGTACTATTTCCCCCAGTCTCATGTATCCTGTAGCCTCATTAAGCAGTGTGATCCTCCTTTCCCATCATCACTCCTTCTAGAACCATTCCCTGACCCCTTCCCTTCATACACTCTCCAGGGAGCCTGGTGTCGAGTCGGAGCCAAAAAACTCTCCATCTTAATGTGGTCTAACTCCCTAAAAACAGGCTGCCTTCTGCCCCTAGCCACTGAGCTGTAACTCAGGAACTGCTTGTCAGAGGCCAAGAACCAGAATCACGCATCTCAGAGCTGGCAGGGACCTCAGAAATCAAGTCCAGTGATGGGAAATCTTACCAAAGCCTAAACAAATAAGTCAGAGGAAAGTAAAGCTGTTGTAGTTGAAGGAGAGGTGGACCAGAGCCCCACCCACCTGGCCTAGCCCTTCTCTCCTGGGCAGCCTCTCTGGAGGCTCTGCCTTGGGGCACACATTCCATATTTCAGAAGCCTTAATCAACTGACTTGTTTTACTCCAGGGGAAATTGAAGCCCAAGGGTATGATGTCATTTTCCTTTGGTCCCACAATAAATTAACATCAAAACTGAAACAAAGAATTTGAATTCAAGGTCATGTATTAGGCTTGGTGACAGGATTGGAACTAAAGTCTTGGTTTCTGACTTTCAGTCTTGTGTTCTGTCTAGCGTCATGGAATCTCTTAGCAAATTGGCTGAAGTGCCTTGAGATGATTCATTGTGGTAGGTCCCACCTAGTGGCAAATGTTCTTCGTGTCTTGAGTAAAAGCACTTAGGTCACTGGACTGAGACATACAAGATATGGGTTGCAATTCCAGCCCTACTGATCACTGACTGGGTGGCATTGGGCTAGCACTTCCGTTCATTGACGCTCAGTTTACCAATGTTCAGTGAAGACATTGGACCAAATGGTTTCTAAGGTTCCATTCAGTATACGATTGTCTGTTCATCATAGAGATAAACTAGATTATGCTGTTGTAACAACTCAAAATTTCAGTGGTTTAAAACAACATTTATTTTTGCCTCATGTTGCAGGTCAGCAGAGGGGCTCTGCTCATTATAGGCCCTCAGGGACCTGACTGGCATTGCAGCCACCCTCTGGAATGTTTCTGGTTTCTTGCCAGAGGAAAAAGAATGGTCTGGAGGGTCTTGCAAATGCAGTTAAATGCTCAGCCTGGAAGTAGGACCTTTTACTTCTACTCATCACTCACTGGAAAGAACTAATCCCTTGTTTGCACCCAATCACACAGGGGCCAAGAAGAATAGTCCTACAGTGTGCCTGGAAAGGGGAGAACTGGAGACATTTGATAATGAGCATTAACCATACAGTTTGTCCCCCTAGGATCTTTAGTAACTGTCTTAGTAACTGATGGGAACTGGAATTTCCTTCAGGGAAGGGGAAGATTTAAGAAATGGGACTGACTTTCACAGCATATCCCAAAGGGTACTTGGGACCAGGAAGAGCGAAAATTCCAAAAGAGCAAGCACTTCTCTCCCTTTGTTCAGATTTTCTACCCCCAGAAGCAATTGTGGAAGCCAGGTCACCTTCCCCAAGTGCCTTAAGGAAATCCCTAAGCATGTTTCTGATAACCTCAAGACCTATACTCCCGTCTCACCTTCCCTTTTGGGCCCAGTTGCTGTCGCTTGAGAGCAAGCCCTGGACTTGGCCAAGAGAACCCGTAGTTTGTGAGTGTGACACAGGACAGGTACTGGTGTGGTCATGAAAACAAAGGAACAGGCCTCCTGAGTGCCAGCATAGGTGGAAGGGTCAGGGCTGCTGAGGGTTAACAAAATTTGGCTACCCAAGAAGTGACTTGATGTTGGCCACATTAGTACGAGGCTAGAGTCCCAAGTGAATAAATGGTGGTTGTATGCCTCTGTGCCTGTCAGACTCTTCTGGAACACCGAGGCAATCGCAGACACTATCTCCTGAGTAGACATGGAGCTGTTAGAATCTGTGCAGAGCAGGGCAGTAAGAGGGCAAGAGGTGCCATGGGAAAAAGTCAAAGGCAGTAGGGACATCTGGCCCAGAGAAGAGAGACTGCACACATGGCTTTGAGTGAGAGAGGAGATTCATTCAGTGGCAAAGCTAGGACAGAGCCAGGCCTTGGGGGTGGCAACTGCAGGGAGGAGCTCCCTAACAGAGCAGGTGCACAGTACAGGAGGCTACCTTTGGAGGCTAGAAGACCACTTAAAACTAGGCCAGGGTTCTGTAGCCTCTCAACTGGAAGACTGTTTCTCTGTTGTCAGCTCTCAGCACCTGATCCTTGCATCCTGTCTGGACTTCCTCCATCTGGAATGTCCAGCTGTCTGCTGAGCATCTCCACCTGATTGCTCTGCTGTCCCACCAGACTCTACCCATGTGAACTGCCCCTCAGCTCCCCCTGTATGTCAGCAGCATTGTCTTTCTCTCAGTTGCTCAGCATCTACTTGGTCACCTGTTCTTTCTGCACTGTTGTTTTCCTCTAAGCTGCAAAAAAATACACAGAAGGTAGCCTGTGAGCTCACTTCAAAATCATGAGGCAGAATTTCATGGGAAGAACACAGCTTTAGACCTGAGTTCTGTCCCCCTTTGCCAGTAAGTAAGCAGCCGTTGTTCCTCTCCAGATTTAAGCCCTACATCTGTAACATAATGTCTCATGTCTAGAAAGTGCTGAGGCTCCAACCTGAGACTTCATCTCCTGGCCCTTTGTCTAAACATGGATTATCACCGCTCTGATATGATCTTACTCCCCTTCTGTCTGTCCAGCATCTCCCTGCCACCTAGCTCAGCCTCCTTTACCTACCCTTACTGCTCTATAGTCAAATACAGGCTGCTTATAGAAAATGTGTCAGTATAAAAGTCCTGTGTCTCATTATAGAAAAGTTGGAAAGTAGAGAAAAGTAAAATGAAGAGAATTGAATAATTCAGTACATATTTATGAGTGATATCTGTGTGCCAGGCTCTGGGCTAGATGGGAAGAAGATAGGTGGGTGAAACACTCAAGGAATTCATGATCTGATGAGGAGACAGGCAAATAAACCATGACCCCACTAAAACACCAGACTCAGGGAAGCCCAAGGTATGTGGAAGCCCAGAGGTGGCTTCTAATCCTGCCCGGAAGATTAAAGAAGGCTTCTCAGAGAACATGTCAACTGAGCTGATTCTCAGTCTAAAACATTCTTGCCCTACTACCTATGTATAACCATTATTAATATTTTTAATTGTTTACCATAATAGTAGGTACCTCTTACTAAGTGCGTCTAGGCACTATGTCAGTTACTCTAATAAATATTTTTTCTGATTCTGTTAACAAATCTGTGAAGCAGCTCTTATTACCCCCATTTTACAGATGGAAAAACATGAAGCTGAAAGAAAGCAGTTAACTTATAGAAAACCAAGTTGTTATAAATAACTATTGGGATATGAATCAGCGATTTCCTCTTGTGATACTGTATTTGCCTTTCTGAACCATGTCTATATATATTTACATAGATGGCCCTTTTTTGTAACCTGCTGATAGCCTACTGTATATACCAGGGGTCTCAAACTGGTAATCATGTTTTATTTTGCCAACCCAGAACTTTTAAAGAATGTCAGTGTAATAAAGGGGTTGGAAGTGTGGACTCCCCAGGTACAGCTCTCCTCATGCACCCCCACCACCCCAATTCCCTGTTGTATTATGTGCTTGCCTGTCAGACATTTATATTTCTACTTGGCCCTGAAGGTGTATGATCCTAGTTCCATATTTGGAATCTGCTTTTTTTAACTTAATATTATTTTTTGATGATTTTCCCATTTAAAAATTATCCATAAGCCTTATTTTTAATTTCATTCTGCTTTTTAAAATGTGTCACTTATCTAAGAATTTCTGTTACCTTAGGCAGCTTAAATGATTTTCTCCTCACTGCTGGTTTGCCCAGTTCTCTCATCATTCTGTGTGCAGAAGCCTCCTTGGGCCCCCTGAAGAGATCCCGCAGTGGATGAGGCCCAGAGGATGCTGGTACAGGTGCTGTTAGCTCTGATTCCTACGACTGACTTGTGCCTTAGGAGATGTCTGCACAGAGTTTGTGGGGCTCCAAGAAAGTATGGATCACCTCTAGGCAGAATGAGCAGAGCAGGCTTTTTAGAGAAGGTAGCCTGTGATCTCACTTTGAAGGATCTCACTACATGGAGAATTTAATACTTAAAGCCTAGACCATGCCTTAACTAAGAGGCGAAGTAGAGGTAGAAATATATCTCTATGTACATGATGGCAGATAAAACAAAAATATGGGGAGCTATTCCATGATGAATATTCAGCTGAGGGGGATGTGCTGATGCCAGCCTGCATCTCCACTCCCAGAACCTCATTCCATCGAGACTCACAAGGAATTTATTGCTCATTTTAATCACACCCAGAGAATGAATTGGCAGGAATATTAGGCAGATAGGCCTATCACATATATTTTATTTGCATATCCCAGTGACAGAATCACAAGCATATTTCCTATCTCTATATTTTTTCGTTTGCTCCGGGGGTAGCTGGGGATGCAATGTTCCCCTGGGCCTGCATTCCAGGCTGCAAGCCTGGGTGCTCCCATCAGAGCTGAGGAAAGCCTGCAAGGAGAGAAGGGGTAAGATACACAGGAGAGTAGGACGGTTATATTCCTCCTGTCTTAGGGTGAAGAGATGCCCTTCCCCACCTTGCCCAGCGTGTTGCCTGCTGTCTCTCCCTTCAAGTGCCACATGCTGCATGACTGACACTGTGCTTGACCCTGCAGGAATGACAGCACCATCTACCCTTCATGACAAATTTACATGGGCCAGACATGGTGTGCTATGTGCTTTATGGGGACAAGCTTTTGCTTTCTTTTTTCTTTGTTTTTAACTTTTTAAAAAGTTTTTATTGAAATATACTTCTATGAGATGCACACATCATAAGTATACAGCTTACTGTATTTTCACAAGCTAAACACATCTGATCAAGAAATAGACCATTACAGGTTGCCATAGAGGAGGGAGGAGAGGGGATGGATGAATACAGGTGAAGGGGATAAAGAGCTACACACTTCTAATTATAAAGTAAGTCATAGGAATAAGGTACAGCATAGGGAATATAGTCAATAATATTGTAATATCTTTTTATGGAGACAGATCTTCTCATGGTGAGCATTTTGTAATGTATATAATGGTTGAATCACTATGTTGTTTACCTGAAAACAACATAATGTTGTATATCAAGTGTGCTTCAGTTGAAAAAAACAGACCATTATAAACACCCAGAAATCCACCTCATACTCCGTTCCAGTCAGCACCCATCCACCAAGGGTAAGCATTATCCTGATTTGCTTTACTTTTATTTTTACATAATTTCAAAAATAGTACAGTGAGTTCCTATAAACTCTCCACCCAGCTTAGCAATTGTTAACATTTCATCACATTATTACTTATATATTAATATTATATATACAGCAAGACATAAAATTTTTTCTGAACTATTTAAGAGTAAGTTATACACAAAATGGCCCTTTACCCCTGAATACTTGTATTTCCTAAAAATCAAGGACATTTTTTTACATATCAAGGTACAGTCCTCAAAACTAGGACATTACTATTGATAATAACTAATCTATAGATGTTCTGATTTTGTTTTGTTATGTTGTTTTTTATTTTGGTATCATTAATATACGCTTGCATGAGCAACATTGTGGTTACTAGACTCCTCCATTATCAAGTCCCCACCACATACCCCATTACAGTCACTGTCTATCAGCGTAGTAAGATGCTATAGAATCACTACTTGTCTTCTCTGTGCTATACTGCCTTCCCCGTGTCCCCCACAACATTATGTGTGCTAATCATAATAACCCTTTTTTCCCTTATCCTGCCCTTCCCACCCATCCTCCCCAGTCTCTTTCCCTTTGGTAACTGTTGGTCCATTCTTGGGGTCTGTGAGTCTGCTGCTGTTTTGGTCCTTCAGTTTTTTCTTTGTTCTTATACTTCACACGAGTGAAATCATTTGATACTTGTCTTTCTCCGCCTGGCTTATTTCACTGAGCATAATACCCTCTAGCTCCGTTCATGTTGTTGCAAATGGTAGGATTTGTTTTCCTCTTATGGCTGAATAATATTCCATTGTGTATATGTACCACATCTTCTTTATCCATTCATCTACTGATGGATACTTAGGTTGCTTCCATTTCTTGGCTATTGTAAATAGTTCTGCGATAAACACAGGGGTGCATATGTCTTTTTCAAGCTGCACTGCTCCATCTTAGGGTAAATTCCTAGGAGTGGAATTCCTGGGTCAAATGGTATTTCTATTTTGAGTTTTTTGAGGAACCTCCATACTGCTTTCCACAATGGTTGAACTAATTTGCAGTCCCACCAGCAGTGTAGGGGGGTTCCCTTTTCTCCACATCCTCGCCAACATTTGTTGTTGTTTGTGTTTTAGATGTTGGCCATCCTCACTGGTGTGAGGTGATATCTCATTGTGGTTTTAATCTGCATTTCTCTGATGATTAGCGATGTGGAGCATCTTTTCATGTGCCTGTTGGCCATCTGAATTTCTTCTTTAGAGAAGTGTCTATTCATGTCCTCTGCCCATTTCTTAGTTGGATTATTTGCTTTTTGTTTGTTAAGGTGTGTGAGCTCTTTATATAATTTGGCTGTCAACCCCTTATCGGATATGTCATTTATGAATATATTCTCTCATACTATAGGATGCATTTTTGTTCTACTGATGGTGTCCTTTGCTGTACAGAAGCTTTTTAGTTTAGATATAGTCCCACTTGTTCATTTTGGCTTTTGTTTCCCTTGCCTGGGGAGATATGTTCATGAAGAAGTTGTTCATGTTTATATTCAAGAGAGTTTTGCCTATGTTTTTTTCTTAGAGTTTTATGGTTTCATGACTTACATTCAGATCTTTGATCCATTTCGAGTTTACTTTTGTGTATGGGGTTAGACAGTAATCCAGTTTCATTCTCTTACATGTAGCTGTACAGTTTGCCAACAACAGCTGTTGAAAAGGCTGTCATTTCCCTATTGTATATCCATGGCTCCTTTATCATATATTAATTGACCATATATGCTTGGGTTTATATCTGGACTCTCTATTTTGTTCTACTGGTCTATGGGTCTGTTCTTGTGCCAGTACCAAATTGTCTTGATTACTGTGGCTTTGTAGTAGAGCTTGAAGTTGGGAGGTGAGATCCCCCCTGCTTTATTCTTCCTTCTCAGGATTGCTTTGGCTATTCGGGGTCTTTTGTGGTTCCATATGAATTTTAGAACTATTTGTTCCAGTTCGTTGAAGAATGCTGTCAGTATTTTGATAGGGATTGCATTGAATCTGTAGATTGCTTTAGGCAGGATGGCCATTTTGACAATATTAATTCTTCCTAGCCAAGAGCATGGGATGAATTTCCATTTATTAGTGTCCTCTTTAATTTCTCTTAGGAGTGTCTTGTAGTTTCCAGGGTATAGGTCTTTCACTTCCTTGGCTAGGTTTATTCCTAGGTATTTTATTCTTTTTGATGTAATTGTGAATGGAATTGTTTTCCTGATTTCTCTTTCTGCTAGTTCATTGTCAGTGTATAAGAAAGCAACAGATTTCTGTGTATTAATTTTGTATCCTGAAACTGTGCTGAATTCAGATATTAGATCTAGTAGTTTTGGAGTGGATTCTTTAGGGTATTTTACGTACAATATCATGTCATCTGCAAACAGTGATAGTTTGACTTCTTCCTTACCAATCTGGATGCCTTTTATTTCTTTGTGTTGTCTGATTGCCATGGCTAGGACCTCCAGTACTATGTTGAATAAAAGTGGGGGAGTGGGCATCCCTGTCTTGTTCCCGATCTTAGAGGAAAAGCTTTCAGCTTCTGACTGTTAAGGATGATGTTGACTGTGGGTTTGTCATATATGGCCTTTATTATGTTGAGGTACTTGCCCTCTATACCCATTTTGTTGAGAGTTTTTGTCATGAATGGACATTGAATTTTTTCGAAAGCTTTTTCAGCATCTATGGAGATGATCATGTGGTTTTTGTCCTTCTTTTTATTGATGTGGTGGATGATGTTGATGGATTTTCGAATGTTGTACCATCCTTGTATCCCTGGGATGAATCCCACTTGATCATGGTGTATGATCCTTTTGATGTATTTTTGAATTCGGTTTGCTAATATTTTGTTAAGTATTTTTGCATCTATGTTCACTGGAATATTGTTCTGTAGTTTTCTTTTTTTGTGGTGTCTTTGCCTGGTTTTGGTATTAGAGTGATGCTGGCTTCATAGAATGAGTTTGGAAGTATTTCCTCCTCTTCTATTTTTTGGAAAACTTTAAGGAGAATGGGTATTATGTCTTCTCTAAATGTCTGATAAAATTTAATGGTGAATCAATCGGTCCGGGAATTTTGTTCTTGGGTAGTTTTTTGATTACCAATTCAATTTCATTGCTAGTGATTGGTCTGTTTAGATTTGCTGTTTCTTCCTGGGTCAGTCTTGGAAAGTTGTATTTTTCTAGATAGTTGTCCATTTTTTCTAGGTTATCCAGTTGGTTAGCATATAGATTTTCATAGTATTCTCTAATAATTCTTTGTATTTCTGTGGTGTCTGTAGTGATTTTTCCTTTCTCATTTCTGGTACTGTTTATGTGTGTAGATTCTCTTTTTTTCTTAGTAAGTCTGGCTAGGAATTCATCTATTTTGTTCATTTTCTCAAAGAACCAGCTCTTGGTTTCATTAATTTTTTCTATTCTTTTATTCTTCTCAATTTTATTTATTTCTTCTCTAATCTTTATTATGTCTCTCCTTCTGCTGACTTTGGGCCTCATTTGTTCTTCTTTTTCCAGTTTCAATAATTGTGACTTTAGACTATCCATTTGGGATTGTTCTTCCTTCTTTAAATAGACCTGGATTGCTATATACTTTCCTCTTAGAACTGCCTTTGCTGCGTCCCACAGAAGTTGGGGCATGTGCTGTTGTCTTCATTTGTCTCCATATATTGCTTGATCTCTGTTTTAATTTGGTCATTCATCTATTGATTATTTACGAGCATGTTGTTAAGCCTCCATATGTTTGTGAGCCTTTTTGTTTTCTTTGTACAATTTGTTTCTAGTTTTATACTCTTGTGATCTGAGAAGTTGGTTGGTAGAATTTCAATATTTTTGAACTTACTGAGGTTCTATTTGTGGCCTAGTATGTGGTCAATTCTGGAAAATGTTCCATGTGCACTTGAGAAGAATGTGTATCCTGCTGCTTTTGGGGTGTAGAGTTCTGTAGATGTCTGTTAGGTCCTTCTGTTCTAATGTGTTGTTCAGTGCCTCTGTGTCCTTACTTATTTTCTGTCTGGTTGATCTGTCCTTTGGAGTGAGTGGTATGTTGAAGTCTCCTGAAATGAATGCATTGCATTCTATTTCCCCCTTTAATTCTGTTAGTATTTGTTTCACATATGTATGTGCTCCTCCTGTGTTGGGTGCATAGATATTTATAATGGTTATATCCTCTTGTTGGACTGATCCCTTTATCATTATGTAATGTCCTTCTTTGTCTCTTGTTACTTTATTTGTTTTGAAGTCTATTTTGTCTGATACAAGTACTGCAACTCCTGCTTTTTTCTCCCTTTTGTTTGCATGAAATATCTTTTTCCATCCCTTCACTTTTATTCTGTGTATGTGTTTGGGTTTGAAGTGAGTCTCTTGTAGGCAGCATATTGATGGGACTTGCTTTTTTATCCATTCTATTACTATGTGTCTTTTGATTGGTGCATTCAGTCCATTTACATTTAGGGTAATTATCAATAGATATGTACTTACTGCTATTGCAGGCTTTGGATTCGTGATTACCAAAGGTTCAAGGGCAGCTTCTTTACTGTCTAACTGTCTAACTTAACTCACTTATTACACTATTATAAACACAGTCTGATGATTCTTTATTTCTCTTTTTTCTTTTTCTTCCTCCTCCACTCTTTATATGTTTGGTGTTTTATTCTGTACTCTTGTGTTTACCTTGACTAGTTTTGTGGATAGCTGATTTTATTTTGCCTTTAGTTAGTGTTTGGTTGGTCTATTTTCTTTGCAGTGGTTTTATTTTCTCTGGTGACAGCTATTTAGCTTTAGGCATACTTCCCTCTAGAGCAGACCCTTTAAAATACATTGTAGAGATGGTTTGTGGTAGGTAAATTCCCTCAACTTTTGCTTACCTGGAAATTGTTTAATCCCTCCTTCAAATTTAAATGATAATCTTGCTGGATACAGTATTCTTGGTTTGAGGCGCTTCTGTTTCATTGCATTGAATTTATCATGCCATTCCCTTCTGGCCTGTAAGGTTTCTGCTGAGAAGTCTGATGATAGCCTGATGGGTTTTCCTTTGTAGGTGATCTTTTTTCTCTCTCAGGCTGCTTTTAATACTCTGTCCTTGTCTTTGATCTTTGCCATTTTAATTATTATATGGCTTGGTGTTGTCCTCCTTGGGTCCCTTGTGTTGGGAGATCTGTGGACTTCCATGGTCTGAGAGACTATTTCCTTCCCCAGCTTGGGGAAGTTTTCATTTTTCAGCAATTATTTCTTCAAAGACACTTTCTATCCCTTTTTCTCTCTCTTCTTCTTCTGGTACCCCTATAATGCGAATATTGTTCCATTTGGATTGGTCACACAGTTCTCTTAATATTCTTTCATTCCTAGAGATCCTTTTATCTCTCTCTGCCTCAGCTCCTCTGTATTCCTGTTCTCTGATTTCTATTCCATTAACAGTCTCTACCACCTCATCCAGTCTGCTCTTAAATCCTTCCATTGTTTGTTTCATTTCTGTTATCTCCCACCTGAATTCATCCCTTAGCTCTTGAATATTTCTCTGTAGGTGCATCAGCATGGTTATGACTTTTATTTTGAATTCTTTTTCAGGAAGATTGGTGATTTCAATCTTACTAAGCCTTCTCTCTGGTGTTTGAGGGATTTTGGACTGAATAAGGTTTTTCTGCCTTTTCATTGTAATGGGAGTGGTTGCCGGCAAGTGGCGCATGTGTCAGTGGGAGAATAAAGTCCCTTCCTGCATGTCGGTCGCCTTGCCTGTCTCCACTGTTTGTTCCAGTTAACCGCACACAGGGAGCAGCCTCTGGGTTAATCCCCTTAGCTGCTGTGGGTAGGTGGCCTTTGAGATGGCCTAGGGCAATGGCAGGGGTCGCAGGCCAGCAGCATGTGTTCTGCTGCAAGAGCAAAGACCCTTTGTGCCTCCTGGTCTCTGCACCCGTCTCTGCTGTCTGTGCCAGTCAGTCATGCACAGGGAGTAGCCTCTGGTTTAATTCCTCAGCTGCCGTGGGCAGAGTAGCCCTCGGAATGCAGGTGAGCAGTGCGTGTTCTGCCACGAGAACAGAGCCCCTTCGTGACTTCTGGACTCTGGGCCCATCTCCACTGTCTGCACTGGTCTGACCTGCACGCTGGGAGCAGCCTCTTGGTTAATCCCCTGAGCTGCTGTGGGCGGGTCGGCTCTCAGGGTGGCCTAGGGCAGTGGTGGGAGTTGCAGGCGAGTGGCGTGTGGTCTGCCGTGAGAACAAAGCCCCTTCGTGCTTCCCAGACTCTGCACCCATCTCCACTGTTTGTGCTGGTCAGCAGCGTTCAGGGAGCAGCCTCTAGGTTAATTCCCTCAGGTTCCGTGGGCGAGGTGGCCCTCGGGATGGCCTAGGGCACTGGCGGGGGTCGCAGGCGAGCAGTGCATTTTCTGCCATGAGAACAAAGCTCCTTTGTACCTCCCAGACTCTGAGCCAGTCTCCGCTGTCTGTGCCAGTCAACCACACACAGGGAGCAGCCTCTGGGTCTGGGCTGGTTAGCCACGCGCAGGGAGAAGCCTCTCTGCTAAGCTGTGTGGTTGCTGTAGGTGGGGCTGCTCCCTGGCTGTTCTGCAGCAATGCATGTCAGCCGGTTTGCTTGCAGTGCTGGCAGAGGGGAAGGAACAGCAGGCTACTTATCACTGCAAGGGGCTTCAGAGCTGCATTGCCACCCAGGGGCTTAGGGCACCTGAAGTTCCTTAAAGTTCCCAGCCTGCTGGGCTGAGTGTGCCAGAACGGTTTTGTCCACCTGTTAAACCCTTGTCCCTTTAAGACTTTTAAAGCACCCACTTTTCTTTTGTCCCAGGGCAGCCAGCTGTGGGAACCTGTTCGCAGTGTCAATCTCGGACCTTGCTTTTCCTCTCCTCCAATATCCAGTGCACCATGCAATGTGTGTCTGTGCTCCCAGGGCAGACCACCAGGGCTGGTTATTTAGCAGTCCTGTGCTTCCACTCCCTCCCCACTCTGATTCCCTTCCTCCTGCAGGTGAGCTGGGGTGGGGGGAGTGCTCCAGTCCTGCTGGGTCACGGCTTTGTATCCTACCCTTTTCTGTGAAATGTTGGGCTCTCACAGATGTAGCCTGGCTCGTGCACTGTATTTTCCAGTCACTCTTTTAGGAATAGTTGTATTCGCTGTATTTTCAAAATATATATGATTTTGGGAGGAGATTTCTGCCACCCTAGTCATGCCGCCATCTTGAGAATCAGAACTCTAGATGTTCTGATTTTGCCAGTTGTCACAATAATTCTCTTTACAAGAAAACAAAGTTCTGGACACCAAGCTGAATTCAGTTTCATGTCTCTTTAATCTCCTTTAATGTGGAACAATTCCTCAGTCTTTCCTTGTCTTTTGTTACCTTGACATTTAAGGAGTACAAGCTCATTATTTTGTATAATGTCCCTCAGTTTGGATTTGTCTAATGCTTTCTTTTGATTCAACTCAGGTTATGCATTTCTGGAGAGAACACCCTCTGGTGTTTATTTTCAATAAATCATTAGGTAGCCCAGTGCCGAAAGTAAGGATAAGAAATTTGTGTTCTAAATCTCATCTCTCTAAATAGACTCAACTCCCTGAAACAGGGAACAGGTCTTTTCTATTCTCCAGAGTGGAACATGTAGGCTCTGGAGTCAGACTGCAAGGGTAGTGGTCTGTCTTACTACTTATTCCCTGTGGAACAGTGCTTTAATTTACTTCATTTCTGTACAGTGGAGGAGGAGATACTCTGAACTTCATAGGGCTGTGTGGATTAGAACAGCTGGTCCCAAATCAGGCAAGACTAGGCAGTTTGATGTTAAAACTAGTGAGTGGAGGTTTAAGGAGTAACAGTATATTTATATAGGCTCAGAATCTCTCCTCATAAGATATTTATTAATTGCAAAGGAAAAAACAGTGGAGAAACCTGGCACAGACCACCTTAACCAAGAGATTAAAGTTAACAGCACCAGTTATGGGATGAATCAGTGTCATGTGCCTCTTGATATAATGCACTGAGAAGAACACAGTTGATTTTCTCACTTCAGCCACTCCTTTCCCATCTTAACCTTCTCTCACCAGTCTTGTTTTTGGATCAACCCAATTATTTGCAGAGAAGTGAAATGATCCAATTCACATGTTAAAATATCACTCTGGCAGCAAAAGGAGGGTGGGCTGAAAGAGAGGAGAATGGAATCTGGGATGCTGACATAGTGGTCACCAAGTCTGGTGGGACTGACAACTGCCCTATGCCAGGCCTTCCTCTACAGGGATATATATTTTATGAGCTAGTTTGAGAGACTTTCCATTCCCTTGGGCACCTCTCTCATCCCCAGGCTCCTCTTCTATCTCTTCTGCATCCCCCTGGCTCCTTTGTTTCGGTTCCCTAGCTTCCTCTTATCACCACTGATCCCCAGTCTCATCTGTTGCCCCCTGGTTCCCTTTACTGACCTCCCTACCTAGTCTTCTCTGTCATCCCAGCTTCAGGTCTGAAACCTGGAACCAGCTTCAGAAACCCTATGATGTGAGTCAGAACTGGGGAGTCAGGAGGATGGTACTCATCTGAGTGTCTGAGCAGCCAGTGGGTTCTGTGGCCCTGCCCTTTCATGAAAGGCAAATTACAGTTCAGCCTCCCTTTTCTTCCTTCCTCCATACCTTTTCCACTCTTGCCCAGGGCCTCATTCTGCCTTTTCACCACCCCTAGCTGCCCTCTCAGTGAACACACTGCCAGGTTCATTGTCAGACCTGTTCCCTAAAGGATAGCCAGTAATAGGGGTGCCTGACAGACCCCTCCTCCCTGTAACCCTCCCCCACAGAGCCACTCAGCCCAGCCACCCACCTCTGAGGAAGCCCAGCTAGGCTTCGCCTCAGCCTCCCAGCCCTTTCCTGTAAATGCACTCACAGCCAGGAGGGGTGCCATATTAAATCAAGAATGATGGAAACCAGTGGCTGTGATTATCCAGCTGAGATGTGTCATGGGAGCTGGTCGCTGCTGGCTGCAGGTGAGGGCTTCTAAAACTAATTGCATATGGCTTTTATTAAGAAGATCACTCCCCCACTCTTGCTCTCCTGAGTGACTTCTTCCTAATGCCTCTCAGTCCAGTACCCTCTGCTTTTGAAGGCTGGGTCATCAGCCCTATCTTCTCCTCCACCGGAACCCTGTCAAAGCAGGGCCTTGACCTCAGTCCCTTCCCATTTCCTCAAAAAGCCAGGAACAGTAGTAGCCTACATTTATGGAACCCTTACCAAGTGCCTTCTCTCATCCTCTCTCTTCTCTCCCAAATGCAATATATACAGACCAACTATTTTCTTTTCAAAGGTGCTTCCACTGGCTAGCATTTCATGAGCCTGGACTCATAGCTCAGGCCTTAAAAAGTCATTCATCCATTCAACTTTTTTTTTTTAATACAGACTGTATGGTAAGTATTAGGAAGAGCATGAAGCTGAAACCTTTTACCTGGCTTAATCTCAGTGTCCTGTTCATTTTTATCAAAAAGTTAGATCCATTTTCAGAAATTTTTCTGAATAGATATTTAGGTCTCCAGTCTGAGAGACAATCAGAATGTGCTTATATTTAGGCCATAGGTGAATCCTTCCCAGGACCATCTAGAGAGTTCCCAAGAAACCAACCAGATCATGGTGTAACTTCTCCCCCATGCTCATGCCAACAGAAGTCAAGGAACCTTTCCCCTTGCCCAAGAAAATAACAGAACTACTAATACAATCTAAAATCAAGACACTGAAGAAGAGTTACAGGAAATAGAAATGTTTCCCTGGAGACTTCAGGAGGCCACAGTGGTCAGATCCAAATCAGCAGAGTGGTGAGAAAAGACATTTTAGGCTTTGCAAAGAAAAAAGATATGTTATCTGTGAGATCCCACACATCAATGGATGGAAGGTACCTAGAGGCAGAATTCTCTGCTAGGAAATCTGACAATGATGAGCTGCTCCAGGTAGTAGAGGCGTCCTTAGGTGCTGTTGAGACTGTACCCTGCAGACCTAGGATTCGTAGGGGAAGGAGTCTCAAGAGCCACTTCTAGGCAGTGGGGGCATCCAAGTGGGCTTGGCTTCTGGCTTCTGCTTGAACCAAAGCAACTCTTCTTTACCTATGGAGCTCCATACAGATTAAATTAGTTAAAAGGGTTCTAATACCCAAAAAAGGAAGGTTGGGGGGGGGCACTGGGTTAGATAATGAGTTATTAAAATGCAACAAATTGTCCAAGCAATCTTGAAAAAGAAGAGCAAAGCTAGGAGTATCACTCCCTGATTTTAAACTATACTACAAAGCTCAGTTATCAAGACAGTGTGGAACCGGCACAAGAACAGATACATAGACCAATGAATACAATAGATAACCCAGAAATAAATCCATACCTAATATGGTCAGTTAATATAAGACAAAGGAGGCAAGAATATACAGTGGAGAGAAACAGTCTTTTTAATATCTAGTGTTGGGAAAACTGGACAGCTTCATGCAAAAATATGAAACTGGATTCCCATCTTAAACCATACATAAAAATAAACTCAAAATGGATTAAAGATCTAAATATAAGACCTGAAACTCCTAGAAGAAAGACTGTGAAATTCCTGGAAGAAAACATGAGCAGTAAACTCTTAAACATCAGCATTAGTATTTTTTTCCAGATATGTCTCCCCAGGCAAGGGAAACAAATGCAAAAAAAAAAAAATGGGACTACATCAAATTAGAAAGCTTCTGCACATCAATAAAACAAAAAAAGCAACCTACTGCATGGGAGAATATATTTGTAAATGGTATATTTGATAAGGGACTAATATCCAAAATATATAAAGAACTCATACAACTCAACACCATAGAAACAAATAATCTAATTAAAAAATGGACAGAGGACCTGAACAGATATTTTTCCAAGGAAGATACACAGATGGCCAGCAGACACAAGAAAAGATGCTCTACATTGCTAATCATCAGGGAAATGCAAATCAAAACCACAGTAAGATATCACCTCACACCAGTCAGAATGACTACTATCCGAAAGACAAAAAATAAATGTTGAGAAGAAAAGGGAACCGTCATACTGCTGATGGGATTGCACACTGGTGCAGCCACTATGGAAAGCAGAATGGAGGTTTCTCAAAAAAACTAAAAATACAAATACCATACAACCCAGCAGTTCCATTTCTAGGAATTTACCTGAAAAAAAAAATCACTGATCTGAAAGATACATGCACTCCTATGTTTATCGCAGCATTATTTATAATAGCTAAATTATGGAAGCAACCTAAATGCCCATAAATACATCAACAGATTTAAAAAAAGCATATGTTTATACAATGGAATATTACTCAGCCACAAAAAGGAATGAAATCTTTCCATTTGCGACCTGGATGGACCTAGAGGGTATTATGCTAAGTGAAATAAATCATACAGAAAAAGACAAACACCATATGATTTCACTTTATATGCAGAATCTTAAAAACAAAACAAAGGAACAAATAAAACAAACTCATAAATACAGAGAATAGACTGGTGGTTACCATGGTGGGAGTGGGGGGAGTTGAAATAGGTGAAGGAGGAAAATGTCGTTGGAATGTCCGCTATCTTGATCTGGGTGATGGTCACATGAGTGTGCACACATGTCGGAATTCATCAAGCTGCACACTAAGAGTTGTGTATTTTATTGTATGTAGCTCCATATAAATTAAAAAAAAAATTTAATGCAGCAAAGGAGAGGGAAGTACCATTTATCAAAGGCCTTCCAAGGGCCAGGTTAGTAGTCTTTTTCACATTACTACTTCTGCATTTACATTTGCTATATGCCAGAGACTTTGCCAAGTTTTGTATATGTTTGTGGGGAAGTTGGGGTTCCTATGGCCAGGATCCTCACTGAACTTAAACCACCTGATGGGGTAACTGGCCTGTTGCTAGGCTACTGCTTCCACACCTTTAGGCAATGAGCTATTACTGTGCTATAGAGAGAGCACGGCCCAGTGCTCTGGGCGGAGGCAGAGACGCTAGTGCTTGACCTACTGGTGGGAGAACAAGCCAGGTAATAAACCCTTTCACCCCAAAGAACATTCTGCTGTGAGTTTCTTTGGTCGCATTGAATCCGTAGCGAACTTGCCTGGGGCTGACGCCCATTGGCAAGACAATGTTATCTCACTTAATTCTCACCAGCATCCCACAAAGATCCTGCAGGGGAGTTAGGAACTACTATCTCTGTGTTAGAGATGAGGAAGCTCAAATCCAGTAGGTGAATTCACTTCCCCAAGGTCAGCTGACTAGTAAGTGAATGAGATGAGGTTTGAATTTAGGTCTGTCTGGAGCAAAGCTGCTGCTTTCTGCCACGTAACTTGCCCCATTATGAGCCAAAAGAGGAGCCAACCTTTAGATTGGGACAGTGTAAGATTAAATGAGACGCTGTAAAGTGCTGAGTACAGTGCCTGGCACACAGCAGCTGCTCCACAAGCAGTAGTCCTCGTTCAACGGGCAGCATGTATTGACTCCTGGCTCCTGTGAGCCAGGACTGGTGCTAGGTGCTGGAGCTGTAGAGATGAACAAAATAAGCTCTTTGTCACTCAGAACCTCATAGATGAGTAAGGGGAGAAAAACAGGCTGTTGACTGAGCATTCTGGAGGTCCTAGGGGCAGGCATGAAGGCTTACAACAGGCTCCTGAAACAATATTTTATTTAAGCTGAGATCACGGCACTTAGAGGCAGGTGAGAATAGAGAAGACTTGTGGTGAGGGAGCAGTATAAACAAAAGCCCAGAGGCGGGAACACTCTGAGACCCATCACTCAGGAGAGGTGAGGAAACACCCAACAAACCCTTAGAGGTCGGCTTCCATCACTTCAAGCTCCTTGTAGTTGGCACAGTTCTGTACCAGCCAGTGTGTGTGCATCTCACCATCAGAGCCTTCCAGCCCAGTGGACCTGAAAGCTGAGAGGGGCTGGGTGGGCAGGGAGGAGGAGGAGGCAGATATATGGCCAGAGTCGTCAAGAGGCAAGTAATGTATGTGGCGCCTGAGGGAGCTGCACAGTGACACTGTGGATTCCAACCGGCAAGCGTCGCTCCACTGGGATCGGCGCCGAATTATTGCTCCATATGAAACCCAGGACTGATGGGAGCTTTCAGTTACAGACTGATAACAACAGCCAAAATTGGATTGTTTGCTATTTATTTTTTTTAACTTCTGTCAAGGTCACTACTGTAACAGGAAAACACGCCCAAGCTGCAGGTATTTTTCATCCACTCTGCCCGCAAGAACAATCTGCGGCTACAGCTTTTGTGACAGAGCCATACCTTGGCAAAGCTGTCACTGTTATGGGCTCTTAGGAGAAAGGAGCCTCCAGAAGACCCAGGTCTTGTCCCATTCTAAGATCTGCTTCCTTCCCCCATCCTTCGGTCTCCATAAATGCTTTATCATTGGACCCACGCACTCACCCCTCCCTGCCTGGTCTCCAGCTAGTCCCAAAACTCCCACCTACCCCAGTGCTCCAGTTTCTTCAAGCTTCCAGTCTCCCAGAGAGCCTCTCCAGAAATGTTCCACACTTTATGTATCCTTCCCTTCCCTGTACCCCTGCACCACCCAGTCTAGCTGATAATTCTCTCCTCTTTATACCTATCATCAAATTCATTTTTGCAAACGTTCGACATATGCCTCCGCAATACCAGGACTTGTGCTGTGAATAGCAGTGAATAAAAGACAGTGCCTGCTCATAATTTAGAACAGATTCACAAACATGCAACAAACTTGTTTACAAGTAGCTTTTGTTGGTTGGTTGGTTTTTTAGTGCTAGGTACAAACAAGGCTTGAAATAGGCATGCATGCTTTGGAACCATGAGAAAAATGGTTGATTCTAAGTGGTATTTGTGGAGAGGCTCTGCGTCACATCCCCTGCCCAACTTTGAGCTTCCTGAGGGCAAGGCCTTGGCTCTCCTCTCCTCCCTTACAGCATGACTGGGCTCAGACCTCTTCCTCCTGCCTTTTCTGAAGTGGACCAAGCTCAGAGCCAGGCATATGCCAGGCACTCAGCATCACCTAGAACCTTCCAGGGGGGCAGGTTATAGTCCTCCTTCTCCCCACCCCATGTCTCCATCATGGTATGCACAGGGTTAGGTACACAGCAATTGCTGAATAACTGTGTTTATCTGAGCAGTATTGTTGAAAGTGGAGGGTATTCTGGTTTGAAAACCAAAAAGGCTTTCAAGAGGGTAAGTGGAAAGGGACAGGAACCTACATTTGTTAAGGACTTACTGCATGCCAGCCAAGCAGCTAGGCACATTATATACATCATCATATTTAATCCCCAGTTTACAGATGAGAAAACTGAGGTGAGGTAACTTGATCCCGGTGAGAAGCATATCTTGTGAGTGATAAAGCTGGGATTCAAACTTAGGTTTTCTGTCAGACTCCAGGGTCAAAGATTAAGGTTAATCTAGAAATACTTAACTTATTAGCAGAGTGAGCCAGGACCTCTGAGCAGTGGCCACCTGCCGGAAGGAGATGAGGCGAGGGCTGGGACGATGAGACATTGGAAGGATGGGGCCACCCTCCAGTAGTCTTGAGCCAGAGCCATGCATCAGGACCCCTGGAGACCCAGACTTAGTTTTAGATTTTGACCCAGGATAAAACTCGGATACGAGTGCTCTCAATACTCCTAAGCCCCCCTCCCTCTCTCCCCACAGTACCAGGAGAGGCAGCGGAAGCGGGAGGCCGAGGAGCGGCGCCGCTTTCCCCTGGAGCAGCGGCTCAAGGAGCACATCATCGGCCAGGAGAATGCCATCGCCACTGTGGGTGCTGGTAAGCATGTGGGATGCTGGCCTGTGCACAGGGGGAGCTGCTGCAGTGAGCAGTGAGGTATAAGTCTGGCTGCCACCGTCCTGTGGGGAGATGGCTAATAATATTACAACTTGATGTTTGTGGGCACTTTCTATGTGTCAGACATTGTGATAAACTCTTTGCATATGTCGTATCATTTAATCAAAGCAACCCTGTGAGGTTGGTACCATTAAAATCCCATTTTACAGATGAGGAAGCTGAGACACACAGCACTTAAATAATGGCTCATGGCTGCTTTCCTCTGCTTAGAGTTTAACTCTGACCTATATCTGGTCCACTGCCCCTGAAACCACTCCTTTCAGGTGAGCAAACAGACCCAGAGAGGAGCAGGAGTTTGTCCATCGCTAGCAATGTAGCCAGAGCCAGAACTTCCATCTCCTGTCTCCCAGCCTAGGACTCTGCCACCTTTCAGTATAGTTTGTTAGCATCTGGGTCATTTCTAGGAAAAACATCCTAAAGCAGCATGAGTGTCTTCTTCTCCTCAACTCTTAGGTCCCATACTTTGACCCCTGGGAGCTAGCTGACCTCTGGTGTAATACCTAACCTAATGGCCCTCCTGCCCCTGCAGACCCCACTGGGGGAAAGTACAAAACTAGGGTTCTGCTCAAGATGGTGGCCTCACTTTTATTCTCCAACTCAGGTACATGTCTTCCTGAAGGTGGTCTCAGATCGATGAGGTAAGGGCAGAGGAACACATGCCCAGCTTAGACAAGGGGATATCCCTCCAAGGCAGTAGTTCTCAAAGATGGTCTCCAGACCATCAGCATCAACATCCTCTGGGACCGTGTTATACATGCAGATCTCAGGCCTCACCCTAAACCTATGGAATCTCAAACTCTGGGGGTGGAGCCCAGCAATCTGTGTTTTATTAGGCCCTGCAGGTGATTCTGATGCTTGGCTCAAGTTTAAAAACACTGCCCTGTAGTGTCTCAGTTCCATTCATGTGCTTATCTCTTCTCTCCAAGTGATCTAGTCCCACGCAGTCCAGCAACTGCCATGGAGCACCAGGTTCTGCTCACTGATTAAAGGAGACATCAGGCTGAAATTGTGGTGCCCCTCCGGGACTTTCTGTGGCGGCCGTGTCAGCCCTAGGATACCAGTTAGAGGAGTAATTGAAAAATGAAGGCAGCCACCCCTGTGACCCACCGAGCCCAGCCTGATCTCCATCCTCTCCCACCAGTGGGACTCATGTGGCAGTCATGAGCCCCTCATCAGGGGCCTGACCTCATCAGCAGATAAAAGGAGCCCATAGAGCAGAGCTGCCTCACCAGCTGGAGGTTAGAAGGCTGCCTGCAGGCACACACAGGAGCTGAGGAAAGCTCTTTTTGAATACACTAGGTCACACTACTCAGGCCCAGACCACACTAGGCTGTACTTTTGGGTCTGGATACAGACATCACGCTTAGCCACCACCTTGGATATGGCATCCCCCCACTTCTTTGCCTAGGCCATGTCTGAAATGGAGGAAAGGAAGTCCCTGGGGGCTCCCAAGGGTTGAAGAGAGAAGGGACTGTCCACAGGAGAGGCATTACCTGGGTGGAGATCTAAGAAAGCATGTCCTGTGGGAGTCTCATGTCCACTTGTGTGCAGCTGCCGCTGCCAATGTAGTGTTTTCCCTCTGCGTCCTACACAGCCTTTTCCTAGCCAGCCGTGTGCTTCTTTCTGACCTCTTCTGCATCTCACCAGCTTCTCAAGTCCATGAGATATGAAGCTCCCAGGTCTGGGAGTTGGGGGGAGGGGAAGGAAGACATTGAGTTAGAAAGAATTAGACCATCCTGAGCTCAAATAGCAGGTTTGCCACTGACCCGCTGTGCAACTCAGGCTACTCAGTCTGCTCCTTGAGCATCCATTTCCTCACATGTGTACTCCAGAGCCAAATCCAGGACTGTCCGATTATCAAGCACATGCTCCTCCCAGCGTGGGCCAGATAGCACTGAGTAAAACCAAGTCCCTCTTCTCAAGATGTTTGCTATCGAGGGTTGGGTACTATGTTCTTTAGGTCAGCCCCACAGTTCTTTCTTTCAAGGTGGGAGGTCCTTAGTCCCAGCCCAGGGTTAGCCTCTTCCCCTGATCCATCCTACACTGACCTCTGATGTACCACCCACCTTGTCTCTCCTTGCCCAGAATAAGAGTAGATGATTAGCTTCCCCCATCCCAGGGGCTGTCAGAATGTCTGCCCTGAGCGCTTCCTTCTACACAAAGCTCCCTTCTGTCACCTGAACTTGCATCAGATCAGGAAGGCTCTACGCCTCATTGTGTGATGTGGAGGTTGACTCTGATGTGATTCCAATGACCCTAGAAAAGACAGGAAGGCTACTGGGGCCTGGGCTGTGGGACTGGTGCGTTATCTCCTCCATTTATAAGGCCATGCGCTGGCCTTCCTGAGAAGCCCCATGGCTGGGGGTCACACTGATGATGGTCAGCTAATGTTCAGCTCCTGGCCCAGGTGAGGCAGAGGCACTCTCTGAGTCAGAATTTTGGTAGGCAAGCAGCAGCCAGTGCCTCAGGACCTCAAGACTGAATCAAGTGCAGGAGAGAAAGGCAGATCTAGAGGGTAGGCCAGGCCTCTAGACTAGTTCAGATGGGTTCTCTAGACTAGTAACAGATGTGTGCTAGGGACTGGCTGGGTGGAGCCTGGCACCCCAGGGGTACCATGAGGATGGGCAGCCAGAGAAGTGCCGCAGAATGAATTGATTTGATAAATGGCCATTTATTACCCTCACGAATTGGCTGAGACCAATTTCGGTCACATCAACCCCTGTAAGTGCTGGGATATTGATTTGTGCAAAGTAATACAGTGAATTTATCAGTGTGATCCCCAGCTGCAGGGCTTCTAGCAAGGCTGGCACACAGTTACCGCCTTACAAATGGAGGAGATGAAGCACCAACCCCACTGTCCAGGCCCCCATGGCCTCTCTCGTCTTTTAGGGTCCCTGGAGCCAAAGCAAGCAAGCCACGTACCACAAGCCAGGGCCTTGGCACTGAAAGTAAGGTTCTCCTTCCAAAAGCTAGAGCTGCTCTTGGTGACAGGAGAGGGAGAATGCCTACCTTGTCAGGCAGACCTCTGAGCTCAGAGCCTCTATAACCTCACTATCCTCCTCAGAAAGGCAGCCAATGACTATTCAACACATTGAGAGCTAGACTCTGTGCCCCAACCGACCTGCCCATCTCCTGTGTTCCTGTCTCAGTAAAGGCACAACCATCCACTGGTCTCCTAAATAGAAACATAGACATTTCCTGGCTTCTCCTTCCCTCTCACCCCTTAGAGCCCATCAAGTATCAAGTTCTGTCATTCTGCTTCTTAGGTCACAAACTTGGCGTTTCACTCCATTCTTAATACCACTGCCCTAGCTCAGGATCTCAGCTTCTCCCATCTTAACCATACGATGGCCTCATCACTGGTCTCCCTGCTTCCCTTCCTTCCCAGCTGGAGTGAGCTTTATAAAATATAAGAACTGCCCTGTTTTGTTTTGTTTTTTAATATAATTTATTTTATTATCATTCATCTACAATTACATGTGCTATATTACGGTTATTAAACTACCCCTTCGTCAGGTCCCCCCCACCAACCCCATTACAGTCACTGTCCATCAGCGTAGTGAGATGCTATAGAATCACTACTTGTCTTCTCTGAGTTGTACTGCCCTCCCCATGCCCCCCGAACATTATATCTGCTAATCGTAATGCCCCTTTTTCCCTCTTATCCCTCCCTTCCCGCCCATTTTCCCCAGTCCCTTTCCCTTTGGTAACTATTAGTCCGTTCTTGGGTTCTGTGAGTCTGCTGCTGTTTTGTTCCTTCAGTATTTTTTCTTTGTTCTTATACTCCACATATGAGTGAAATCATTTGATACTTGTCTTTTTCGGCTTGGCTTATTTCACTGAGCATAATACCCTCTAGCTCCATCCATGTTGTTGCAAATGGTAGGATTTGTTTTCTTCTTATGGCTGAATAATATTCCATTGTGTATATGTACCACCTCTTCTTTATCCATTCATCTACTGATGGACACTTAGGTTGCTTCCATTTCTTGGCTATTGTAAATAGTGCTGCAATAAACATAGGGGTGCATCTGTCCTTTTCAAATTGGGCTGCTGCATTCTTAGGGTAAATTCCTAGGAGTGGAATTCCTGGCTCAAATGGTATTTCTATTTTGAGTTTTTTGAGGAACCTCCATACTGCTTTCCACATTGGTTGAACTAATTTGCAGTCCCACCAGCAGTGTAGGAGGGTTCCCTTTTCTCCACATCCTCGCCAACATTTGTTGTTGTTTGTGTTTTGGATGTTGGCCATCCTCACTGGTGTGAGGTGATATCTCATTGTGGTTTTAATTTGCATTTCTCTGATGATTAGGGATGTGGAGCATCTTTTCATGTGCCTGTTGGCCATCTGAATGTCTTCTTGGTTAGGTTTATTCCTAGGTATTTTATTCTTTTTGATGCAATTGTGAATGGAATTGTTTTCCTGTTTTCTGTTTCTGCTAGTTCTACAGCTTTTCTTCTATCCTCAAAGCACATCACAGAAATGGACAACGTGCCATGCCAAATTAATTAGTTCAAAACTGCACCAAGTGAAATACCTAGGAATAAACCTAACCAAGGATGTGAAAGACCTATATCCTGAAAACTACAAGACACTCCTAAGAGAAATTAAAGGACACTAACAAATGGAAATGCATCCCATGCTCTTGACTAGGTAGAATAAATATTGTCAAAATGGCCATCCTGCCTAAAGCGATGTACAGATTCAATGCAATCCCTATCAAAATACCTACAGCATTCTTCAATGAACTAGAGCAAATAGTTCTAAAATTCGTATGGAACCACAAAAGACCCCAAATAGCCAAAGCAATCCTGAGAAGAAAGAATAAAGCAGGGGGAATTATGCTCCCAGACTTCAAGCTCCACTACAAAGCCACAGTAATCAAGACAATTTGGTACTGCCACAAGAACAGACCCATAGACCAGTGGAACAGAATAGAGAGCCTAGATATAAACCCAAGCATATATGGTCAATTAATATACGATAAAGGAGCCATGGATATACAATAGGGAAATGACAGCCTCTTCAATAGCTGGTGTTGGCAAAACTGGACAGCTACATGTAAGAGAATGAAATTGGATTACTGTCTAACCACATACACCAAAGTAAACTCAAAATGGATCAAAGACCTGAATGTAAGTCATGAAACGATGAAACTCTTAGAAAAAAATATAGGCAAAAATCTCTTGGACATAAATGTGAGCAACTTCTTCATGAACATATCTCCCCAGGCAAGGGAAACAAAAGCAAAAATGAACAAGTGGGACTATATCAAACTAAAAAGCTTCTGTCAGCAAAGGATACCATCAGTAGAACGAAAAGACATCCAACAGTATGGAAGAATATATTCATAAACGACAGATCCAATAAGGGGTTGACATCCAAATTATATATATAAAGAGCTCACCTCAACAAACAAAAAGCAAATAAGCCAATTAAAAAATGGGCAGAGGTTCTGAACAGACACTTCTCCAAAGAAGAAATTCAGATGGCCAACAGGTAAATGAAAAGATGCTCCACATCGCTAATCATCAGAGAAATGCAAATTAAAACCACAATGAGATATCACCTCACACCAGTGAAGATGGCCAACATCCAAAACAGAAACAACAACAAATGTTGGCGAGGATGTGGAGAAAGGGTAACCCTCCTACACTGCTGGTGGGAATGTAAACTAGTTCAACCATTATGGAAAGCAGTATGGAGGTTCCTCAAAAAACTCAAAATAGAAATACCATTTGACCCAGGAATTCCACTCGTAGGAATTTACCCTAAGAATGCAGCAGCCCAGTTTGAAAAGACGTATGCACCCCTATGTTTATCGCAGCACTATTTACAATAGCCAAGAAATGGAAGCAACCTAAGTGTCCATCAGTAGATGAATGGATAAAGAAGATGGGTACATATACACGATGGAATATTATTCAGCCATAAGAAGAAAACAAATCCTACCATTTGCAACAACATGGATGGAGCTAGAGGGTATTATGCTCAGTGAAATAAGCCAGGAGGAGAAAGACATGTATCAAATGGTTTAACTCATCTGTGGAGTATAAGAACAAAGAAAAAACTGAAGGAACAAAACAGCAGCAGACTCACAGAGCCCAAGAAAGAATGTACTAAGAGTTACCAAAGGGAAAGGGACTGGGGAGGATGGGTGGGAAGGGAGGGATAAGGGGGAAAAAGGGGCATTACGGTTAGCACACGTAATGTAGCGGGTGGGACACGGGAAAGGCAGTATTTATAGAGAAGACAAGTAATGATTCTATAGCATCTTACTACGCTGAGGGCCAGTGACTGTAGTGGGGTATGTGGGGGGACTTGATTATAGGGGGTCTAGTAACCATAATGTTGTTCAAGTAATTGCACATTAACGATACCAAAAAAAAATGACTGCAAGACATTCTATGTAAAAAAAAAAAAGAGAGAGAGAGAGAACCTGTAAGCCCACCCTCAGAGTAGCTCACCAGTGTACTAGGAATGTGACTGCAGTGCAGTATTCTGTTACAACACTCATGCAACTTGACCTTTGACACCTTTGGTAGAGAGGCCATTCCCCAGACCTGCTAAGGGAAGCCACCTCTAGGCAGCAGGTCAGCCTGCACAGCTGAAAGTTTTCCTATGCTCTTTCTGACCAGGGGCCTGTCCCCAGCACCCATTGTACCTGTTCCCAGTTGACTGTGAAGCCCATGAACTCCCTTGGGGAAGGTCTGGCCGAAATTCAGGTTCTCAGCATCAGCTAGCTGCGTGGCACACAGTGGGCTATGGCATGCTTCACCATCCTGTCTCATGCTTCACTTCCCTCTCTGACCAATCCAAATGTATAATCTTCCCAAGCCCTGCACCTTTTTGGACCCTCCCTGAGGTCCTGTTTCTGATCTGAGAAATACATCCAGGTCCTCCCTGCATTGTGGAGTGGCAGTGATTATTTTAGGAAAGTGCTTGCCATTCCGCCTGCACACCACACCACTGCAGGTGTCCCCCTCCGTGCCTCTGCTGCCCTTGTCACCTGTTCTGGCCTGCCAAGGCACTCAAGACCCAGGCCTTCCCCAGGCACTTTTCCTGAGCCCTCACTTGGGTGCAAGGTCCTTTCACTGGGCTGTCTGTGGACACCTTTTTATCACTGCACTTACCATAGGGCATCTGTCTATATGTCTTTCTCTCTCCGAAGGTCAGGAACTACCCTCTCATTCAGCTCTGTTTCCCCAGGGTTGACCACACAGGTATGTAAATGTGAACAAAATCTGAACCCATCTTAATATCTGCCTCTCCTCAACACAGAGTCTCACCTCATCCCCACTTGGGAAGGGTATGCTCTTCCCTCGCATGATCCCTACCCCAGAGCATACGCACATGTGCACACACCCATACACATGACTGGGGGAGGCAGGGGGAGGCACTCAGCAAAAGCTATTCTTTGTGTTTTCAGTGTTATCCACTCAGTAGCAGTAGATTGCTCTCAGAAAGGCTAGTCCTCAGAGACTAGGGAGAGAACTGTTCTTTCATCATCCCCCAAACCTGAGTCTCCAGTATCTCCTCAGCCAGCAGGAGCTTCTTGAGCACTTGCTGTGCTCCTTGAACCTACGCACAGTAAACAGGAAATTGCTGATAGAAGGACTGGTCTCTCTAGAAAATGCCACCAGCATGGAACAAACACATTCCAGGTTAGGTTAAAAAGTCTCCCACACTTGATCACTACAACGTGTCAGAAAGGATGCTTCAGCCTACCCAGACTGCCCCAGAATCTTCAGCTGGACAGAGGCAAAGGCCTGGGGTGGAAGGAGGAGGCAGCTCTTTCTCTCACCTTGGTTTTGTACACCCTGGGTCTTTCTTCTTGGAATGTCCCATCATATCTGGACTGCCTGGCAATCTCCCCCTCATCCTTCAGGCACAAATGGCTCTTCCCACCCTTCTCCCAGTGCTCCCAGCCCACTGGGAACCCACCGCATTTTCATAGCAGCCTAAAAGGCACAAACCACACTTTAGGCTTCTTTGTAGGTGCCCCCGCACCTGGCATGGAGCTTGTTTGCTGAAAAAATGGATAGGGCTCCCTGAAGAGGTGTTAGGAAGAGAGCAGAAACCTTATGCACCCAAATGTGGTAGCACTCTTGGGTCCAGGCCTCACTCGTCTCTGTAAAATGGAAGTTGAAGTATCTGTTCTTTCCCTCTTGTGATTCCAGAAATACCAAGAATTAATTCATTTAGTCAGCAAGCATTATACCACTGTCAGGCTATTCCTAAGGGTCCCTCAGGAAGTAGAACTCCTAGCATCTGCTAGCATGGAATACACAGTCAGATTGGGGCACACCCTCCCCCTGGATACAAGGGCACAGGCAGATGAAAACCCTTATACTGCCTTTCTCTGAGCCTCAGTCTCCTCTTCTGTAAAATGGAGGTAATACCTACTTCTCAGTATTATTATAAGGATGAAAGGACATCTGTAAAATACCAAAGCTATAGGTGCCACTGCTGTGACTACCATTATTTTTATTCTTATTAGTATTCCACTCTTGCAACTTATAAAACACTTTCATAGCCATTAACTCATTTCATCTTCATGAGGGTCATTTCATCAGCATGTATATGACTATTCTCACTTCATAAATGAAGAAACTAAGGCTCAAAAGGAATAAGTCTTTTATTCAGAGTCAGTCAACTAGTCAGTGGCAGAGCCAGGACTCTGAACTAGATCCTGTAATTCCTATGCTGTCCACCATATCACCCCATAGATGAACACAGACCAGAGACTACAGACCCAGTTGTTAATGGGGTAGATGGTGGGTGGTGGAGTTAGTCAGAAAGATTGTTACAAGTTTGAAGTTTTAAAATGAGTTTTATAAACCACAGTGAGATATCACCTCACACCAGTGAGGATGGCCAACATCCAAAACACAAACAACAACAAATGTTGGCGAGGATGTGGAGAAAAGGGAACCCTCCTACACTGCTGGTGGGACTGCAAATTAGTTCAACCATTGTGGAAAGCAGTATGGAGGTTCCACAAAAAACTCAAAATAGAAATACCATTTGACCCAGGAATCCCACTCCTAGGAATTTACCCTAAGAATGCAGCAGCCCAGTTTGAAAAGACAGATGCACCCCTATGTTTATCGCAGCACTATTTACAATAGCCAAGAAATGGAAGGAACCTAAGTGTCCATCAGTAGATGAATGGATAAAGAAGAGGTGGTACATATACACAATGGAATATTATTCAGCCATAAGAAGAAAAATCCTACCATTTGCAACAACGTGGATGGAGCTAGAGGGTATTATGCTCAGTGAAATAAGTCAAGCTGAAAAAGACAAGTACCAAATGATTTCACTCATATGTGGAGTATAAGAACTAAGGAAAAAAAAAACCGAAGGAACAAAACAGCAGGAGACTCACAGAACCCAAGAACGGACTAATAGTTAGCAAAGGGAAAGGGACTGGGGAGGATGGGTGGGAAGGGAGGGGTAAGGGGGAAGAAGGGACATTACGATTAGCAGATGTAATGTTCGGCGGGCACGGGGAGGGCTGTACAACCCAGAGAGGACAAGTAGTGACTCTATGGCATCTCACTACGCTGATGGACAGTGACTGCAATGGGGTTGGGGGGGGGGAACCTGATGAAGGGGGTAGTGTAATCGCATAATATTACTCATTTGAGTGTAGATTAATGATATCAAAATAAACTAAAATAATAAATAAAATAAAATAAAATGAAGTTTATGACAATTTAGTAGTGGTAGACTTGTCCAGGAGATGTTCTGGTAAGGTGATCCCAACAAGGAGGCACTGGTGGCACAGCCATGAAGAAACAGCTCGTATATTTGGTGCCTGCAGAAATGAAGTATTAGCCAGGGAGAGGGGCTGAGCTGTCTGCTCAGGACCCTGAAACCATCTAGCCAAGAGCGAGTGGTCAGGAGGCAGCAGGGACCAGTGGCTCTTGTAATAAATGTTAGTTATCATTATTTTGACATTAAGCATATATTTTTATAAATGCATACTTTTTTTACCCTCTTCAATTATTTCATGAACAGTTATTATGAGCCAAACACTGTTTCTGGTAATTAAAATATTTCTATAAACAAAACAGACATCTCACCCTTTACAGACCTTACATTCTAGTGAAGGAAAATACAAAGAATAGTTACCAAAATAAGTAAATTATCCAAAAACAGTGGTTGGCAACTTTTTCTGTAAAGGGCTGGATAGTAAATATTTTAAGTTTTGCAGGGCATACTGTCTGTACTAAATATTTAATCCAGCCATTGTAACGCAAAAGTAGTCATACGAATGAGTGTGGCTGTATTCCAATAAAACTTTATTTATGGACACTGAAATACTGGATTTCATATGATTTTCATATATCATAAAGTACTATTTTGATTTTTTCCAACTATTTAAAAATGTAAAAACCATTCTTAGCTCCTGAGCCACACCAAAACAACAGGCAGTACAGATTTAGTTAAACCAATATTGTAGATTTTATCCAGAGAAAAGCCACACAAGATCACAACAAAATGCTCTAGTGGTAAATCTCAGCAAATACTATCATGTGTGATTTTACTTAAAACAAAAATTTTTTGAGTCTTAGTAGCTAAGTAAGAGGTAAATGAGAAGAAAGTACTAATAACAGCTATAAATGTTTTTTAAAAGACAAGGCAAAAAAGGTAAATAATGCCCTCATGTGAGTTAAGGAAAATAACATCTCAAAAGACATACATGAAATTTTGCAAACATTCTCATTGGACTATTAGATAATCTTTCAGATTTAATAAAGCCCAGGTTCATGCTACAGACTGAGAACCAAATAAGATATATAAAAGGCCTCTACATTATACACCGAGTCAATCCAGCATTGTGGTTAAAAGTACTGACTCTAGCGCCAAATTGTTTAGGTGTGAATTTATCTCTGCCAGCAAGTTACTAAATTGCTCTGGACCTGTTTCTTCATCTGTAAAATAAGGCTAATACTATTAACTACCTCACAGCGTTCTTGTGATGATATAGTAAGTTAATATACTTAACACAGAATATAACATAAACCCTATGTTACTTTTATATTTAGCCCAAATAAAACTGTCATTAGAAATCCTTATACTACCCAAGTCAGTTTTTCTACACTTGAAAACAGCAAAAAGGGACTTCAGGCAAAAAAGATGATAGAGTAAGAAAGCAAGGTGAAAACCTCCTCCCACATAGACACTAAGGAAGCAACTACAGCAAAAACGACTAATCGTGAAAACTGTAAAACAGACCACTACACTGGGTGAAGAAGAGAAAACCACACAGAGAAGGATAAAGTGGCAGAGATGTCATTGAGTGGAACCCAAGCCCTTCCCCCATCCCAGCCAACAAGCGGGAGGGAGAAAACAGAGCAGGAAGGGGATAAACACTCAGGAACTCTGCACTTCTGGCCCTAGAGATCTGCTCTAGCAACATGAGTACACATTGCACTGGGTTCTGGTGATAAACAAGGCTGGAAACCAGAGAGAGTTGGAGCACTCTGGAAGGCTGAGACTCCTGCCACATGTCGAGGACAGGCATGCTCCAGTGGTCCCACTGAGGCCCAACACAGAGGGGGCAGTTTACAAGATTTACCAGCAGCAAGAAGGGTGCCAGAGGGGTGGGGATTGGACAGACCTCTCTTTGAAGGATAAGGGCAGGTAGATGATGCTTCCTCAGCCCTCCCTCAGCCCATCTGGTCATGCACGGACAGTAGCCAAACTCAAAGGTTCTATCCCCCTTGCTGGTGGCTCAGAACCGAAAAGCTTCTCTGTGCACCCTCCTGCCTGTCCCACTAGGCCCAGCAGTGGTCAGAATTTGCTGCCTGGCAGGCAGAGGAAGGCTTTCCCAGCTTTCCTGGTCCTCTCTCAGCCCAACTGGGTAGGCACCTATGGAAGCCAGCTCCAAATGCTCCCTCCTCTGCTGGCAGCTCAGCCCATAGCTGTGTTCCCACACACACCCACCCCACCTACCCCATCAGCCCAGAGGAGCTGCCATCACTGCAGGGCAGGGAGAGAGCAGCTCGACCCATAATGATCCCTGCAGAAGTGCCAGCTGCATGGCTCACAAAGAGCCTCTACTGACAGAGATCAGCCACTGCCAGCAGACAGGCAGCAAGGTGGCCCTGCCCAGTGAGCACCAACAGCAATAGCAGCTCCACTGCAAAGGAGAACCAGGCACAGGTGAGCAAAGATCCCTGAGCTTCTAGGCACTACAGGATGCCTTCTTCACAAAGCCACTACTCTCTAAACCAGGAGACATAGCAGATGTAATACAAGGGAAGAAACACAGAGCCATGACAAAATGAGGTGGCAGAGGAATATAATTTAAACAAACAAGACACCAGAAAGAAGGCTACGTGAAATGGAGGTCACCAATCTTCTTGATAAAAATTTCAAAATAACAACCTGAAATATGTTCATTGATCTGCAATAAAGAGAAGATTTGAAAATGAGCCACTCAGAGCTGAAGAATACAGTAAGTGAAAATGAAAATACAATGGAGGAAATGAAAAATAGATTTCTGTAAGTAGAGGAGACAACGAGATTGAAATTAGAGAATAGAAAACAACAAAGCTGAGGAACAGAGAGAAAAAAGAATCTCTGGAATCGAGAAGATGCTAAGGGAGCTGTGTGACAACTCCAAATCAAACAATATTCACATAACAGGGGTACCAGATGGAGAAGAGAGAGACAAAGGAGTAGAAAGTCTCTTTTTAAAAATAATTGCTGAAAACTTCCCCAATCTGGGGAGGGAAACAGACACCCAGATCCTGAAAGCACAGAGAGCCCCTAACAAAAGGAACCCCATGAAGACAATAAGAAGACAGATAATAATTAAAATGACAAAGATGAAGGTTCTGAAAAAAACTACAGAGGCAAAAAATTACTTATAAAGGCAACCCCATAAGGCTATTGGCAGATTTCTAAACAGAAACTTTACAACCCAGAGGGAATAGCATAAAATACATAATGTATTTAAATAGAAGGAACTTCAACCAGGAATTCTCTACCCAGCAAGGTTATTATTCACAATTAAAGGAAAGATTAAAAGTTTCCCAGATAAATGAAAGTTAAAAGAATTAAACACCACTAAACCAGCATTACAGGATTTGTTAAAGAGACTTCTGAAGATGGAAAAGTTCTTAAACCTAAGTAATTTTCATCAGTGAAAATAAACCCACAGTAAAGGTAGTAGACCAATTACTTACTAAGCAAGTATGAACTCAAAAAGAAAAAAGTCAACTATATACAAAAACAGTCAAAGGATACACAAAAAATGCAAATTATGACATCTAATACATAAAATGTGGAGGAGAAAGAAGAATAAAAAATAAATACTTTTACACTTTGTTTAAAACAGTGATCAACTACAGACTGTTATGTATTTAGGAAAGTATCTAATTATCTTACGGTAACCACAACCCTAAAACCTGTAATACATATACAGATAACTAAAAAAAAAAAAAGAAAGAAAAGAAATCCAAGCATAACACTAAGGAAAACCATCAAATAAAGAGAGAAGACTATAAGAGAGGAAGAAAGGATCAGAGAGGAACTACAAAACCAGAAAACAATTAATAAAATGGCAATAAGTACATGCTATCAATAATTATCTTAAATGTGAATGGACTGAATACACCAATCAAAAGATATAGGGTGGCAGAATGGATGAAATAAGACCCATCTATATGCTGCCTACAAGAGACTCATTTTATCAGCAAAGTTGCAGGATACAAAATTAATACACAGAAATCTGTTGCATTCCTATATACTAACAACTAACTAGCAGAAACAGAAATCAGGAAAACAACTCCATTTATCACTGCATCAAAAAGAATAGAATATGTAGGAATAAACCTAACCAATGAGGTTCAAGATCTGTCCTCTGAAAACTGTAAGACACTTATGAGAGAAATTAAAGAAGACACCAAAAAATGGAAATTATCCCATGCTCATGGACCTAAACAATCAATATTGTCAAAATGGCATCCTGTCCAAAGCAATTTACAGATTCAATGCAATCCTTATCAAAATACCAACAGCATTTTTCAGTCAAATAGGACAGTTAGTTCTAAACTGAAATGGAATGACAACAGACCCCCAAATAGCCAAAGCAATCCTGAGAAAGAAAAACAAAGCTGGAGAAATTACACTCCCAGACTTTAAGCTATACTACAAAGCTACAGTAATCAGAACAGTATGATACTGGCACAAGAACAGAACCATACATCAATGGAACAGAACAGAGAGCCCAGATATAAACCCATGCATATATGGTCACTTAATATATGATAAAGGAGCCATGAATATACAATGGGGAAAAGAAAGTGTGTTCAACAACTGGTGTTGGGAAATCTGGACAGCTCCATGTAAGAGAATGATGCTGGATTACTGTCAAACTCCATACACAAAAGTAAATTCGAAAGATCCAAGACCTGAATGTAAGTCATAAAACTATAAAACTCTTAGAAGAAAACATAAGCAAAAATCTCTTGAACATAAGTATGAGCAATTTTTTCCTGGACACATCTCCTCAGGCAAGGGAAACAAAATCAGAAATGAACATGGGTCTAAATCAAACTAAGAAAGCTTCCATCCAGCAAAGGACATCATCAGAACAAAAAGGTATCCTATGGTATGGGAGAATATATTAGTAAATGACTCATCTGATAAGGAGTTAACATCCAAAATATATAAAGAACTCACATGCCTCAACACCCAAAAAACAAATAACCCAATTAAAAAATGGGCAGAGGCCTTGAATAAACATTTCTCCAAAGAAAGACAGACAGCCAACAAGCACATGAAAAGATGTTCCACACTGCTAATCATCAGGGAAATGCAAATCAAAACCACAATGAGGTATATCACCTCACACCAGTTAGGATGGCACTATCCAAAAAGACAAGAAATAACAAATGCTGGTGATGATGTGGACAAGTAGGAACCCTCCCATGCTGTTGGTGGGAATGTAAATTGTTGCAACTACTGTGGAAAAGCAGTAATGGAGGTGCCTCAGAAAACTAAAAATAGAAATACCATTTGACCCAGTAATTTCACTTCTAGCAATTTACCCAAAGAAAACAAAATCCCTGATTTAAAGATATAGGCACCCCTTTGTTATCACAGCATTATTTACAATAGACAAGTTATGGAAGCAACCTAAATGTCCATCACTAGATGAATGGATAAAGAGGCAGTACATGTACACAATGGAGTATTATTTGGCCATAAAAAGAAAAGAAATCTGCCATTTGCAACAACATGGATGGATCAAGAGGGTATTATGCTAAGTGAAATAAGCCAGGAAGAGAAAAACAAATACCATATGATTCTACCTATTTATGGAATATAAATACAAAGCAAAACAGAAGGAACAAAACAGCAGCTGACTCATACACACTGAGAAGTGAATGGTGGTTACCATGGGAGAGGCTGGGGTGGCGGGGTGGGTAAGGTGAGGGGGATAACAGAACACAAAAATTAATCAGAATATAAATTGGTCACAGGGATGGTAGTAGAGCATGGACAATATATATATATGTGTGTGTGTATATCTGTAACATCTATTTTAACAGTAACTGCACTGAACTAGTTGGGGTGAGGATTTAATAATGTGGGTAACTGCTGAACCACTGTGTTGTATACTTGAAACTAATAGAAGATTGTATATCAGTTAGACTTCAATAAAAACAATAAAAAAAGAGCAACGGTTTTTAAACTGGTACTTTAATTCAGTTCATTTAGCAGTTAAAAGAATAACCAGAGCATATACAATTTAACTTTTTAAAAATTTGCTTATAGGAATCATTTTTGAAAATTCTGTTTGCTTCTACAAAGTTATCCAATGATAAAGATGTGATTGAGAAAAAAATAAACCCAGACACTAGTAATATCTGGGACATACATACTGAGGCCTGTGATGTGCTAGGTACTATTCTACGTATTTTGAGATATTATTAGCAATAATCCTAAGAAGTAGGTATTATAATTCCCATTTTATAGGTGAAAAACCTGAGGCTCAGAGAAAATAACTTACTCAAAATCATTCGACTAACAGACAACAAAACAGATACCATGTCTAACTTTAAAACCTCCCTTCTTTCCACAGGATACAATGTTATTCCCAATCATAAAACTACCTTTTCAGATTCAACAGAGTACAGCCTCCAAAAGAATGCCTGCTCTAAAACAACGGCTCTCACCAGGGATCAATTTTGCACTGCCCCCCCCCCCCCACACACCCAAGGAACTAAGGGCCAAAGTCTAGCAACACTCTTGATTGTCATTGCTGCAGAAGTGCTACTACCATCTAGTGGGTAAAAGCCAGGAATCCAGCTAAACATCGCACAATGAACAGGACACTCCCAACAACAAAGAATTACCTGGCGCAAAATGTCAGCAGTGCTGTGGCTGAGAAATGCTGATCTAAAGGAACGTGTTTAAACATAACCTTCACTATGAAATACAGCACAACCTACACACACACACACCACAAACATTTCAAACAAATTTCAGGGAACAGTATTTCCCTCTCTAACCTGTGATATACTCTACTATCTCCTTTTCCACTTCATTTTTAAAATGCTGTTTCTGACCCACGAAACTGATTTCATGACCCACTAATGGGTCACAGGACACGCTCTGAAAAACACGTTCTACAGTAGGATATCAAAGTTCCTAAGTGACGTATAAACTTGTATACTTTGATGCCTGGCAAATTCAACAGGAAACTCTGTAGAACAAAATACACATAATCAACAAATAGTAACAAGCAGTAACATGGTATCTCCCATATTTTAAAAGAATTAATAACTGACTTTCTATCTGAAACACTCTACAATCTAAAATTTTAGACTGGCGTCAAGCTAATTTGAAAAACTATTACTTAAAAGACTATAATCAAAAATAAACATGAAAAATAGCAAACAAAATCTCAAACACTATTACCCCAAATGTTTTTACTTTTTGTTCACTGGGCCAGACAATGCTTTCATTTAACCAAGGGAGATTTACACTCAATGAAGAAACCTTCGTCACTGGTCAAACTAACTTCACAGATAGAAAAAGAAAAAACAGCTGAAATGTTTTGTATAAAATCATATAGCTAGCAATAAGTAGCAGAACCAGTAACGTAATGCAAAAAAAAAAAACAAACAACTCATGGGTTTCATATGGGGAAAAAAATCCTAAGTTTAAAATTCAGGCTCCCCTAATTATTATGTGAGTGAACTGGTTACTTAGCACTAAGTCTGTTTCCTCATCTTTAAATGACGGATCATACTTGCCTCGCAGAGCTCTAATGAGGATTTAAATAACATAAGCATGTAGTAAGAACTCATTTAATTCCCTTTTCCTTCCTCTCCTAGCTATCAATTCAATATTCTCTCCAATAAACCAATCTTCCCAATACTGGTCAGTAAGTTTTATAGGCATGCAGAGAAATAGGAAACTAAATAAATTCTTCATAAAGCTATTATATGTATGAATTCTTCATAATCCAATTTAAGCTTATTTTCTTCCTAGGGCTTTGGTCATAAAATGTCCTTTCTTTACAAAATGATAAAGTAGATGGCACTTTTAATATCCTTACCAAAAACTGGGCACTCCATGAAGCCTCTGCCACTTATGTATTAGTCTGGGAATCTCTGTACTATGTACATCCTTACATTCACCACCACTTTGTTCTTAGAAATAAGTTCAAAGAGACTACAAGACCTACATATACCTCCCTTGGCTTCCACTGTAATGCATCTGGATTTCCATTGTAGCACAAATGTTAGACTGTTAACTCCTTAAGAATAAGGACATCTCACATCATGAACACAAATTACTTACAGGGTCAACTGACAGTAGAAACTCCACTCTCACTGGCAGAATTATGTCATTAAATTTTGAGGATTAGAGAAAAGACAGGAATGGAGTAAACTAGAAAAAGGATGTCATCCAATGCAAACGTTCACTAAAATCATCCTCATTTGGAAGGTCAGTCACAGCTAGCAAAAAGATTTCTTAACAGATTGTTACCAAAAATTTTCAGAAACTACTCTGGTTTCATATAAAGAAATTAAACTAGGAATCATGATCCTGACTTGGGTTTCCACCTGGAATTATCTGCTCACGTAAACTTTGTTTAGCAATTTAGGCCTGCAAGACCCCAGCTATAAAACAGAAATACCTCTGCCTTTACCTACCTCAAAAGACTATTGTTCTGGATAACAATGAAAAGCCTATCCATAAAACCTTTTATAAATGTTAGGAAATCCAAGAGCAAATATTAAATTTGGTATTACATAGCAATAGTTAAAATGGCCTATGAATTCAGAATAAATTAGTCTAAGTAAACCAGTTTAAATTATAAATGATTGAGTCAATGCTAGTAAATAAAAGGAAATTTCTGAAATATACTGAACCAGAAACGTTCAATACTGGAAATAAAACTGACTTTTTTATAATCACTATGCATTCACAATCAACATTTGGAATACAGGGAAATAACTCATGTTATTTTGAGAATAAAAAATTAGTTCTCATTTTGTAAAGTTTTACTGTAGGTTGTTTGGCTTGGCTATCCCTGGTCTATACAACCAAATGACTGTGAAGGCAAAACTTGAGGTGACAAATCAATAAAAACAAATAGTCCTTTAAGACTATTCAACCATCATAAAATACTTATTTTTCCATTCTAGCTCCCAAAGGACATCCTAGGAGAGATTTACATTAGCCATTAGTATCAAGAAGAAATCTAGATGTTGTATTCCTATGCGTTTTTTTTACCTAAATCACCTTGGTCTCTGATCCACAGTTCAGAATACTGGACTGTTAATCTCCATGATGAATATATACAACAATCTCATTAACTACATCTAATTAATTCAGAATTAGTGATAATTTTGACTTAGGCTATGTCAAATTAAAATGTTTTCTTAATTACTGCAAGAGAGAACATTTAACTACTGAATCTCGTTTGACTTAGGTAGTTTTTAAAAATGGCACTGTACTTTCAAACTTTATTCTAATATTCTCAATCACCAGGGAATGACACAAAAATTTAGTGACTGGCTTCTTCACTAAGATTAACTTCTTAGTTTTAACCTTCCAAGTTTTTAAAATAAGGCTAGTTAGTCTTGTATGTACAACTAAATAAAGTTGGGATTCTTAACTATTTGGGGAGTCACAATCATTTGGAAATCTGATGAAAGCCAAAAAACCCCTAGGAAAACATACACATGCATGAAAATTTTCTTAACAATTTCAGGTGATCCTCAGACTACCTTTCCCCAGTCTAACCTAGAAAGAAGACCTCAGGTTCCATTAGTCCTCACTAACTTTTCCTTTTCAATTCTGATAAAGTACAAAAAACTTTCCCCCTTTTTTCTTACCTGCAACTAAAGGACACTGTCAGGATAACGAAGTTCAAAAGCCAGAGAAGGTTAAAATCACTACAGAAAGCTAATTCAAAAACTCAAGGCTGCACAGCTTATCTAACGGCTTGCCCATTACTTACGCTTCTCCTGGACAAGCGGTTCTCATCCTTGGCTGAACACTGGACTCACCTAGGGAGCTTTAAATTATACTTGCTGCCTGGGTCCCACCCTCAGAGGGCCTGATTTTTGTGGTTTGGGCATGAGCTTTCAGGGTGATTCTAATGAGCAAGCAAGGTTGAGAACCATTGTCCTACACTGTCCTATTTAAACCTATATCAGAATCAGGTTTTTTCAATTTTAAAAATGGAGAAAGGGAAAGAATGGTTGTGGGTGCCTTTTAAATTGTTGGTTTTGAGTGTGGCCTAGCCCTGAACACAGGGTATTCTCCAAGTACCTCTCTGGCCAGTAAGAACCCCTCTTTTCTCTCAACAGTGGTTCTGATTAATGCAATGTAATTTCTGAAAATTAACAAAAGTTAATTTTTGTGATCAAACAATAGTTGTTTAAATGCTTTTTATTTGGTTCATTTCTACAAGAAACATTATTACGCGAAGTTTTCACGGTATCCCTACGTAGACTTTCCCCAACACAAATGGATAAAAATGTGGAATCTAAATATTGTTTTAAAATCATTTGTAAAAGACCCTGAACTATCTCCATAAAAGTGCTCTTTCAACTTATGCTGCACCAATTAAGAGTTCAAAAAACTCACAGTTAAACCAACTTCTTCGAGGCCCCTGCTTATCTGAGCCCAAAGAATTCCAACAAAGAATAGCTGTCTTAAAACAAAACGTACATGGAGTAAATGCTTCAGGGCAATGAAAGTTGCAAGGGAAAAGAAAACCACAAAAGACTCAAAGTCCTCTAGTTCCTAAACTAAGAAACCTGGGTTTCCTCTCAAACCAACTAGAGAAAAGATGGGGCATAAAATGGGCAAGAGGAGTTGGAAGAAGCTGCCCGTTGAGCTAGGAAGCTAGCTACAAGTTCAGAAGGATGGAAGGGGTGTTTGCCCAGAGATTCGAGGAGCCCCACAACAGGCCGCGGGACGGGAGGGGGCAGTGATGATGGGGAAGGCGGGGCGGGGGGCAGCGGCAGAAACGGCCTGCCCCAAGGGGACGGGAAACCCACCACAGAGGGCCCACGCGGGGCCCCGACGGCTGGTGGGGAGCGAAGGGGCCCCTCTCCCCGAGGCGGCAGGGGCAGGAGGCGGCCCGGAGGGCGGCGGGTGGCCAGGAGGCGGCGGCGGGGCGAGGGCCGCGTCGCGAGTCCCGAGGGCACCGAATCCCGGAGAAGGTGCGGCGGAGCCAGCGCGGCGCTGACAGCTGCGCAGGCGGCAATTCGCGCGGCGCGGCCCCGGGGGGCTGCAGGCGCGGCGCAGGCCAGGCCGCCCGGGAACCTGGCCCGCTCCCCTCTCGGCCCGCGCTGCCAGAGCAAGAGGCTCCCACTCCGTTACCTTGTCGCAGTAGAGCCCCACCAACTGCTTCATCCGCCAGTGTGGGGCGGTGAAGACGTCCACCTCCTCGGGGAAGGGCGCCATCGCCACTGCCACTGCCTCAGCCTCAGCCTCAGCGGCCGCCGCCTCTCCATAGACACCCAAGCCGCGGGGCAGAGGCGGCGCGCCCCCCTGCGCATGCGCCCGCCCCGTCGGCGCGCGCGCCCGGGCTGCCAGGCCCGCTGGGACGCGAGGACGCGCGGGGCGCCGCCATGTGGTCCCCGGGGCCCACGTGACCAGGCGCGCGGGGCTCGCGCTTTCACCTACCACTAGCGCTCTTCCCATTCCCAGTCTTCTCCACTTGCAGGAAAAAGAAACCAAGTCTCTTTCCTGTTTGTTTCCCAACATAAAACACATTATCCGAGGGTTGGTGTCATTTTAGGTGGGCTAATCACGGTTGCTGCTACTCCCACCAGGCCTTGAGGCAGAGCAGCCGAGCACAATGGCCGCGGTCGGGTCGAGTGCTGTGCCTGGGTGCTGCGCGGCCAGGTTCGCCTGGGAACCGCGCAGTGCGCGACCCGAGTCCTCCTGAGCCGCCCTTGGCCTGGCTGCCATTTCGGGGAAAGAATCGACCACCGGCTCCAGCGTCCACCTCCCTGCACACGGGTCAAAGGCCCCAGCGGCTGGGTGAAGCGGGACTGGGGCGCCAAGACCTTGAGACCAACAGGGAAAATGGTGACGTGGGACGGGACCAGGCACTGATGGCCCTCGTCTCAGGGCGGGCGTGGAGCCCGGGTCAGGTCAGGAGGAGACCGCGCACCTTCCATCTCCAGAGAGGGCGAGAAGGAGAGCCACGTGGAATTGTAGCGACTCCGAGGGAGAAATGTCTCCTGGGGATCCGGGAGGCGGGAATGTACCTGAAGCACAAAAACGCCAGGTCAGGGATGTTAGAACGGCCTTGGGCGGTGGGGGAAAGGGTTAATAATCACAGCCGATAAGTGCTGGAAAGAGCCTTGATACACAGCCCTCCATTTTAAGCGAGACTGCGGGAGAAAAAAGAAAAGGTCACTGCGGAGAGAGCAGTCCGTCTGTCTCTCCCCTGAAGGTCACCTGGTCCCCTCCCCAACCATACAGGAGACCTAGGGAGACTCAGTTACGGGATCGGCCGTCTTGATCAACACTCAGCTGGTTGGCTGAAGGAATAAAGGACACATTGAGAAAGGCGAGAAAATAGGGAAAGGTTTTGTTGTTTTGCATAACTATCACCAGGACAGACAGCAAAAACCAGATGGTCACTCCTTATATCCCTGTTATCTATCACAGTTCCATGACAACATAGAGGTTTGATAAATACTCAGCAAATGATGGAATAGAAGGTAAGAAAGAACCCTGCTGTAGAGTGCATCTGTGATCTTAAGTGCCATTTATTGACAACCAGTGTCGGCAGAAGAAGGTAGATTCCTGGTTTTGCCAGATACTACACGTAAGGCTTCGAGTTAGCTACACGACTTCTCTGTGCCTTTTTCCTCATATATAAAATGAGAGTAATACTGCTGTGACCTGAATGCGTGTCCCCCCTCGAATCCATATGTTGAAAACCTCACCTGCCATATGGTATTAGGACACAGACTTGGGAGTGATTAGGATTAGGTGAAGACATGAAGGTGGAGCCCTTTTAATTGATTTTGATGCCCATGTAAGAGTCACTAGAGAGCTTGCTTACCTTCTTGCCCTTTACTATGTGAGGATGTAAGGAGAAATTGGCAGCCTGGAACCCTTTACCATGCTGGCACCCTGATTTTGGACCTCCAACCTCCCAAACTATGAGAAACAAATTTCAACTTAAAACCACCCAGTCTACAATATTTTTATTATGTCAGCTTGAGCTGACTAAGACAAATACCTCATAGGACTGTTACAAGAATTAAGAGAGTTCATATATTTGAATTGCTTCTAATAGTACCTGGCACACAGTTAAGTACTGTCTTTAAGCTATTATTAAATAAAACAACTCTATGAGGTGGTTCTGTTGGAATCTTAAGTCTTGAAGACAGTCTAGTAATTGCCTAGTATCCCACAAATTAGCAAGTGAATAGTCTGGCCATATGAGTCTAGATCCAATAATACCCTACCAGGTGCTGTATTGGTTGTACCGGACACAGAGATGATGGTTTATACATAGTCTGTCCCGAAGAAACAGGAATAATGCTTCAGTTGTGGAACATAATGTCTTTAATTTCACTCTCTCATCCTCTCCCCTACTCTTTTTAAACTCTACTCTCACTAGGGCTTTGTCTCTGTATTTTGTAATATCCCTCAGAAGACATTTTCTTCTTTTCCTCCTATTTCTTTACTTCCATGTACTTTGCTTGATCCTCAGCCCTTAGGACGTTGCCTATCATACAGTTAATACTCAATATTTGTTGAATAAAAAAAGACCGAATGAGGGAAGTTCATAGCATTCGGCAATTTCCTCATTTTAACTTTTAATATGCCATGTTTTATTTCTCAATACCTGTTTGTGTCTGTGTTGTTCACCAAAATAGCCCTAGAACCAAGCAATTAAATAGGTGTTTAACAAGCAAAAAAGTTCCATCCACACACAATTTCACTGCAACCCAGAATTTGAAGCTGTGCAGTCAGCTAAACAGTAATAGCAGCCACTTTGGACCCTAACCATTTCAGAGTTATTTAAGATAACAAAATGAAGGGAAGTGATAAAAACAACTCCTGTGGGTCATTCGTCCCTTCTAAAGCTGTTGATACTAGCTCTATATGCTGAGTAATATAGCAATTAATCACCTGATAATACCAAGAATAAATTATTTACATTAAAATTTAGCCCCTGGAAATAAACATGGACCAGTGTATTATCATTATTATAGGTTACTGCAACTACTGCAAATCAGGAACTTACTAAGGCTAACGTTGTTTAATCACATCTCCATGATTTCTTCTGGTATATGACAGGAATAATTCTGACAGACTATCCAGCTATTGGCTACCACAGAGAAACTGGATAAGGCATATGAACAGAGCTATGAAAACCTGCATCGAATAGTACCTGGTGGATTAGTGGTTCCTTCTTTCCCACTCTATCTCTGAAACACTGTATACTACAGCAGGAGATACCAAACCATTCCCTGGTGACCTAAAAATATGACACTAAGCCTCTTCACTAGGATCTTCCAAACATAGTTTTGAGGGCTCTGGAAAGGGTTACTGGTCAGGGAAAGTCAATCCTAAGGCATTTAATTCTGTTTATTTGAGTATATGACACAGAACTTTCCCTGTGAGTTGAGAAAACAAGCAAGGGAAGAATGTTGCTATTGCAAAACAGTTGGAATCCCAGTTCTAACTCAGTACTGAAGTTGATCCTCACGGTCAGTCAAAGTAGACAATCAACAATTGCTTTAGCAGGCTAGGTTGATTTAAGAGTAAAGGTTTTAGAGGGTTTGATGGCATTATTAAAAGAAAAGATAGCCATTGAGTTGAAATCAATACCAGATGCTATTTTGTTTGCTTTCATTTTCCTTTAGAATACCTTTTATGCAAATAGACTTCAGAAAATGAAATATATGTAGGCCTGCAGTTTGCTTCAAACCCTAACTTTCTTTTTGTTTTTTAATCTAAATAGTGAATGCTATTTTCCCATAGGTTTTCACTATATAATTGTAGATGAATTGCTGTGTATATTAGTTTGCTAGGGCTGCCATAACAAAATACCAGAGACTGGGTGGCTTAAACAACAAAAATTTACTTTCTCACAGTTCTGAAGGTCAAACTTCAAGGTGTCAGCACATTTGAGTCTTGAGGTCTCTCTGCTTGACCACCTTCTCACTGTGTCCTTACACAATGTTTCTTTTGTGCCTGTGTATGTCTGGTGTCTCTCTGAATGTCAATCTCCTTTTTGTAAAAGAATACCAGTCACATTGGATTAGGGCCCACCATAGCCACCTAAATTTAACTTAATTACCTCTTTAAAAGGATGTATCTCCAAATACAGTCACATTCTGAGATACTAGGGTTTAAGATTTCAATACATGAATTGTGTGTAGGGTGACAACATAGGAATTTGGAGGGACACTATGGAAAGAAAAGTTTGTCACAAAGATATAATAAAGCCTTTTGCACAATGACAAAACTGGAAACACTAGATGTCCCTCAGTAGGTTACTGGATGTTAGATAAGTAAATTATAATGCATTCATTCAACAGACAAATATGCATTTGTTAAGAAGCATAAGATAGATCTCTATTTGCTGATATGGAATGAAACCAGTATTTTCTAAGTTAAAAAGGAAAAATGTAGAGAACACTGAGCATATTTAAATGCCCCCCTTTGTGTTAAAAAAAAGTGTATGTGCCTAGAATAACATAACAAATCTGAGGCAAGTGTTATGGGATGGAAAGTAGTTAAATATCTTTGAAATATGTACCATTTGGTACAGTTTTAATATTTTACTAAGTCCACTTACTGCTCTTACAGTTATAAAAGTCATTAATAAGAGTATATATATTTTTAATTTAGATAATAACTTTTAAATCTTTAAAAATACTATTAAAGGAAAAAAATGTCAGTATCAGTGCTAATTCCAAGTAGAGCCATTTTATGTTTATCCCCAAAGTTAACTCTAATCTGTGTTGTACATCTGCTTGGCTTCTGGGTTCTCTGTTTACATTGCCCATTGGAACACATCCACCTTTCCCATATGACTGAAAGCATCTTTGAGGATAGGGAGCGTATTTTTAATGGCACTGGGGAAATGGTTATGGTATAATGTTAACTGAAAAAAGCAGGATCAAAATTTTACATACAATGTAATCCACACCAAGTTTACAAAAATGCGTAAAGAAGATAAGAAATAAATGACACAAAATCATAACAAGTCTCCCTTGAGTGATAAGAGTTATAGGTGATGCCCTCCCTCCTTTTTCTATTCTTTCCAATGTTTTAAAGGAGCATATTTTACTTTTAATGTCAAAAATACAGAAATGATTGTGTTGCACACAATTTAATGACTGTATTTTATATACATTTTAAAGACGCTAAAAGGAAATATATCAAAATGTTGACAATGACTGTCTTTAAGTGAGGGGACTATGGCTAATGTGGGTAAGAGGGGGAGCTTTTTTCTCAAAAATTTAACAAAAATATTCCCCAAATTTTGTAAGTGAAAAACAAAATTGGAGTTTGGTTTTGTTTTGAAAGATTTCAGTTTAATTAACATCAACCACCCTTAGATTCCATAAAGCCAGAGCTATATCCTGTCTCTCTGAGGCCCAGCCTACCTCTCAGACATTTTGGATGCTTCCTGTACCTGTGCCTGAAGACCTCTGCCTTCATCTCCTGCCGCATAGTCCCATCCTTCTGACATGGGACTCTACCAACTTGTCACTAGGAAGCCATTCCCCTGAGTTCTAGCTGGGTTCTAGTCCTTAGAACACCAAGCCCCTGTAGCACTTTCTCTAGGACTCACACAGGACCCTCTTCACCTTGGCTGGGCCACCCTAGCCAGCCAAAGTGCTGCCAACTCTTCTAAAACTCCTAGAAATATGGGGGACATTTTCCTGCACATTGGTCATTTTCCTGTTCAGTGGCCCTTTGTGCTCATGAGTCTCAGAGTCCCTTCCTGGAACTTTTAAGTTTGCAATTTTGAAGTATATGCTTCCCATTCTTGACTAAAAGGATGGGGAATGGGATATACAGAGGCTACTTACTGTGCTCTTCTCTCAAGATGTGATGCTCTCTCCCCTAAAGGTGACCAACTGATCCTTGTACATGAGAAAAATAAACGCTTGGACATACACAAAGGCATAGGATAACAGAAGAGTGAAGAAGAGGAGGCATAAAAGAAAAAGGGACGGATAGGACAGAAATTAAAAGATGAGGAAAAGCTGGCTTGGGGAAAGAGTAATGGAAAGAAGAAAGATACAGGTAGAAGTAAAGAGAAGAAAGCAGTAAGTAAAATGTTTTAAGGTCTTACTGCATAGGCAGTACTGACTTGTCCAAGGCCATAGAGCTAGTTTGTGGAAAATCAGGGATCTAAATCTACATCTTTCTCTTCCTAGAATATGTACTTTACCTTACACTGAAAGACAATTCTCTGTCATTAGTTTATGTCAACAAACTAAATGACTAATATATGTGCTATTAACCTCTGAACTGGAGACAAAGGAGACCGGGAAGAATTGGGCTACACCATAAACTACATAAGTGTCCAAATATAGCATAGTCCCATTCCTTAGCTTACCTTTTGAAGACAAGTAGTTTAGATAATGCTAAAACCATAGTTTGCTTCATTACAAACAGAGATATAATGTGTATAATGGTCTGTAAAATTTCTTTGCAAAAGTTCCAGACAGATAAAAGCTTTCCATTTCCTAAACATATCTGTGTGTCACTTATCTTGTTCTTAATAAATATTGCCAAGTCAACAGCAACTCCTAGATTTCCAATCAAAAGCTCTATTATAGGCTGACTTGTGTGGAACAGGATGGTGCAGTATATATGGCCTTAGGGAAAGGTGGCTAGTCTCAAGAACAACTTGATTCAGCTGTTTGCACCATGTAGCAAGGGAAAGTATCACAAGTTTCTGGAACAGAAAGGAACGATAAGCTTCCTGTAAATTGTCAGGCTTACATGCATTGTAATGATGAAATCTGCCAGGTGATTGCTTAATCCCTGCCTATAAACACTGAAAAATAAAGTATTTAAGGAAGTATCAGTTCTGTCTCCTCCCTCCTTACCCCTAACATTTTTTAAAAACACTCATAAACCTAAAACAAGGTACAAAAAGTATCCCGTTACATAAGGCAACTTCCAGAAAACTTGAAAATGCTGAGCTATGTAGGTAGAAAGAAACAAGAGTGTCATATATCCTCTGATTCCCATTAACTAATAGCTTAAAAAAACCAGCCTGGTTAATACATAAAACAGTGACCTGAGCTCAAATTCTACCTCTACCTCTACCTAAGAACCCATAGGACTTTGGGCAGATCACCTGTCCATTCTGGGGCTTCAGTTTCCTCATCTGTGCAGAGCTGCACAGATAAAGTCTGAGATGCTTTTAAGAGTGATGAAGCATGATAATTAATACATATTAACTAACTTACAACACATGTGAAAGGACTCTCCCAGGCAAGTTCTTACCTTTTATGGGAAATCAGTCATCAACCACACAAATAAGTCTGTCAAGAATTAGTGGACCTTTAGCTAATCCTTATTCTTTTGTGTGTAACTAGTTTAACTGTGATTTGTTCCATTCCCTTGTCCTAAAATGTTTTTACCAAGGTGATTCATTGGACTACTGCTGATCTTTTTTTTTCTTATGTGCAAGGTTGTAATAAAACATCCACATATGCTTGCAATTGATATATGACATATTTTTTGAAAAGTATTTTTAACAGTAGAGAGACAGTAAAGCAAAGTAGATAGGAGTGTGGACCTAGCTTCCTCATCTGTCAAATGGAGGTCTTTACAGGATGTCTCGAGAATTACATGTTGTATACACCTTAGTAGAGAGTCTGGCATTGGAAGTACTAATTATTAGCTATTACTTTTACATGTTATGAGGAAATTGGATAAGATGCTCTCTTTTGTCTCCTCCAGTTCTCAGTTTCTGGGACCCTAGGAATAGCATCTTGAAGGCTATTTGTTTAGGTTAATACCACAAATTAATTTAACTGGACAGGGAGGCACTTAGAGTTACATCTGTCTGTGAGTAACTGAAAACACAAAATGACAGTGGCTGAAACAAGGTAGAAGTTCTCTTCTTTTTCTCATGGTATTATCTATTGCTGCATAATAAATTACCTCAAAACTTAGTGGCTGAAAACACCTGTTACTTCAGTTTCTGAGGACCAGGATTTCTGGAGTAGCTTAGCTGGATCATTCTAGCTTTAGTTCTCTCATGAGGTTGCAGTCAGACTGGCAGCCAGGTCTGTAGTCTGTCTTTTTAACTGGAACTAAAGTGCTAGAAACCTAAGCTCAAGACCAGGAGATTTAGGTTACCATACCAGCTCCATCCACCCATGCTGTGTGACTCAGATTTGTTATTCCTTGAATTTCTAGGTCCTCACACATAAGCTAGGAGAAACAGTATCATAAACCTCACAGTATTGTGGTGATTAACTGAGTTAATAAGCGTAACAGGCTTTACACAATGTCTGGCATAGTAAGAATTCCATACCATCTTTTAACATTATATACACACATCAAAATAATAAGAACATCCTAAGAGATCATCAGACATACCTTGTTACTTTGAAAAGCCAGGCTTAGAAATTATTGTCAATAAAAAGCCCAATTTGGACAATTCAAGTAAGCGTCCATTTACCATTCCCAGCCTAAAATATAAAATCCCTTTTGTTAATAGCATTCTGGAGGGAGTTAAAACTACATGAATCCATTATCTTTGTGTATCAACAACCTAGGTAGTTGATACTGTAGTAGATTATACATTTTTTTCTTTGCAGAGGTGGTCTTATTGCTGATAAGGGACAGCAGAATAGTGAACAGGTTTGTAGTTTAACAATGTTAATCCTCAAGGGAAAAAAGTGTCAGTGTTCATATCTGTTGGCTACCAGATCTTCACCAAAGTTCTTTCAATAGTTGAATATTTGATCTGCAAAATAAAATAGTAAGTCATATCGACATAGTCTGCAGGGTAAACAATGAATAAATAAGAGATGGTTGTGAAATATTTATCAAATGAAAATGTCCAATTTAGGTCAGCTTTAGGATAGGTTGAAATAAGAGGAACTCTATTATTCATGAAGAATTACAGATTTACATATTTAATATTGCCAGGCTCTAACTGAATGTTCATGAGACATGATATCCCTCCTTTTACATACAGCACGATATTTCTACCATCTTCCTTTACATCATAAGGGTGTACTATACACATGGATGATAGCCATCAATTACTGAAAGACTATATATATATATACACCAGACAAGTTATATAACAACATTATGAAGCAGGTTCTGCTAACCCAATTGTACAGGTGAGGGAATTAAAGCTCAGAGAAGCAGAAGGAGGACTTGAAGTCAGTTCTCTCATTTTCACTGCTCCCCAGTGCTTTACTGTGCAGCTATCACATTTTACTTTCTGTTAAACACAATTCCTATCATGGAGCCTCATTGGCACCTTCAACAGTAAAAAGGAGTGGAGAGAGTGGGAAATAATACACAGCAAAACAGGAGGCAGAGTACACACAGCTGTAAGCTCTTAGCTAAGTGCTTGCTCTCAGCTAAATTCAAAATAGATCTGAAATAATAATTGAGAGGTAATAACTGTATGGTACTGACAATTCAAGTGCATTAAGACTTCAACCAGAGAGCTCCAATACCAGGAGAACCTGCACTAGCTCCATCCCTTACAGCATTCCCGAAAACATGGTCCTTGAGAACCTGCCTTTGAATCACATCAATTCCTTTTAAAGATTTAATTTCTGAGACTCACTCTTGGAAATTTTATTCAGCACTTTTTGGGGAAGAGCTTGGACTCTGTATATGATTCTTATGTAACTGAAGTTTGAGAAATACTATTCCAGTTACTAATTATGCTTCCATAATTAAAACTGCTTTTCAAACTTGATAAGGTGGCTGTAGAATTCATGGAACTCAGTATCATTTGAAAAACACAATGACATGATACACTAAGTGTAATATAGCTAAATTTGCAATATAGATTACTATAGAAATAGTATAGACTTTGGGTATAAACAGATCTGAGCTCGAATCTCAACTCTGCTGCTTAGTAATTATGCAACTATAGGCAAGTTCCTGAACATCTCCCAGCCTTAGTTTCCACTGCTGTAAAATATTCATTGTAACACCCTGATGGGTTATTGTGAAGACTGAAGACAATATATGTGTAATACCTAGCACACAGTAGCCATTCAATAAATGACAGCTATTTTTTAAATTAAATATCTAACACTGTATAAAATAGGATAACATATCTTAATAGACTCCAGTATTAAGAGATATTAGGGGCAAGAGATTTCAGAATGGTTGAAGCCGTTGCAGTGGTTCAGCACACCAGCCTTGCAACCAGAATGTTTGGGTTCAAATCCCAGCTGGTATACTTTCTCACTTACTACCTGCAGAGTAAATCAGAATTTTTTGCCTCCTGGGAATGAGGCTTTTGTTAATATTGTTAAGCCACAAACCTGTACACTGTTCTTTTAAATAAACTGTGAAGTGAAAACAATACTACCTACCTGCCAGGATTTGTGAGAATTTAATGGGATTATACAAGTAAAGATTTATGACAGTGTCTGCCATATGATCAAAGTGCTTCAAAAAAGAAAAATCTGCTCATTTTATTATTCAGCAAACACTGTTATTACCATGTGTCAGAAACTTAAGTATCCTGGAAAGGGAACACACCATTTCCTGTGCTCTGACTTTGCCAATCCTTCTGTTTTCTCATCTCAGTTCTATTATTGTCATCTAGTTGCCCAAGCTGGAGTAATGATAGCGAGCAAACACAAGTACAAGGCACTATTCTAAGGATCTATTGGTATTAAATTTTATCTGTTCACACAGAATGACTGCCTGAAGCGTAGGTGCTATGGTCATCAGATGTTTTACAGATGAAAAAACAGAGATGAAGAGGATACATAGTTTGCCCAAGATGATCCCATTAATAGCAGAGCCAAGATTCAAATCTAGGCAGTCTAGCTCCAGAAACTGTCTTTTAATGTACATGGTACTGCCTCTAGAGATTTGTAGTTATTTTAAAAGCTCTCACTCCCCACCACTTCAATATCTAATAAGATAGATCATCCTCTTAAACATCTCTTCTCCACCCCCTCTTGTCTACTTACACTAATATAGACCTAGTGTAGGCCCAACTTCTGCTGCAACTAAGGGTCTCAATTTTAGCTTCTTCTTCAGCTTGTTCTGCCAGACCAGTTAGAAATATTTCTAAAGCATAGATCTGATAAACCTCTTAGTTAAAAACACTTAACTAAGTAGAATTGGTGTCCCAATTTCTACAGAATAGGACCCAAATATTCTTCAATAAGCACCTAAAGTACTACCTCATTTACAAGGAATACATTGCATTTTTTTTCATTGATATGAACATGTCTTTTTCCCTTAGAAAGTGGGCCCTTTTTTGAAAGTAGGGACACTTTTGTTCATCTTTATGTAACTCCCATTTCCCCTGGCCCCCAAAGCCCAAAGATACAAATAAGGTCACAACACCATTCATAGATGAATCTTAAAAAATTCATTGCCTCACTAGCCAGCGAAGAGCCTATAGCTTCTGCAAAATCCTCCCCACCGCCACGAAGCACTTCTAACTTCTCAGGTACGTTCTTCACATGCTCAGTAACAAGTTCACTCCCACTATAATTATGCTGATACCACAGATAACAGGCAAGCCACTGTGTCTCTCCCATTCTTCCTCTGGGCTCTGTATTCTCAGATAGTCATTATGAGCTTGGGTGCCAAGCTAGTATAAAGAATGGCCTTTTTAGTAACCTACTATTAAAGAAGTCCCAATGGAGGGCTGCTTCAGCCCCATGTACTTAATGCATTAGCTTTTCCCTTAGAGCCTTCTAGCTGCCTGGGCATAAGATATGCTCTCATGGATCTGAGCCAGGGTAAATTTTAGGTACAGCCATATTGTATTCAGAATCCCTCCTTTATTCCAACAATGGTTTTAGTATTGGTACAACTCATCTTTTCTCCTGGGATGATTTGCCTTGCATAAGTTACCCCAGCAAACTTGGTAAAACTTAAATGGGGCCACATAGTATCCCAGATATATCTAAAACTGTCTGAATCTCAGAGTGCCCAAAGAAATGATCAACATACACAGTCCAAGCTATTACCTGTCTAGGTCTTCTCACTTCCCTCTCCAACTCCATTGCTTAGCATAGAGCTTTGTGCATATTAGTCTGAATAAATGTTTTTAAATATGTGATAAATATAAAATAAATAAAATGAAACATAAAATTTTATGCCACTTGAGAAGAGCTGAAGTTTATCTGAGGAAAGGAACAAAAACTTAGGATGAAACTACCTGGCCCTCATCCCAAAACTACATAGAAATCCTGATACTGAGGAAAAAACAAAAACAAAAACAAAAATCATGGACTGAGAGTTGAAATGAATTTGACTGTTGACAGAACTCTGATGAATACAGTATACCTGCAGCTATGGTCTCCAAAGAAATCCTCCAAAGAAATCTGCATCACAAGTGAACTGTTCAAGACCACATGCCATGCTTTGTTTTTTTATTAATGTATCACTGATAGACAATCTTATGAAGGTTTCACATGAATAACATTATGGTTTCAACATTCACCCATATTATTAAGTCCTCATCCCCCCATTGCAGTCACTGTCCATCAGTGTAGTAAGATGCCACAGAGTCACTACTTGTCATCTCTGTGCTGTACTGCTTTCCCGTGACCTACCTATACTGTGATTGTGAATTATTGTGCCCCTTAATCCCCTTCTCTCTCCCAACCACTCCTCTTTGGTAACCACTAGTCCCTTCTCAGTGTCTATGAGTCTACTGCTATTTTGTTCCTTCTGTTTTGCTTTGTTTTTATACTACACAAATAAGTGAAATCATCTGGTATTTGTCTTTGTCTGCCTGGCTTACTTCACTGAGCATAATACCCTCTAGATCCATTCATGTTGTTGCAAATGGTAGGATTTCTTTTCTTTTTATGGCTGAATAATATTCCATTGTGTATATGTACCACATCTACTTTATCTATTCATCCATTGATGGACACTTAGGTTCCTTCCATATCTTGGCTATTGTAAATAGTGCAGCGATAAACATACAGGTGCAAATTTTTTGAATCAGGGATCTTGTTTTCTTCAGCTAATTCCTAGGATTGGAATTACTGGGTCAAATAGTATTTCGATTTTTACTTCTTTCAGGATCCTTCATATTGCTTTCCACAATGTTTGAACTAATTTACATTCCCACCAACACAGGAGGGCTCCCCTTTCTCCGCATCATCGCCTGCATTTGTTCTTCCTTGTCTTTTCGATGTTGGCCATCCTAACTTGTGTGAAGTGATATCTCATTGTGGTTTTAATTTGACTTTCCCTGATGATTAGCGATGTGGAGCATCTTTTCATGTGCCTGTTGTCCATCCAAATATCTTCTTTGGAGAAGCATCTGTTCAGATCCTTTGCCCATTTTTTAATCGTGTTATTTGCTTTTTGGGTGTTGAAGCATGGAAGTTCTTTATATATTTAGGATGTTAACCCCTTATAAGATAAGTCATTTATAAATATATTCTCCCATACTGTAGGATGCCTTTTCCTTCTGCTGATGGTGTCCTTTTCTGTACAGAACTTTTTAGCATGATGTAGTCTCATTTGTTCATTTTTTATTTGTTTCCCTTGCCCAAGGAGATGTGTTCAGGAAAAAGTTGTTCATGTTTATATTCAATAGATTTTTGCCTAAGTTTTCTTCTAAGAGTTTTATGGTTTCATGACTTACATTCAGGTCTTTGATCCATTTGAGTTTACTTTTGTGTATGGAGTTTGACAATAATACAGCTTCATTCTCTTGCATGGAGCTGTCCAGATTTTCCAACACCAGTTGTTGAAGATGCTGTCTTTTCTCCATTGTACATTCATGGCTCCTTTATCATTCATTAATTGACCATATGTACATGGGTTTATATCTGGGCTTCCTATTCTGTTCCATTGATGTATGGGTCTGTTCTTCTGCCAGTACCATACTGTTTTGATTACTGTAGCTTTGTGGCATAGCTTGAAGTCAGGGAGGGTAATCTCCCCAGCTTCGTTCTTCTTTCTTAGGATAGCTTTGGCTATTTGGGGTCTGTTGTCATTCCATATGAATTTAGAACTATCTGTCCTAATTGACTGAAAAATGCTGTTGGTATTTTGATAAGGATTGCATTGAATCTGTAAATTACTTTGAGCAGGAAGCTATTTTAACAATATTGATTCTTCTGGTCCATGAGCATGGGATAATTTCCATTTATTGGTGTCTTCTTTAATTTTTCTCATGAATGTTTTATAGTTTTCAGAGTACAGGTCTTTCACCCCCTTGGTTAGGTTTATTCCTAGGTGTTTTACTCTTTTTAATGCAATTATAAATGGAGTTGTTTTCCTGATTTCTGTTTCTGCTAGTTAGTTGTTAGTATATAGGAATGCAACAGATTTATGTGTATTAATTTTGTTTCCTGCAACTTTGCTGAATTCAGTTATTCTAATAGTTTTTTGGTGGAGTCTTTAGGGTTTTCTATGTATAATATGTTGTGTGCAGTGACAGGTTAACTTCTAACTTACCAATTTGGATGTCTTTTCTTTGTGCTGATTGCTGTGGCTAGGACCTGCAGTACTATGTTGAATAAAAGTGGTGAGAGTGGGCATCTTTGTCTTGCTCCCAATCTTAGAGGAAAAGCTTTCAGCATTTCACTGCTAAGTATGATGTTGGCATGGGCTTGTCATATATGGCCTTTATTATGTTGAGATATGTACCCTCTATACCCACTTTGTTGAGAGTTTTTATCATGAATGGATGTAGATTTTTGTCAAATGCTTTTTCAGCATCTATTGAGATGATCATGTGATATTTGTCCTTTTTGTTGATGTGGTAAATGATGTTATTGATTTGCGAATATTGTACAATCCTTGCATCCCTGAAATAAATCCCACTTGGTCGTGATGGATGATATTTTTAATATGTTTTGCTAATATTTTGCTGAGGATTTTTGCATCTATGTTCATCAGAGATATTGGTCTGTAATTTTCTATTTTTGTGCTGTCTGTCTGGTTTTGGCATTAATTAGAGTGATGCTGTCCTCATAGAATGAGTTTGGAAGTATTCCCTCCTCTTCTATTTTTTACACATGCCACATGGGCTTAAACAAGAGTAAGTTGGCTCAGATTCCTTATGGGCATTTGCAGGCAAAATTGCCTCAATTCCTATTGACACATTCTTTTTAAAAAGACCATTTAGTTACCTTGTTCATGTAATGCAAACCTTTTACGTTGAATTTACTTTTCACATTTTAAATTGATGAGATATTTGTTGTTGTTTTAATGAAACTGTATGCCTATTAGGCAATGTGGTGTTAATGGAAAAAAGTCATCCAATTGCCAACAGGATTAGGGTTTTAAATATTGGTGGTGTTTTCAGCTCACTGGTATTAAATAAGATTCATTTAAGAAGAAATTATTAGTTGTTGATTACTTTATACTTTTATGTGAACATTATAAACCATATTAATACTTTTACAAATTGCAACCAAATTAATCACATTATACTGCAAAGGACAACTGAATACATATCACAGCACTTCGCTTCTATCATTTCTTCAAATTTCTTTCGCCAGCCATTAGTCTATTATGGGAATATTAGACTGCTTAAAATTGTGAACAGTCTCTGAAGGTCTTTTTTTTCTGTGCTTGATTTTCTACCTTCTATTCCTGTTTTCAAACTTATCTTTTCTTCTACAATGTCAAATCTGCCATTAATCCCACCTCGTGTTTTATATTTCACATTGTTTTCATCTGTACAACATTGACTAATGGTGTTACCTTCGTGCCACAAAACTTTTTTTTATTAAGATATCATTGAAAAGATGGCAGCCTGAGAGGTGAGACACAGGCTTCCTCCTAAAACCACATATAATACAAAAATATAATTAATACAACTAATCATGAAAGAGAAACAGGAAAGAGAACTGTGCCAGACTGTATACACCTGGAGAAAAAGAGCAGACCTCACAGAACAGGGTAACATACCAAAGCTGAAGCCCGGCAGGACCCAAGCCCTTCCCACACCCCAGGTCGCTGCTGGGAGGAAGAGAAACCAAGCAGGGAGGGAGTAGAGGCCTGGGACTGCTGAATACCTAACTCCGGAGATCTGCTGTGGGAGCACAAACCTACAATTCATGGTGCCTTCATGATACTCTCGTGATTACAGGGTTGGAAAGCTTAGGCAGGCAGAATTCCTTGAGAGACTTGAGATTCCAGTGGCTTATGGAAAGCAGGCATCCACATCCGGCTGCTCTGGGACAAAAGAAAGGCAGGCAGTCTGAAAGACTTCCTAACAAGGAAGCCCTTAGCAAGAGGGCTGTTAAAGGGGCAAGGAATTCACAGAGCTTACTGCTCAGGAGAGAGGACAGGTAGACAAAATTATCCGGGTGCACTCGGCCCAGCAAGTTGGGAGCTTTGCCATATAGACTCTCATATTTAAGGAGGAAAAAGAAATCCTCCTTAGATGATCATCAGGTCCTCCAGCTCCCTAGCTGGCTACACAGGAGCCCCTCTGTGCTACGCAGCCTACTGCACCGTTCTCCCGGCCAGCCCCACCTGGCTCGGAAACCAGCAAACCCTACCCTGGCGTTAGGCCAGCCAGAGGAAATACCTGTCTACAAAAACTACAAACACAAAGCATAGAGGCTTATACCTGTGTGCTCAGCCCACTGATTCAGGCGGTGGAAACAGGCATAGCAGCCAGGTAGCAGGAAACAGCTTTTTCCACCCCCCAGGCACCAATACCACTCCCCTGAGACTCCCGACATTGCTTCAGGGGCTGAGCAGCTCCGGAGAGTAGAGCTTCTGGACACTAGAGGGCGCCACATACAAATATGAAATGCCAAAGGAACCTGGTTCAGAGTAAAATTATTAATACCACTCCTGAGAAAGATTTAAATGACATCGACCTCATGACTCTTCCTGAAAGGGAGTTCAAAATAAAAATCATTAACATGCTCATGGATGTACGGAAAGACATTCAAGAACTAAGGAATGAATTCTGGTCAGAGATGCAATCGCTGAAGAGCACAATGGATGGTATTAAAAGCAGATTGGATATGGTGGAGGAGACGATAAATGAAAAAGAAACTAGAAAAGAGGAATGCAAAGAAGCTGAGGCACAGAGAGAAAAAAGAATCTCTAAGAATGAAAGAATATTGAGAGAACTGTGTGACCAATCCAACGGAACAATATTAGCATTACAGGGGTACCAAAGAAAAATAGAGAGAAAAAGGGACAGAAAGTGTCTTTGAGGTCAATGCTGAAAACTTCCCCAATCTGGGGAAGGAGATAGTCTCTCAGGCCATGAAGATGGACAGATCTCGCAACACAAGGGACCCAAAGAAGACAACACCAAGACATATAGTAATTAAAATGGCAAAGATCAAGGATAAGGACAGACTATTAAAAGCAGCCAGAGAGAGAAGTAAGATCACATACAAAGGAAAGCCCATCAGGCTATCATCAGACTTCTCAGCAGAAACCTTACAGGACAGAGGGGAGTGGCATGATGTATTTAATGCAATGAAGCAGAAGGGCCTGGAACCAAGAATACTTTATCCGGCAATATTATCATTTAAATTTGAAGGAGGGATTAAACAATTTCCAGATAAGCAAAAGCTGAGAGAATTGAGCTCCCAAAAACCATCTCTACAGTGTATTTTGGAGGTACTGCTATAGATGGAAGTGTTCCTAAGGTGTAATAGCTGTCACCAGAGGTAATAAAACCACAGTAAAGAAAGTAGAACAGCTAATTATGAAGAAAATGAAAAACTAAAATAACTATCTCCAAAGTAAATCAAGGGATAGACAAGGAGTACAGAATACGATACCTAATATATAAAGAATGGAGGAGGAAGAAAAAAACCTTTAGATTGTGTTTGTAATACCATATTAAGTGAGTTACCTTAGATTCTTAGATAGTAAGAAAGTTAACCTTGAACTTTTGGTAACCACGAATCTAAAGCCTGCAATGTCAATAAGTACATACCTATCGATAATCACCCTAAATGTAAATGGACTGAATGCACCAATCGAAAGACATAGAGTCACTGAATGGATAAAAAAACAAGACCCATATATATGCTGCCTACAAGAGACTCACAGTAAACCCAAAGACATACACAGACTAAAAGTGAAGGGATGGAAAAAGATATTTCATGCAACTAAAAGGGAGAAGAAAGCAGGAGTTGCAGTACTTATATCAGACAAAATAGACTTCAAAACAAAGTCAGAAGAGACAAAGAAGGACAATACGTAATGATAAAAGGGTGAATCGAACAAGAAGATATAACCATTATAAATATCTATGCACCCAACACAGGAGCACGTACATATGTGAAACAAATCCTAACAGATTTAATAGGAGAAATAGAATGCAATGCATTCAATTCTAGGTGACTTCAACACTCCGCTCACTCTGAAGGACAGATCAACCAGACAGAAAATAAGTAAGGAGACAGAAGCACTGAACAACACATTAGAACTGATGAACCTAACAGACATCTACAGAACTCTTCACCCAAAAGCAGCAGAATACACATTTTTCTCAAGTACACATGGAACATTTTCAAGAATAAATCATATATTAGGCCACAAAAAGAGCCTCAGTAAATTCAAAAGATTGAAATTGTACCAACCAGCTTCTCAGACCACAAAGGTATGAAACTAGAAATAAATTATGCAAAGAAAATGAAAAATCCCACAAACACATGGAGGCTTCACAACATACTCCTAAATAACCAATGGTTCAATGACCAAATAAAAACAGAGATTAAGCAACATATGGATATAAATGACCACAATACTTCAACACCGCAAAATCTGTGGGATGCAGCGAAGGTCGTGCTAAGAGGAAAGTATATTGCAATACAGGCCTACCTCTGGAAAGAAGAACAACCCCATATGAGCAGTCTAAACTCACAATTAACAAAACTAGAAAAAGAAGAACAAATGAAGCCCAAAGTCAGTAGAAGGAGGGACATAATAAAGATTTGACCAGAAATAAATAAAATCGAGAAGAATAAAACAATAGAAAGAATCAATGAAAGCAAGAGCTGGTTCTTTGAAAAAATTAACAAAATAGATAAGCCCCGAGCAAGACTTATCAAAAAAAAAAGAGAGTCTACTCACATAAACAGGATCAGAAATGAGAAAGGAAAAATCACTACAGACAGCACAGAAATACAAAGAATTATTAAAGAATACTATGAAAAATTGTATGCTAACTAGATAACTTAGAAGAAATGGACAACTTTCTACAAAAATACAGCCTTCCATGGCTGACACAGAAACAGAAAATATGAACAGATCAATTACCAGCAACAAAATTGAACTGGCAATCAAAAACCTACCTAAGAACAAAATACCTGGACCAGATGGCTTCACCGCTGAATTTTATCAAACATTTAGTGAAGACCTAATACCCATCTTCCTTGAAGTTTTCCAAGGAGTAGAAGAAGCAGGAATAAATCCAAACTCATTCTATGAGGCCAGCATCACTCTAATACCAAAACCAGGCAAAGACACCACAAAAAAAGGAAAATTACAGAACAATATACCTGATGAACATAGATGCAAAAATACTCAACAAAATATTAGCAAACCGAATTCAAAAATACATCAAAAAATCATCCATCATGATCAAGTAGGATTTATTCCAGGGATGCAAGGATGGTACAACATTCGAACATCCATCATCATCCACCACATCAACAAAAAGAAGAACAAAAACTATATGATCATCTCCAAAGATGCTGAACAAGCATTTGACAAAATTCAACATCCGTTCATGACAAAAACTCTCAACAAAATGGGTATAGAGGGCAAGAACCTCAACATAATAAAGGCCATATATGACAAACCCACAGTCAACATTATATTTAACAGCGAGAAGCTGAAAGCTTTTCCTTTAAGATCGGGAACAAGGCAAGGATGCCCACTCTCCCCACTTCTATTCAACATAGTTCTGGAGGTTCTAGCCATGGCAATCAGACAACACAAAGAAATAAAAGGCATCCAGATTGGCAAGGAAGAAGTTAAACTGTCCCTGTTTGCAGATGACATGATATTGTACATAAAAAACCCTTAAGAATCCACTCCAAAACTACTAGATCTCATATCTGAATTCAGTAAAATTGCAGGTTACAATATTAATACTCAGAAATCTGTGGGATTCCTATACACTAACAATGAACTAGCAGACAGAGAAATCAGGAAAACAATTCCATTCACAGTTGTATCAAAAAGAATAAAATACCTTGGAATAAACCTAACCAAGGAAATGAAAGAACTATTCTCTGAAAACTACAAGACACTCATAAAAGAAATTAAAGATACCAATAAATGGATATACATCCCGTGCTCATGGATAAGAAGAATTAATATTGTCAAAATGGCCATCCTGCCTAAAGCAATCTACAGATTTAATGCAATTCCTATCAAAATACCAAGAGCATTCTTCAACGAACTAGAGAAAATCATTCTAAAATTCACATGGAGCCACAAAAGACCCCGAATAGCCAAAGCAATCCTGAGAAGGAACAATAAAGCTGGGGGGTTTATGCTCCCCAACTTCAAGCTCTACTACAAAGCCACAGTAACCAAGACAATTTGGTGCCGGCACAAGAACAGACCCATAGACCAATGGAATAGACTAGAGAGGTCTGATGTAAACCCAACCATATACAGTCCATTAATACTCAACAAAAGAGCCATGGACATACAATGGGGAAATGACAGCCTCTTCAACAGCTAGTGTTGGCAAAACTGGACAGCTACATGCAAGAGAATGAAACTGGATTATTGTTTAACCCCATACACAAAAGTAAACTCAAATGGATCAAGGACCTGAATATAAGTCATGAAACCATAAAACTCTTAGAAAACAGCATGGGCAAAAATCTCCTGAATATAAGCATGAGCAACTTCTTCTTCAATGCGTCTCCTCGACAAGGGAAACAAGCAAAAATGAACTCGTGGGTCTACATCAAACTAAAATTTTCTGTACAGCAAAGGACACCATCAACAGAAAAGGCATCTACAGTATGGGAGAATATATTTGTAAATGACAAGGGGCTAACATCCAAAATATATGAAGAACATACACGCCTCAACACCCAAAAAGCAAATAACCTGATTAAAAAATGGGCAGAGGATATGAAGAGACAGTTCTCCAAAGAAGAAATTCAGATGGCCAACAGACACATGAAAAGATGCTCAACATCACTAATCATCAGGAAAATGCAAATTAAAACCACAGTGAGATATCACCTCACACCAGTAAGGATGGCCAACATCCAAAACACAAACAACAAATGTTGGCGAGGATGTGGAGAAAGGGGAACCCTCCTACGTGGCTGGTGGGAATGTAAGCTAGTTCAACCACTGTGGAAAGCAATATGGAGGTTCATCAAAAAACTAAAAATAGAAATACCATTTGACCCGGGAATCCCACTCCTTGGAATTTACCCAAAGAATACAACTTCTCAGATTCAAAATGATATATGCACCCTATGTTTACTGCAGCACTTTTTACAATAGCCAAGATATGGAAGCAACCTAAGTGTCCATCAATAGATGAATGGATAATGAAGAGGTGGTGCATATACACAATAGAATACTATTCAGCCATAACAAGGAAACAAATCCTGCCATTTGCAACAACATGGATGGAGCTGGAGGATATTATGCTCAGTGAAATAAGCCAGGCGGAGAAAGACAAGTGCCAAATGATTTTCCTCATTTGTGGAGTAGAACAACGATGCAAAACTGAAGGAACAAAATAGCAGCAGACTCAGAGACTCCAAGAAGGAACTAGTGGTTACCAAAGAGGAGGGGTGTGGGAGAGTGCGTGGGGAGGATGGGAGATGGGGATTGTGCGGTATTTTGTTTAGTACACATGGTGTGGGGGATCACGGGCAAAACAGTGTAGCACAGAGAAGGCAAATAGTGAATCTGTGGCATGTTATTACACTGATGAACACTGACTGCATTGGGGTATGGGTGGGGACTTGATAATATGGGGAAATGTAGTAACCACATTGTTTTTTCATGTGCAACCTTCATAAGAGTGTATATCAATAATACCTTAATAAAAAAAGATATCATTGATATACATTCTTATGAAGGTTCCACATGAAAAACATTGATTACTATATTCATCCATATTATCAAGTGCCTCACCCACACCCCATTGCAGTCACTGTCCATCAGCATAGTAAGATGCCAGTCACTACTTGTCTTCTCTGTACTACTGTCTTTCTCATGAGTCCCCCCACACACACACCATGTGTGCCAATCACAAGGCCCCTCAATGCCCTTCTTCCTCCCTTTCCACCCACCCTTTTCCACCCCTCCTCTTTAGTAACTATTAGTCCTTTCTTGGAGCCTGTGAGTTTGCTGCTGTTTTGTTCCTTGTTTTTCTTCACTGTTTTACTCCACTAATGAGGGAAATCATTTAGTACTTGTCTTTCTCCACCTGTATTATAACACTGAGCATAATACCCTCTAGCTCTATCCATGTTATTGCAAATGGTAGGATATGTTTTCTTCTTATGGCTGAATAATATTTCATTGTGTATATGCACTGCCTCTTTTTTATCCATTCATATACTGATGGACACTTAGGTTGCTTCCATATCTTGGCTATTGTAAATAGTGCTGCAGTAAACATAGGGGTGCAAATATCTTTTTGAATCAGGGATCTTGTTTTCTTTGGGTAAATTCCTCGGAGTGGAATTCCTGGGTCAAATGGTATTTTTATTTTAATTTTTTGAGGAATCTCCATATTGCTTTCCACAATAGTTGAACTAATTTACATTCCCACCAGCAGTGTAGGAGGATTCCCCTTTCTCTGCCTCCTCTCCAACATTTCTTGTTCGATGTCTTTTGGATGTTGGCCACCCTAACTTGTGTGATGTGATATCTCATTGTGGTTTTAATCTGCATTTCCCTGAAAATTATCGATGTGGAGCATCATTTCATCTGACTGTTGGCCATCTGAATTTCTTCTTTCGAGAAGTGTCTGTTCATATCCTCTCCGAATTTTTTAATTGGGTTATTTGCTTTTTGGGTGTTGAAGTGTATAAGTTCTTTATATATTTTAGATGTTAACCCCTGGTTGGATATTTCATTTTCGAATATATTCTCCCATACTGTAGGATGCTTTTTTGTTCTATTGATGGTATTCTTGGCTGTACAGAAGCTTTTTAGCTTGCTGTAGTCCATTTGTTCATTTTTGCTTTTGTTTTCTTTGCCCTAGGAGATGTGTTCAGGAAAAAGTTGCTTATGTTAATACTCAAGAGATTTTTGCCTGTGTTTTCTTCTAAGAGTTTTATGGTTTCATAACTTACATTCAGGTCTTTGATCCATTTCGAGTTTACTTTTGTGTGGAGTTAGGCAGTAATCCAGTTTCATTCTCTTACATGTAGCTGTCCAGTTTTGCCAACACCAGTTGTTGAAAAGGCTGTCATTTCTCCATTTTATATACGTGGCTCCTTTATCATCTATTAATTAACCATATATGCTTGGGTTTATATATGGGCTCTCTATTCTGTTCCATTGATCTATGGGTCTGTTCTTGTGCCAGTAACAAATTGTCTTGATTGTTGTGGCTTAGTAGTAGAGCTTGAAGTCAGGGTGCATAATCTTATTCTTCCTTCTTAGGATTGCTTTGGCTATTCAGGGTCTTTTGTGTTTCCATATGAATTTTAGAACTATTTTTTCTAGTTCATTGAAGAATGCCATTGGTATTTTGATAGGGATTGCACTGAATCTGTAGATTGCTTTAAGCAGCATGGCCATTTTGACAATATTAATTCTTCCTATCCATGAACACAGGATGTATATCCATTTATTGGTATCTTCTTTAATTTCTCTCATGAGTCTTTTGTAGTGTTCTGAGTATAGGTCTTCCATCTCCTTGGTTAGTTTTATTCTTAGGTATTTTATTATTTTTGATTCAACTGTGAATGGAATTGTTTTCCTGATTTCTCTTTCTGCTAGTACATCATTAGTATACAGGAATGCAACAGATTTCTGTATGTTGATTTTGTATCCTGCAACTTTGTTGAATTAAGTTATTCTAGTAGTTTTGTGGTTAATTTTTTTTTGGTATCATTAATATACAATTACATGAGCAACTCTGTGATTACTAGATTCTCCCCATTATCAAGTCCCCACCAGATACCCCATTACAGTCACTGTCCATCAGTGTAGTAAGAGGCTATCGAATTACTACTTGTCTTCTCTGTGCTATACTGCCTTCCCCATGCCTCCCCTAATACATTATGTGTGCTAATTGTAATGCCCTTTTTTCCCCTTATCTCTCCCTTCCCACCCATCCTCCCCAGTCCCTTTCCCTTTGGTAACTGTTAGTCCATTCTTGGGTTTTGGGGTGGATTCTTTAGGGTTTTTTTATGTACAACATCATGTCATCTGCAAACAGTGACATTTTAACTTCTTCCTTACCAATATGGATATCTTTTATTTCTTTGCATTTTCTGATTGCCATGGGTAGGACCTCCAGTACTATGTTAAATAAAAGTGGTGAGAAGCTTTCAACTTTTCACTGTTAAGTATAATGTTGGCTGTGGGTTTTTCATCTATGGCCTTTATTTTCTTGAGGTACTTACCCTCCATACCCATTTTGTTGAGAGTTTTTATCATGAATGGATGTTGAATTTTGTTGAATGCTTTTTCAGCATCTATGGGGATGATCATGTGGTTTTTGTCCTTTTTGTTGATGTGGTATATGATGTCGATGGATTTTCAAATATTGTACCATCCTTGAATCCCTGGAATAAATCACACTTGATCATGATAGATGATCTTTTTGATGTATTTTTGAATTCTGTTTGCTAGTATTTTGTGAAGTGTTTTTGCATCTATGTTCCTCAGGGATATTGGTGTGTAATTTTCTTTTTCTGTGGTGTCTCTGCCCGGTTTTGATATTAGAGTGATGCTGGCCTCATAGCATGAATTTGGAAGTATTCCCTCCTCTTCTACTCTTTGGAAAACTTTAAGGAGGATGGGTATTAGGTCTTCACTAAATGTTTGAGAAAATTCAGTGGTGAGGCCATCGGTCCAGCGCTTTTGTTCTTAGGTAGTTTTTTCAATACCAATTCAATTTCGTTGCTGGTAATTGGTCTGTTCAGATTTTCTGTTTCTTCCTGGGTCAGCCATGGACAGTTGAATTTTTCTAGAAAGTTTTCCGTTTCTCCCAGGTTGTCTCATTTGTTAGCATATAATTTTTCATAATATTCTCTAATAATTCTTTGTATTTCTGTGCTGTCCATAGTGATTTTTCCTTTCTCATTTCTGATTTTATGTATGTAGACTCTCTTTTTTTCTTGAGAAGTCTGGTTAGGGGTTTATCTACTGTGCTCATTTTCTCAAAAGAACCAGCTCCTGGTTTCATCTTCTCAATTTTATTTATTTCTGCTTTGTTCTTTAGTATGTCTCTCCTTCTACTGACTTCGTGCCAAATTTGTTCTTTTTCTAGTTTCATTAACTGAGAGTTTAGACTGTTCATATGGGACTGTTGTTCTTTCCTGAGGTAAGCCTGTATTGCAATATACTTCCCCCTTAGCACAGCCTTTGCTGCGTCCCAGATTTTGTGGTGTTGACTTATTGTTTTCATTTGTCTCCATATATTGCTTGATCTCTGTTTTTATTTGGTCATTGATCTACTGATTATTTAGGAGCATGTTGTTAAGCTTCCATGTGTTTGGGTGCTTTTTCATTTTCTTTGCATAATTTATTTCTAGTTTCATACCTTTGTGGTCTGAGAAGCTGGTTGGTACAATTTCAATCCTTCTGACTTTACTGAGGTTCTTTTTGTGGCTTAGTATATGATCTATTCTGGAAAATGTTCCATGTGCACTTGAGAAGAATGTGTATCCTTTTGCTTTTGGGTGGAGTGTTCTGTAGATGTCTGTTAGGTCCATCAGTTCTAATGTGTTGTTCAGTGCCTCTGTGTCCTTACTTATTTTCTGTCTGGTTGATGTGTCCTTTGGAGTGGAGTGGTTTGTTAAAGTCTCCTAAAATGAATGCATTGCATTCTATTTCCCCCTTTAATTTTGTTAGTATTTGTTTCACATATGTAGGTGCTTCTATGTTGGGTGCATATTTATAATGGTTATATCCTCTTGTTGGACTGACCCCTTTATCATTATGTAATGTCCTTGTCTCTTGTAACTTTGTTTTGAAGTCTCTTTTGTCTGATACAAGTACTGCAACTCCTGCTTTTTTTTCTCCTTATTATTTGCATAAAATATCTTTTCCCATGCCTTCAGTTTTATTCTGTGTATGTCTTTGGGTTTGAAGTGAGTCTCTTGTAGACAGCATATAGATGGGTCTTGTTTTTTATCTATTCAGTAACTATCTTTTGAATCGCACGTTCAGTCTATTTACATTTAGCATGATTATTGATAGGTATGTACTTATTCCCATTGCCAGCTTTATATTTATGGTTACCAAAAGTTCAAGGATAGCTTCTTTACTATCGAACAGACTGACTTAACTCTTTTAGTATGCTATTTCAAACACAATCTAAAGGTTCTTTTCTTTTTCCTCCCTTCCTTTTCTTCCTCCTCCATTTCTAATATATTAGGTAACATGTTCTGTACTTTTTGTGTATCCTTTAACTGACTTTATGGGTAGTTCATATAATTTTACATTTGCTTAGTAATTAATTGATCTATTTCCTTTACTGTGGTTTTATTTTCTCTGGTGACAGCTCTTTATCTGTAGGAATACTTCCACCTATAGCATTCCCTCCAAAATACACTGTAGAGACTGTTTGTGGGAGGTAAATTCTCTCAGCTTTTGCTTATCTGGAAATTGTTTAATCCCTCCTTCAAATTTATATGATTATGTTGCTGGGTAGAATATTCTTGGTTTTAGGCCCTTCTGCTTCATTGCTTTAAATATATCATGCCACTCCGTTCTGACCTGTAAGGTTTCTGCTGAGAAGTCTGGTTACAGCCTTATAGGTTTTCCTTTATATATGATCTTTTTTCTCTCTCTGTCTGCTTTTAGTAGTCTATCTATCCTTATCTTTGATGTTCCCATTTTAATTATTATATGTCTTGGTGTTCTCTCTTGGGTCTCTCGTGTTGGAAGATCTGTGTACCTCCATGGCCTGAGAGACTATCTCCTTCCTCACACTGGGGAAGTTTTCAGCAATTATCTCCTCAAAGATACTTTCTATCCCTTTTTCTCTTTCTTCTTCTCTGGCACCTCTATAATGCGAATGTTGTTCCATTTGGAGTAGTCTCACAGTTCTCTCAATAGTCTTTCATTCCTAGAGATCTTTTTTTGTCTCTGTACCTCAGCTTCTTTGTATTCTTATCCTCTAATTTCCATTTCATTTACCATCTCCTCTATTTCATCTAATCTGTTTTTAAATACCTCCAGTGTTTCATTTCAGATACTGTATTTTTCAAAGTTGCTATCTCTTTCTTGAATTCCTTCCTGAGGTCTTGAATATTTTTCTGTAGCTCCATGAGCATGTTTATGATTTTTATTTTGAAATTTATTTCAGGAAGATTGGTGAGTTGTTTCTCTTAGCCCTCTTTCTGGTGTCTGGGATTTTGGTTTGTACCAGGTTCTTCTGACATTTCATATTTGTAGGTGTTGCCCTCTAGTGCCCAGAAACTCTACTCCCTGGAGCTGCTCAGCCCCTGGAGCAATGGTGGGGGTTGCAGGCAAGTGGCGCTGTTGCCTGCTTGTAAGAAAGAGCTCTTTCCTGCTTCCTGGGTGCAATGCCTGCCTCCACTGCCAGAGCCAGTGGGCCCATCAGAGGGAGAAGCCTCTATGCTATGCCCTTTTAGCTTCCATAGGCAGGGCTGCCCTCTGGCTGGCCTGGTGTAATGGTGGAGGCAACATGTCTGCAAGCCAGTGCTTTCCGGGAGGAAGGAGCATCAGGCTGCATATCACAGTGGGGGTTTCGGAGCTGCACTGCCAGCCAGGGGGATGGAGCACCTGAAGCTCCTGAGCTTCCAACATGCTGGGACGAGTGCACCAGGACAATTTTGTCTACCTGTCCTTTTTCCTGAGCAGTAAGCTTTGTGCAATCCTTGCACCTTTAGCAGCCCTCTCACTGTTGGGAAGTCTCTCAGAGTGCCCGCCTTTCCTTTGTCCGGGCAGCCAGCTGTGGCTGCCTGTTCTCCACAAGCAGCTGCAATCTGTCTCTCCAGGTATTCCACCTGCCTTAGCTTTCCAACTCCACTAATCCCAAGAGCACCATGTAATGTAGGTTCGTGCTCCCAGATCAGATCTCCAGGGCTGGGTGTTCAGCAGTCCTAGGCCTCCAACCCCTCCCTGCTCCATTGCTATTCCTCCCACTGGTGAGCTTGGGTGGGGGAAGGGCTTGGTCCCACCGGATCATGGTTTTGGCACTTTATCCATGAGGTTTGCTTTTTCTGGAGATGCAGGCAGTCTGTCAGTGTTCTTTACTGTTGCTTTCAGGATTTGTGGTATTTGCTTTATTTTCATAATATATGTGGTTTTGGAAGGTTTCTGTCTCACCTCTCATGCCACCATCTTTAAGCCAATCTTGACTTCCCATGCTCTGAACTTTTTGAACTAATGGAGTAGTTACAATATAGTGTCTGCAAATTCTAACATCTGTTTCAGTTTGTCTCATTATGGTTCCTATCTTCCTGCTTATTTACAACCTTGGTGATTTCTGATAGGATGCCAGACATTGGGAATTTTAACTTTCTGGGTACTGGATATTTTTGAATTCTTACAAACCTTTGTTCTGGCATGGTTACTAGGAAACAACTTTACACCTGCAGGTTTTTTTTTAATACAAGCCAAGACAGAATAATGCTCAGCCTAAGGCTAATTATTCCCCACAACCAAGATTAGACCCTTCTATGTACTCTCCCCAGTGCTTGTGAATGATGAGGTTTTCCATTGTCTTGTGGTGACAGCCATTCCCAGCCCTGAGTTGATCTATTGCCTCTAATTCTTTTGGGTGGTCCTTTCCTTGGTCTTAGGTAATTTCCTCATCTGCATGGACTGACCAGTACTCACCTGGAAATTCAAGGGAGATTCTTTCCAGATTTCTAGAACTTTTTTCTGTGCAACTCTCTCCTAGTACTCTGCTACAAACTCTAGCCACTTTGGTTTTACCACATATTCAGCTCTGTTCATCAAATCATGAATTCTACCACGCTCTCCCTGCATTACCTCTTCCCAGTGCTGTAACCTGGAAACTGTTTCAAGGCAGTAAACTGGAGCATTCATAGAACTCACCTTATTTCTTTCCTGCCAATAATGGTTCCTTCATTGCCTGATGTCCAGTGTCTTGAAAAATGTTGTTCATATACTTTGTCTTTTTTTATTGTTACTGGCCTGACTCAAACTTTTAACTATCACATCCCACAAAACAAACTTAATATATTCAAGAAAAATGTCTGGATAGATTCATTTGCTTTCCCAAATTCTGAATCAAATATTGAGTTATCTTGGTGATTAAAGAATATAAGATATTACAACTTGCTTTTCATAAACACTAAAAAATGATTGAAACAGCAAATTTATCATTTTTCTGGATGAAATAAGACTGTCTATTGCAAAACAGAATTAATGTAGTACTATTTGTTAATACTTTTAATAGTCAATCCAAGTAAAAACAAAGGAAAGAAAGGGTAACTAGTGGTATTTGATGTGTGAGAATTGCTCTCATGCATCCCTGACCGAATGAACTTATGAATAGACAACACACTCATCACATTTGTTAAAAAGAAACACACAGGCCTAATATGGTTTCATTTCTAGGCCAGGTCACCAAAATGGGACTTAACACCTAAAC
>JAVSCE010020094.1:0-17427 GCA_032199065.1 Smutsia gigantea | reverse complement strand
GAAATGGAGAAGGGAGGCAATTATTTGTAGATCCTACCCACACAGCTTTCAGCAACTGTGGAGAAAATGGTTTGGTTTTCCAGAGCAGTTGGGTTTTGTTGGTTTTGCTCTGGATGTTTAGTTAATGACACAGTCTTTCCTGTTCTTTGGCATGTGTTTCTACAGTCTGACCTCAGCTGTCCACAGCAGTCACAGCTGTGGTTGTTAATTAACCCATGACGACTGTGTCAGCAAAATTCACCTTCCTTCCCCTGTCCACTCTAAAGCCTGGTCTCAGAGAACCTTAAGGACCATTTCATCTGTGGCACAAACTGTTTTAGTGGCCATAGACCAAGATATTACCAAGATGTGACCTCATTGGCTATAAGAAATTAACTTTTCTAAAAGGGTATATGACATTAAGATTTGTTCAAAAAACAAAAACAAAAACTTGTGCCTAGTTTGTAGATGCCAAGCAAATTCTAAATATACAGGCATGCAAACTTGAAGATGTGGAGATTTATTAACTTGTTATGTAACATTATTTATCAGTTAATTAATACTCATGTTTAATGTCAGCTTTACTCCTGGTTCCAGAGCTACAAAACAGACTTTGGAAGTGATACGGGGTCTTACATACAATTCAGGAGAAGTTAACTTCAGTCACTCAAGTGTAAATTTCAGAACTAGCTAAAGTTCTTGCACAAAGTAGGATCACCAAGTATGAGAAGTGGATATTACACTGTTCACTATTATTCTAGTTTTAAAATACCTAACTAAATGTGAAACAACTCTTTAGGAAATATCAATTAGGAAGGTGCCAAATTCTGCTTTGAACTCTGAGGTTCTGACCTGGCACTGGTTAGGGGGCGGCTTTGGACAGAAATGATTTTTAATGTCCTTCCAAACCTGAGCTCCTGTGAGTCTAATAGTCAGGCATTGAGCCTGCCCTTTATGTAGCTATCACATGGGAATAAAAGGCATTTCAATGGAATAGAGACCATAACAATAATAGCTGTGACAGATTAAGGCTTTCATGTGCTTGGTACTCTGTGTACATGACCTCCTTTAATCCATCCAGACAATGGATGAAAAGTATGAAGAAAAGTATGAGGCTTACAGAAGTAAAGGACCATGCCCACAACCACATACCAATAATCAAGAATTCTAAAATAGCCTTCTGGGAAAAGTCAAGGCCTCTTTGGGTTCAATAATCCAGACTTTTGCTTCCCTTCTCCAAAAGAGATTGTGTACAGAGATAGTATCTGACTACGTAACTGTCACTCCTGTCATTCGTCTCTGAGATGTCTCCCTGTCCAGGCTCAGTGTCACATTGGCTGATCTGAGGTCCGAGCTCATGCCTTTCTTTGTTATTCAATTAACAATGACCTCCCTTGACGTGGCCTTCTCTTGTTCCCTTCATCATACTTCCACCACAACCTGCACAAACATTGATGCCAGACTTACACATATTAGAATACTTACAAAAAAAAAACTTACTGAGTAAATTTCTATGTGTTTAAAATCATGTGTATGCCATGTTCTTCAGGAAGAAGTTTGACTGCAAAATACAGACTTGTCATTGTGAAGACCCATGTCAAAATTATTTTTGGAACATCGAACAATAATTGATTTCTTTTTTTTTAATATACTTTATTTTATTATCATTAATCTATAATTACATGTGCAATATTACGGTTATTAAACTACCCTTCATCAGGTCCCCCCCACCAACCCCACTACAGTCACTGTCCATCAGCGTAGTGAGATGCTTCTAGAATCACTACTTGTCTTCTCTGAGTTGTACTGCCCTCCCCGTGCCCCCCCAACATTACAGCTGCTAATCATAATGCCCCTTTTTTCCTCTTATCCCTCCTTTCCTGCCCATTTTCCCCAGTCACTTTCCCTTTGGTAACTATTAGTCCATTCTTGGGTTCTGTGAGTCTGCTGCTGTTTTGTTCCTTCAGTATTTTTTCTTTGTTCTTATACTCCACATATGAATGAAATCATTTGATACTTGTCTTTTTCGGCTTGGCTTATTTCACTGAGCATAATAACCTCTAGCTCCATCCATGTTGTTGCAAATGGTAGGATTTGTTTTCTTCTTATGGCTGAATAATATTCCATTGTGTATATGTACCACCTCTTCTTTATCCATTCATCTACTGATGGACACTTAGGTTGTTTCCATTTCTTAGCTATTGTAAATAGTGCTGTGATAAACACAGGGGTGCATCTGTCTTTTTCAAATTGGGCTGCTGCATTCTTGGGCAAATTCCTAGGAGTGGAATTCCTGGGTCAAATGGTATTTCTATTTTGAGTTTTTTGAGGAACCTCCATACTGCTTTCCACAATGGTTGAACTAATTTGCAGTCCCACCAGCAGTGTAGGAGGGTTCCCTTTTCTCCACATCCTCGCCAACATTTGTTGTTGTTTGTGTTTTGGATGTTGGCCATCCTCACTGGTGTGAGGTGATATCTCATTGTGGTTTTAATCTGCATTTCTCTGATGATTAGCGATGTGGAGCATCTTTTCATGTGCCTGTTGGCCATCTGAATTTCTTCTTTGGAGAAGTGTCTATTCATGTCCTCTGCCCATTTCTTAATTGGATTATTTGCTTTCTGTTTGTTAAGGTGCATGAGTTCTTTATATATTTTGGATGTCAACCCTTTATCAGATACGTTTTTATGAATATATTCTCCCATACTGTAGGATGTCTTTTTGTTCTACTGATGGTGTCCTTTGCTGTACAGAAGCTTTTCAGCTTGATATAGTCCCACTTGTTCATTTTTGCTTTTGTTTCCCTTGCCCGGGGAGATATGTTCATGAAGAAGTCGCTCATGTTTATGTCCAAGAGATTTTTGCCTATGTTTTTTTCTAAGAGTTTTATGGTTTCATGACTTACATTCAGGTCTTTGATCCACCTTGAGTTTACCTTTGTGTATGGGGCTAGACAGTAGTCCAGTTTCATTCTCTTACATGTAGCTGTCCAGTTTTTCCAACACCAGCTGCTGAAGAGGCTGTCATCTCCCCATTGTATATCCAAGGCACTTTTATCAAATATTAATTGACTGTATATGTTTGGGTTAATGTTTGGATTTTCTATTCTGTTCCACTGGTCTGTGGGTCTGTTTTTGTGCCAATACCAAATTGTCTTGATTACTGTGGCTTTGTAGTAGAGCTTGAAGTCAGGGAGTGTAATTCCCCCCTGTTTTATTCCTCCTTCTCAGGATTGCTTTGGCTATTCGGGGTCTTTTGTGGTTCCATATGAATTTTAGAATTATTTGTTCCAGTTCATTGAAGAAAGCTGTTGGTAGTTTGATAGGGATTGCATTGAATCTGTAGATTGCTTTAGGTAGTATAGCCATTTTGACAATATTTATTCTTCCTAGCCAAGAGCATGGGATGCATTTCCATTTGTTAGTGTCCTCTTTAATTTCTCTTAGGAGTGTCTTGTAGTTTTCAGAGTACAGGTCTTTCACTTCCTTCGTTAGGTTTATTCCTAGGTATTTTATTCTTTTTGATGCAATTGTGAATGGAATTGTTTTTCTGATTTCTCTTTCTGTTAGTTCATCATTAGTGTATAGGAAAGCAACAGATTTCTGTGTGTTAATTTTGTATCGTGCAACTTTGCTGAATTCAGATATTAGTTCTAGTAGTTTTGGAATGGAATCTTTAGGGTTTTTTATGTACAGTATCATGTCATCTGCAAATAGTGACAATTTGACTTCTTCTTTACCAATCTGGATGCCTTGTATGTCTTTGTTTTGTCTGATTGCCGTGGCTAGGACCTCCAGTACTATGTTGAATAACAGTGGAGAGAGTGGGCATCCCTGTCTTGTTCCCGATCTTAGATGAAAAGCTTTCAGCGTCTCGCCGTTAAGTATGATGTTAGCTGTGGTTTGTCATATATAGCCTTTATGATGTTGAGGTACTTGCCGTCTATACCCATTTTGTTGAGAGTTTTAATCAGGAATGGGTGCTGAATTTTGTCAAATGCTTTTTCAGCATCTATGGAGATGATCATGTGGTTTTTGTTCTTCTTTTTGTTGATGTGGTGGATGATGTTGATGGATTTTCGAATGTTGTACCATCCTTGCATCCCTGGGATGAATCCCACTTGATCATGGTGTATGATCCTCTTGATGTATTTTTGAATTCGGTTTGCTAATATTTTGTTGAGTATTTTTGCATCTACGTTCATCAGGGATATTGGTCTGTAATTTTCTTTTTTGGTGAGGTCTTTGCCCGGTTTTGGTATTAGAGTGATGCTGCCTTCATAGAATGAGTTTGGAAGTATTCCCTCCTCTTCTATTTTTTGGAAAACTTTAAGAAGAATCGGTGTTATTTCTTCTCTGTATGTCTGGTAGAATTCAGAGGTGAATCCATCAGGCCCGGGGTTTTGTTCTTGGGTAGTTTTTTGATTACCAATTCGATTTCGTCGCTGGTGATTGGTCTGTTTAGTTTTTCTGTTTCTTGCTTGGTCAGTCTTGGAAGGTTGTATTTTTCTAAGAAGTCGTCTATTTCTTCTAGGTTTTCCAGCTTGTTAGCATATAGATTCTCAAAATATTCTCTTATGATTCTTTGTATTTCTTTGGGGTCCGTCGTGATTTTTCCTTTCTCATTTCTGATTGTGTTTATGTGTGTAGATTCTCTTTTTCTCTTAATGAGTCTGGCTAGGGGTTAATCTATTTTGTTTATTTTTTCAAACAACCAGCTCTTGGTTTCATTGATTTTTTCTATTGTTTTATTCTTCTCAATTTTATTTATTTCTTCTCTAATCTTTATTATGTCCCTCCTTTTGGTGACGTTGGGCCTCATTTGTTCTTCTTTTTCCAATTTCAGTAATTGTGTCTTTAGACTATTCATTTGGGAATGTTCTTCCTTCTTTAAATAGGCCTGGATTGCAATATACTTTCCTCTTAGAACTGCCTTTGCTGCGTCCCACAGAAGTTGTGGCTTTGTGTTGTTGTTGTCATTAGTCTCCATATATTCTTTGATTTCTGTTTTGATTTGGTCATTAACCCATTGATTAATTAGGAGAGTGTTGTTAAGTCTCCATGTATTTGTGAGTCTTTTTGATTTCTTTCTAAAATTTATTTCTAGTTTTATACCTTGGTGATCTGAGAAGTTGGTTGGTAGGATTTCAATATTTTGAAATTACTGAGGTTCTTTTTGTGGCCTAGTATGTGGTCTATTCTGGAAAATGTTCCATGTGCACTTGAGAAGAATGTGTATCCTGTTGCTTTTGGGTGTAGAGTTCTGTAGATGTCTGTTAGGTCCATCTGTTCCGGTGTGTTGTTCAGTGCCTCTGTGTCTTTACTTATTTTCTGTCTGGTTGATCTGTCCTCTGGAGTGAGTGGTGTGTTGAAGTCTCCTAGGATGAATGCATTGCTGTCTATTTCCTCCTTTAATTCTGTTAGTATTTGTCTCACATATGCTGGCGCTCCTGTGTTGGGTGCATATATATTTATAATGGTTATATCTCCTTGTTGGACTGACCCCTTTATCATTATGTAATGTCCTTCTTTATATTTTGCTACTTTCTTCATTTTGAAGTCTATTTTGTCTGAAGTACTGCAACACCTGCTTTTTTCTCTTTGTTGTTTGCATGAACTATCTTTTTCCATCCCTTCACTTTTAGTCTGTGTATATCTTTGGATTTGAGGTGAGTTTCTTGTAGGCAGCATATAGATGGGTCTTGCTTTTTTATCCATTCTGTTACTCTGTGTCTTTTGATTGGTGCATTCAGTCCATTTACATTTAGGGTGATTATTGATAGATATGTACTTATTGCCATTGCTGGCTTTAGATTCGTGGTTACCAAGGGTTCAAGGGTTGCTTCTTTACTGTCTAACAATCTAACTTAACTTTCTTGTTAAGTTATTGTAAACACAGTCTGATGTTTCTTTTATTTCTCTCCCTTCTTATTCCTCCTCCTCCATTCTTTCTATAATAGGTGTTTTATTCTTTGCCTTTAGTTATTATTTGGATGGTCTGCTTTCTTTGCTATGATTTTTTTTTCTCTGGTGACATCTTTTTCGCCTTAGGAGTGCTTCCATCTAGAGCTGTCCATTTAAGATATCCTGTAGTGGTGGTTTATGAGAGGCAAACTCTCTCAACTTTCGTTTGTCTGGAAATTGTTTAATCCCTCCAAAAAATTGTTTAAGCTCCTCCGCTGGGCTCCTGTCTCTTTAAGACCGCTGAAGAAAGCGCGCACTTTTTTTTTTTTCCTTCCTGGGAGCCAGCTGCAAGCACCCTGGCGCATTCCCCCGCTCAGATCCTGCCCCTCTGTCTCTCCAATCTCCGCTGCACTGTGCAATGTGGGTCAGCGCTCCCCGCGCAGATCACCGGGGCTGGCTACTTCGCGGGGTGCACTTCCACTCCCTCCCGGCTCTGAATCCTCTCCTCCCGCCGGTGCGCTGGGGTAGGGGAGGGCTCGGGTCCCGCCGGGTCGCGGCTCCGTATCTTACCCGCCTCTTGCGGTGCCGAGTCCTCTCAGGTGCAGCTGAACACCGTGCGCTTTCCTGTGTATTCTCGTCTCTCTTTTAGGAATAGATGTATTTTCTGGGTTTTCGTAGATAAATATAGTGTTGGGAGGAGATTTCTGCCGCCCTGCTCACACCGCCATCTTCCCGGAAGTCTGAACAATAATTGATTTCTATGTCAATTTTCTCTGTTATGATTTGAAAATATTTTCAATCATATTCAATCACTTGCATTCCTTAGCTCTGATGTTACTTGTGAAAATTTATATTTTTCAAGAAATCAGTTCATTTTGATGTGATTTTTTTTTTTACTAATATTTCAACTGCTGAGTTTTGAGAGAGAAGAATTATGGTATTGGCTTTTAGTAATTCTCATTAGATTTAAAATTTTTGTGGTGATTCAATTTTTGTGTCAGTGAGCAAACCTTTTCAATAGCTAACTAATTTATTAAATGACCTGTTATTATGTCTTCATTTTATTTATATTATGAAGAACTTGTCTTCTAAATACATTGCCATCCTTATGGATGGTTTAAAAAGGAACTTATTATTGAATTATTTTTATTCCTTTTAAATTTCTCTTGTCCTTAGAAATAATGTAGGTCAAAGACAGTTTTCTTTTTTTAAATAGAATCCTATGTTCTCAATAACTGAGCCCAGCACAATTGCTTAGGTAATTGTAGCATCTCAAATGTCAGATGGCTTATACTGAGGGAGATGATCATAAAACAGTTTCTTAAAGTGTCGTGTAGGCCAATATGCCTCAGAATAACCTGGAGGGTTTGCTTAAAATGCCTGTTTGGGGACCTCTTTCCAGACCTTCTGAATCCAAATCTCTGGGAGTGGGGTCCCAGAATGCATTTTTAAGAGTTTCCCCAGATCATCCTTAAACACTTTAAGAATTTCTGTATTAAAGGTTGTATTACTACCAGCATTAAAAATCATCTATGCACTTAAGTCTTCATGAGTCTCTTGACAGGTCACACTCAATCGCAGGGAAGTAGCATTGTTTGATTAAACAAACCCAATTGTTGTCTGTATGTTCAAAGTGATAGCACCACATAGACGTTGGTAGCCACAGTCATCTATGGCTACGCATGGTGACTGGCCCTCCTTAAGACAGTAGCCACAGATGTGCCTCCCACCTATGTCAAAACTGACTTCGCCAGCACAGTTCTGTCTTGTAGTTTTCAGTTTCTGTTCCACTTCCACGTGTTTCCAGGCCCTCCTTTGGCATAAGAAGGGAATGTTCTGAGTTTCCTTGCAGGGGTGAAGGATTTCTTAGCTGGATGGTTACTCATCCAGGTGAGCCACTATCCTCTCTCCAAGCACAGAAGTAACAAAAGCCATCTACGAAAGGTCAGCCAGCACTTACTGATGCCGGGGTTCTTGTTCACGGAGCCGAAGAATGAACTTTGTGAACAGTCAAGGTAGGAGAGCAAGGTACAGGCTTTTATTTAGAGATAGAGTGAAAGGACAGAGCTAGGGCTCACGCCAGGAGGGGACAAGAGAGTCCGGGGTGGTGCATTGTCTAGGGGGTTTTTATAGGCAGTTGAGAGACAAAAGGCTAGGGATGTACACTGGCTAAGTGGTCCCAAATACTTTTGAAGAAATCCTAAGTTTCTTATTAGTCTTCCTGGTTATTTACAAGAACTTTTCTGATCTGATTTCCTCCCAGGAGAGCAGCTTCCTGGTCTGGGAGCATATCACTCAAGGCTGTCCGCTTTGCTCCAAAGGTGGGCTTAGTCTTTATTTTACTTTTTTTTTAACTAACTGGTTTCAAGATGGAATCCCCCCTGGGTTTTTTTTTACTATGTTGTTTTGGGCTTGCAGTAGTTTTGGGCTTGTTTGCTACATTTCCCAAGTTGCAACAAATTATTTATTTAGGGCTGGAGGAAGAAAGGCAGCACTTGGGTAAAGTTAGAAAAATAAGCTGGGCTCCCCAGCAGGCCAAAGAAAATCTTGCAATGGTTATCTTGTTTTGTTTTTTCCAGAGGCCCTCACCCTACTCTGTCTAAGCCCATGGTCCCTGTCTCATTACCATGGCTGTCATCTCTGATGACTCAAATAAATACTTTGCAGTTTTGAAGTGCTCTGCAAACATACTGGAAACGTTAAAGAAACTTACATTCCATTTCTTCCAAAAAGACCATTATATTGAATGGCAGAGACGTATTGTGTCATAATGACTTCAAGGTTTTGGGCAAGCAGTAATCATACCTTGGCAGCCATATAGTCCTTCTTCACCTAGTGATCCTTCAAATTTTCTCCAACAATAACAGCAACAAAAATCTATGACAAAAAACTCAGTTTTCTAACAGAGAACGTGTTTATAAAGGTCTTCACAACAGAAGTTAAGCTAAACCCTGTCTGTTCATCTCTATTCCATGAAATGCCTCCTAAATTCAACAAATATTACTAATTACTTCTTATGAGCCCACACTGTGTTCAGTCCCAAATCCTAGGTTAAGGTGGGTGGGATCCACGGCCCTTTCATTATCTTGAGAGATTTCTTTCCATTTCCCCCAAATTTCAACATAAAAGTTAATTGAAAGTGATTACTACTACTTTTTTAAAATAAGTAGTGCTCCCCACTACTGAGAAGAGGAGAGGGGTTGTTTTATATTCTTCCAGCTCTGAAATGTCAAAGTTCCCAAATGACTGTAAATCACTTACTCATCTAGGTATTTAGGTATCTTTACAAAGCTCTACTAATTTCTTGTATATCCTGAAACATGCTGCTTTGAAAAACCTGTACTATATTAAATTAAAATTATGAAAATAAACATCCTGTCTTCAACTCTTGAAAGTAATTGCTAAAATTTTTCTCCCCATTTAATTTATCTAGAACTGAAGACATGTTCCTTTTTTTCCCCACTTAATGAGGTGATAATGAAGTGAAGTTACAAAGAAAAAAAAGCCTTTTTTTTGCTCTGTATACCCTATATTATCCTGAAAGTGAAGGTCCATCATTTTGAAAACTTAAACTATATGAATAATTTCACTGCAAAGATATAATATCTACATCCATGTTAATACAGCTGTTTCATGGACTTACAGTATGTGTTCATAGATTGCTATTCTATCTATTCATTAATAAACATTTATATTAAAAACTCCATTCAAAGTAAATTTTTATTAGCTGTCTTATTTCATGCAATTAGGACCTCCTAAAGGTTACTTGTTGCACTTAAACAAAGAGTTAATAGGGTGTATACAAAATCCCCAACTGAGTTTAACATTTGAACCACTCATGTCACTTGAGCCAAGACTCATTGTTCTTTAAAGCCACAGGTGGCTGTTCCAACTGGCAGGCTGCCCACCAGCCCACCAAGCAGGGGTGTTGTTAAGACTGTAGGCACATAGTCTGCTTCCAAAATCAACACTGCATAGAGATTATTTCTCTCTCTGTCTTGTTTCTTCCCCCTTCCCTGTTACTTTATTTTCAATAATCTTCACTTTCCTGGAAGTACTGATTAGAGGATAGGGCAGGAGACAGAGACCCCCTCTCTTTTAAAAAAAGTTAAGAATTGTATTTTAATCAAGCAGAGGCCGAGGCTATAGGGAACATTCTAATCTTCTGACTACACATTCATGTTAAAGTCAAGTCAGGGTTACGATGATGATTAGTAACACACATTGACTAAAAAAGCCAACTGGTATGATTATGAAGGGCAAAATTTTCTGGTTTTAGTGGAGAAACAAAATAAGCATATAATTGACCTTTACACTCCATTTGACTTGAAAAAGTCTTCCCAGCCTTTTAAAAAGTCTTCATATTTCTGTTGTATATCAAACTTGGAATTATATGCTTTAAAGATGTGCAATTTCATCTTGCCAGCCAGTTCACATATTTATTTAAGACTACATAGCAGTTGTGGCACTCATAATTTAAGACAGATGGCAGGGCTACACTGTGAATTCATAGCAGTAATCTGTTTGAATTTTCTTAAAATGTTGTGGTTTTGAAGATTGAGGGGACATCCCTTTGGCTCTTTTACTCTGCCCTAAGAGAAGCACAAAGGTTTGGAATGCTAACTCAGAAATAAGGACTCTGAAGATGTATGCAGCTGCTTAGGATAGTGAATGTGAGAGGCCAGGACGCACAGGATCCTTGCTTCCCATCCCCTTCCAGCTAAAGTATTCTGGCTTCTTCTTAGGACATTTACTTCATTTTCGGGGTCTTTAGGGACTGGTGTTAGCACATATTCCCACAGTAAGACAATTCATTTTCCTCCTGAGAAAGACCAAGAAAAGAATAGAGGAATGTGTGGAGGCAAATGTATGTTGCCAGGATTTCTCTCTCCACCTCAGGTATTAAGGACCAAAAAGTCCTAGTCTTGGTAGAATCTTAATGACTCTAGGGTTCAGCGCAGGGTCTGGCACATGGTAGGTACCTAGTAAATCTTTAACAAATGAATGTTTCCTCCAGTTTGACTTCCCTCGGCTTGTCTGGACTCACGGGTAGCTTTTTTTATGTGTTTAATTATTTATTTAACCATTCCATCAAAAGATGTTTCTTAAGCACCTGCTAAGCTGCCATTACAATGCAATAAATTTGACATATATTTTGCCTAGACACTTGATTTGTATCCACAGATTTTATACAAATAAACATCACTTAATTTTTCAAGCATCATTTAATTTTTTCTTTTTGGTTGTCAGTAATTTTCCCACAACACAGAATACATGTTTTACTAATGAGGCCAAGAACCATCTAGAAGTCTCAGTCAAATGGTAAGTCTGTGTAAATGTTTGGTCTGTGATATAACCATTCAGGAGCATGGGAATCACTTGAGGGCCTGGGTAGAACGCAGACTTCTTGGCTCTATCTCAGAGATTTCAACTAATTTGTCAGGAAAGGGGTCAGGTTGTCAGTATATTTTAACTCTCTCATGTGCAATCAGGGTAGAGAACCCTGATTAAGGGCAGCAAAGAATACCAAAGGTAAGCACTCCATTGTTGAGCATCAATTTAGTGAGAATTTCTGGCTGCAGGACGCTGTGACATGAAGGCAACTAGTGAAAGTTTTTCTGAGCAGAGAGATGATGTGATCTCAACGATGTTTATTTTTTTGCCAATTTAAAAATTATAGGGGTAACACAACCTTCTTGCCATAATTCAGTAATATATCAAATGAAAGTCCCACTGTGTTGCCCGAGGATTTCAGCCCCAAGCAAGTTCACTATGGATTCAGTGAGACAGAGCAATGACAACCGAACTTTCTAAACAGCAAAATACCCTGCTTTATCCTGCCGGTAGTAGGTAGAGCAATAGAATCACGTCTGCATCCAGCACTCTGCAGGCCCATAATCCACCTCCATCTCTGCCTCCACCCAGAGCAGAGCTCTTTACATAGTGACTCAGTCAATAACAGCTCATTGCCTACGGGTGTGGAAGCAGTAGCCTAGCAGTAGGCCAATTACATCATCAAGTAGTTCAGGGTCAGGTGAAGATCCTGGCCATAAGATTTTCCATTTCCTCACACCCATCTACTCTTGATCCTATTTCATTCTCCCTGTCTCCCCAGAAGTAAGCGCTGATGTCAGTTTGGTATGTGCATTTCCACTTTTTTTCTGTTCATCTGCACTTAAAGGTACTCATGGAAAATATATAGTGTTAATACTACAGATTGGTTATGGATATGTATTTACATATTAGATATATAGAAACATGCTTAGGAATAATAAACCCAAAGTTCAAGATACAATTATTTGAGGGAGAGAAAGACATAGGAAATGAACATGAGGTGGCTTTATACTTTGAGAAATAAAGTGGGTTTGGTATATGAGTGTCCTTTATGTTATTAGCTATACTTCTCTAAATGCATTAAATGTAATACAAATCTATGCTTTTATTGTGTGTTCATATATACTTTAAAATATATTTTTATGTTAAACAGTTTTAGATGTAGAGAAAAAAATGTCAAGATTGTATAGAGTATTCTCATATATGGTACACCAGTTTCCTCTGTTGTTTACATTTTACATAAGCCGTAAATTTGTTATAATTAATGAGTCAATAATATTAACAAGCACTTCATTCAGATTGCCATAGTTTTTACCTAATTTGGAATTCTGCTGCCTGGGAGACTTGTTTCTTCTCACCCATTTATTTACTTATTAAATCATTTATTTATATCAGTATGAATTCATGGATATTTATTTTAGGTTATAACCCAATACTACTTTATTGATTTTGTGGCTCAAACTGTTCCAGCTTTGACCACTGGGAGCTCTTTCAGATTGTATATTTGGTAAATTGCTTTTTAAAAACTTTATTGAGACATAATTTATAAACGGTACAATTCACTCATTTAAAGTGTGCAATTAAATGGCTCTTAGTATAATCACAGTTGTGTGACTGTCACTACCATAGGCTTTAGAGCATTTTCATCACTCCCCCCAAAACCCATACCTATTAACAGTCACTCCCATTTCTCCCCAACGCTTCCCCTAAGATCTAGGCAACCACTGCTCTACGTTTGTCTCTGTAGACTTACTTGTTCTGGATATTTCATATAAATGGAATTATACAAATGTGTTCTTTATAACTTTCACCCAGCATAATGTTTTCAGGGTTCATTCATGTTGTAGCACGCATCAGTACTTAATTTTTTTGTGTTGCTGAATAATATTCCATTGTATGGACATACCACATTTAAAAATCCATTCATTATTTGATGAGCACTTGGGTTGTTTCCCAAATGCTATTGTGAACAATGCTGCTATGAACATTCTTGTACAAGTTTTTGTGTATGCCTACACATGTAAGTTACCAACACTATATACCTGTATTATTCTGCATTCTAGCTGTCACATTCATGGTAATTCTACCTATAGGCTTAAGCTGTTTTATCTTTTATTATATTTAACATTTTGTATTATAAATTACTGTGTCTTTTTCTTCCTTTGCATTAATTTTAGGGCATTATGTTGATTCTTTTAAAATTCTGTAGTTATATCTAGGAATTTCATTTCAGGACAGCCAAAAGAAAATTACAATATATCTTAAAAGGAAGTGTTGTTGGATCTGCTAAGATTAGGGAATGCTGACCCTCCTCTTTCTTCTAGTCAGATTTAGGGACTCCTGAGCACCCCTGTACTTGGTATGTATTATCACTAAAGCAATTATGAGATTGTATGACAATTATTAACAGATCTGTTCTCCTTCAAAGACTATGAGTGCCTGTGGACAAGAATGCTGTCTTTTATTTTTATATTTCCAAGGTCTAGACAGTTTCTGGCACTCAGTAAATATTAACTGCATGATGAATAATGGTGTATAAATGAGATGACACCCCAAAGGCAGCTAGGCCAGAGAAGAATACTAGGTGGGAAGAAGAAAGGAGAACACCGTGCTGACATCTGAATCCAGGCTCTGTTGTCTCAGTTCCGACCTGATTCTCCGAGTCAGCCTGCCTGGATCCTGGTTCTGATTTCATCAGGTGCAACTCCTCCAAGCCACTCCCATTCACCATCACCTGCCCCAACTCTGGGTGGCCAGGACCCCACACATGGCCCTTGGCTTTCAGCTAAGTGGGGGGGGGGGGTTCACTTCCAGCTATTGGCCTAGTGTTGGCTAGGTGAGATCTGCCTTTCATAGTATTAGTGCCTGGATCTTCCTGCTAGAACAGGCACCAGTGAGGTTCACATGGCTGCATTTGTTGGGTTTGATGGCAGGATATTTAAATTTAAGATTAAGTTCTCCACACAGTATGTTGGTTTCCATCCAGCTCAGCTCTGAAACCACCTTCTCTAGGACTCTCCGCTGCACTGCCACCCTGCCTCAGCCCCCACTGTGAAGTGTTGGGCCCTTCTCCAGTTGACCAGATGACCGGAGTAGTTATCTTTTCTTTCCCTTGTACCGTTTATCACATTCCACCTTCTACTATTGTTATTTGAATGTACAACTCTTCACTACTAAATTATAATAGAAAATGGGTGTGGAAAAAGTGAAGGTTCCTGTGGCCAGGATTCTCACCTGGCCCTGGACACTTGCTTACTTCATACGTGTGAGCAATAAGTCATTATTATTGACTCTACATAAAGAGCTCCGCCCAGTGCTCTGGGTGACACAGTGGCACAGCTGCTGCAGGGCTGCAAGGCTGCAGGAGGGCGAGGCTGGAGTGGTGGCAGCACCCAAGACAGAGACTGAGATGGCTGCGGAGGTGGAGAGGCCCAGAGTCAGAGACGGGCTTGCTGCGTGCAGGCTTGCTCTGAGTGGACAGGATTCTAGTGATTGACTTGCCACCATGGGAATTAAGTTGGGTATAAACCCTTTCACCCCAAGAACATTCCATTGTCATTTTTCTGTCTCATTGAATCCATAATGAACTTGTCTGGGGCTGAAACCCACTGGCAAGACACTGGGTTACTCATCTTCCTACCACTGCAATGTCTCAGGCATTAAGACAAATATGGTTTATCATATTTTTGTGTAAATACAGGTCTTACAATTAATATGTTCTATATATTTATTTTATTAAATACATTTTAACAAAAACAATAAGTGAAGTTCACATAACACAAAATCAACCATTTTAAAGTGAGCAATCCAGCGATGTTTAGCACAATCATACCTTATGCATCAACGGTCTAGTTCCAAAACATTTTAACCACTCCAAAAGGAATTCCCTGCCCTTTAAGCAGTTACTCCCCATTCTTCCCTCCCTGACCCTAGCAAGCATTAATCTGCTTTCTGTCTCTACGGACTTACCTATTTGGGACATTTCTTATAAATGGAATAATACCATATATGACCTTTTGTGTCTGAGTTCTTTCACTTAGTACAACATTTTCAAGATTCATATGTGATGTAGCATGTATCAATATTTCATTTCTTTTTATGGTTGAATAAATTCTATATATTTTATTTGCAATTTATTGCAGGTACATTACATCTGTGTGATTTTACCAGTAGATGGCATTGTTTTCCTGGGAGTTTCCTGGTCATTGCCTATATTAGTGAAATTTAACTAAACTGTGAAATTGTATCAATTCAAAGACTGTTTTCACTGCAGAGCTGATTGATGCCTAATGAATTAGCCATCACTGCTGCTTTGACACTGCAGCATACAAGATGTCATGGGTCTAGCCATTATATGTTGTTATAAACAACAGTGGCTTTAGGAAAGTAGGTATTACTTTTCAGATGTGTTTAAAAAATGTAAGTTATTTCATATTGGATGATCATAACATGAATCTTTTTAGTATTAATAAAATTCGTGTCAAGCCTGGAATAACAAAATACTCTAGGGGATTTTATCATGTCATTTGTGAAATCTACATGGTACTGGGCTTGATTTAGAGACCTGGCTCCACCTATTAGCTACAGGACCATGGGCAGACCACAGGGCTTGCTTAATGCTCTCAAAAGGCATGAAAGTAAATTAACACCTTCCTTCTGGGGCTTTATTTTATGAGTATCAGGTGAATATGTCTGTGAAAATGCACCATGCTCCGGGAAACACTATGCTAACTGTTGCTAACTTCGAGGATTTAAAAATTCATACTCACCAGTATTTATATCTCTCATAAAATGTCTTTCTTTTTAAGGCAGTCAGTGAGTTAAGTTCAGGGCTTATCAAGAATTTTAACAATTTAGAAAACAATTCCATTTTGAGCATCTCTCTGAGACTACCATCAGAGAGAAGATTCTGTGAGAAAATTACAGCAATTATAAGTAAGTGGCCTCTGTCCTGGAAATTCCTAATTTGTGCAGTGTAGTTGGATGAGGTGACTTTGAATTGACTAAAAATATATTTTAATAGGAGAAGCATTTGTCCTGTATGGTGATCATAGCTCAGAGCCTCCTTTTACCTTTAGTGACCAACAGAGTTTGACATACAATATGCCATAAGTATTTAATAACAAATGGATAAGGATTTCTGTTTCCTGCATTTTCCCCTTATTTTATTAGGAGCTTCTTTAGGGAAACAATAGTCTTATTGTTTATTGAATTCTTATTACCAAAGAGTGGCTGGTCGTCAAAAAAAAAAGTACAAGAAGTGTTTATTGGATGTACAAACAAATAGCTAAATATATTACTACTAAAAATGCAGAAAATATAGGTTGAAGACAGTTTATGTTTTTAAATTATTAACAGCCTACTTCAAAGTTACTTATTCTCCCCTAGTTGACCTAGTTGCCATAAGCTACCCAAATAGTTAAAATCTATAAACAACTTCTGACAGATAAAACAAAAACAAGGTGATGGTGTTTCATAATGAATGTACAAATGATTCACGTGACTTAGTTTCTGTAAAATGTGGCCTACAGAGTTCTTGCAAGCATAGGAAGCACTGGGAGATCTTTCCTAAAGGGAGGAGGCATGGGGACAAAAGGTTAAATGCATTAAATGCCCACAAAGAATCAACTCAGACTTCCGGAAGATGGCGGAGCAGGGCGGCAGAAATCTCCTCCAACACTATATTTATCTACTAAACACAGAAAAATACATCTATCTCAAACAGAGACGAACACAGGAAAGCGCATAGCGTGGGTAGCCACACCTGAGAGGACTGCACCCAAGAGGCGGTCTGAGCCCAGCTGACATACGTGGCAACTACCAGTGACCAATTCTATAGCCATGAAAAGACAGGAATATGGTTCAGACCAAAATCAACCAGACAACCCCAGAGAGGGAGTCTGAAGGGATGGAAATGCACAGCCTCCCTGAAAAAGAATTCAGAATAAAAGTCATAACCATGCTGATGGACCTGCAGAGAAATGTGAAAGAACTGAGGGAGGAAGTGAGGGAACTGAGGAAAGACAATGCAGAAATCAGACAAGCGATCGACGGGCTTAACAGCAGAATGGATGAGATGCAAGAGACTGTTAATGGAATAGAAACAGAGAACAGGAGTACAGAGCAGCTGAGGCAGAGAGAGATAAAAGGATTTCTAGGAATGAAAGAATATTAAGAGAACTGTGTGACCAATCCAAACGGAACAATATTC
>JAVSCE010020093.1:0-33284 GCA_032199065.1 Smutsia gigantea | reverse complement strand
TGAGATAGCATGTTATGCTGTAACTAAATGGCTCTCGTTATTGCCGGGTAGGTTTGAGCCAATGGGCAATAAAAGTTTCTAAAATTCATATTTAAATTTGATACAATGAAGAAATTTCAAATAACTAGAGTGGCCAGGGCAGCTTCCCAGGATTGTTAGCCCTCACCACTTTATGGAGATATTTTAGGCTGCGTTTAAAGGACCACTGAGTGGAAGGTTGGGCTAGATGGTCTCCTCTGAGAATCCTTAAAGTGCTAGGATTCTATGAGTCCATGACAATACCCACTTGAGTTCCAGGCCAGTGACATCATTTGGCATGCTAATGAATGGAAATATTTCCACACAGCCTGGCTGATTCAAGCCATGCGTACAATGAAAAGGGCAAATCTTTTCATGTGAAATTGTGCATGAATAGAGACTCATTGCTCACGTAAAATGCATTTTGGGGAAATGGCTTTCAACAAAGCAGGGTAAGAATACACTGTGAGCTCTTAGGATTCGATCATTTGCAGGAGGAACTCAGGCTGATGTTGCAGAAGCCATTGGTCTTGTAGTAGACTGAATATTCCTCTCTGGAATCAGATGTATACGTGATTAAAACACCATGGTTATGGGATGGAGTAGAAGGGAGGGGAGGAAATTATTATCTACTGTGTACTCCGTGCAAGACAACATGCCCTCTTCTATGCTATTTGATAGTCAATGAAACTAAGGCTCAGAGAAGTTAAGAGACATACTCAGAGTCATGCAGCTAAAAGCAATGAAGCTGGGATTTCAACTCTGCTTCCTTCTGCAGACCTGTGGTTATTACCAGCCTATGAGATTTTGAAAAATAACTGAATTGATAACATTTAAAAATTAGGGTATTTCATAAAAGTTGAATCTAGATCTCCAGGTTCTTTGGAAAAGTTGGACGACTTGGCAATACTTGGTCCACAGTCAACCATGGAAACAACTAGGTGGAGGTGAGACGCCATTGCCCCTTATAGCTTAGACATGTACTTTCTAGTTTTCCACATTCTTCTCCACTCCATATAGTATTGTGTCCTCATTTTAGTGGCCTGTTGACTAAGGTAGCAATTTGAGTCATGATCCCTATTATATATATTGTGCTATGAAATATAGGCCAAGAAATAGATGATGAGAGGAAGTAGGACAGGGAACAGGGGAAAGAAGGGAATGGGAGGGGAAGGGGAGGAGGAAAACGAAGAAGTCCAAGACCAAGAGGAGGACGCAAAGTGCCACGCAGCCAGATATTATCCTGCCTCCGTGTTCTGCTCACTTGGTCAGGACAGCCTTCCAATTTTGCAGAATCTAGTAGCTCAGTACTCATTTTGACCCGAATACTCTTATTTCAGGAAAGACTGCAAACCCAGCCTAGGGAAAAAAATCAATACGCATGATATTTCTGGTAGTTCTTTGGTCAAGCAGAGGTTAAGGGAAATAAGGACAGAATGTCTCAGTGCACTGAGCAGCTCTCACCTCGCTGCTCTGATTCTTGCTCTCTCTTCTTTGTTGCTGAATCATCCTACTTGCCTGTGAAATGGATCTCTTCCTGGGATATTCAAAAATCCTCAATGAAAGCATCTTTGTATTGATCGTCTCAAAGATCTTTTTTGTTCCTCTCACATTCCTTTCTTATCTAGTCTCTCAAGGGTCCTTCCTGCTGCTCTTTTTCTAACCATTAAGTATCTGTTCCTCCAAAGAACAAGGATTGGTGAGCACTGGATGCTTTTCTTAAAGATACTTTGAAGTCAAATGCATAATTTCTAACACCACCTCTGTCTGCACGTTGATATGACAGGAGACCTTTCATTTCTCGCCTACTTGTGTCTTTGATTGAGTCAATGTGCCTCTCTGAAATTCAGGTCTGTCCTCTGGATAAAGCCTACATTACATCAAAAATAGTAAGGGTTAAATGAAATTATAAACATGCAAAGGTCTAGCCCAATCTCTAGTAGATATTATATATTTAATACATGGAAATTTAATACAGGTAAATCTTTACCTGTAACTAGCTGTGTTATCCTAGGCAAGTCTGTTAACCACTTTGGGCTTCCATTTCTTCAGCTATGACACAGAGGGGGTCACACTAGATCTCCAAGATGTCTTGTAGCCAAGTGTACTATGGTTACTGAGGTGCAGGGATCCTCAACTTGCCTCTCCTGCCCCTGTGAAAGCCTTGGATGCAGAGGTCACATCCTTTTACCTTTGTACCCACAATGCCTGGCATGACCCTGAGGCTCAATAAAACAGCTGATTGTATCACTAACCTGGTAGCTCTAGCCACACAATCTCACCCTCCATTTACTGGTGTCAGAGGTCTTAGAACTATAGGGCTGCTCTTAATAATTTGAGCATCCCACTAGTCTCACTTCTGGCTCCTCTAAAGGACACTGCCCTATTCAAGCTGCTGCTTAAGGGACAGCCATAGGTGGTTAATATGTATCCTGAGCTTCCCACTCAGCCTCAGGTGGATTGGCTAGAGATGAACACCTGGTGCTATGGCAGCCAATCCAAAGGCTGGCCAGATCAACTGCCTGGGAGGCAGCTGGGCAGGAAAGGTAAGAGAAAAGAGGGAAGGAGCACAGAGAGGTGATCTGGGGCAATGGATGATGGTTAATTTTATGTGTCAACTTAACTGGGCTATGGAGTACCCAGACCTGGTCAAACATTATTCTGAGTGTTTTGGGATGAGTTTAGCATTTAAGTTGATTAACTGAGTAAAGAAGATTGCCCTCCCTAATGTGAATGGGCCTTACCCAATAAACTGAAGACATGAATAGAACAGAAAGGCTGAGAAAGAGGGACTTTCTCCCAACTGCTTAGAGGCAGGACATGGGTTTTGTTCCTGCCTTTGGAGTCAAAGTGAAACATTTGCTTTTCCTAGGTCTGAAGTGTGATGACCACAAATATTGAGACTTAGCATTCAAAAGCACAAGAGTCAATTCCTTATAATAAGTTTTTCATATATATATATCCCCATCCTATCTCTATCTATCCTATATATCGATCTCCCTCCCTGCCTATTTATCCATCCTTCCATCCATCCATCCATTCATCCATCTATCCATCTATCCATCCATCCATTTATCCATTCAACCATCCACCCTTGTAGGTTCTGTTTCTCTGAAGAACTCAATCCAGGCGATCAAATTCCTTGCTGGGGATCTGACCCAGGAATTCTGAAGGGCATGACAGAGTTAGAAATAGGAGTTAGAAGTGAAAGGAGGCAGAGAGAAAGGTGAAGAGGAGCCATGGCCGGGAAGCAGAGTCACACCCTTGAGGGACTGCAGCAAGTCCAAGCTCACGGGAATGGCAGGGGGGTGCTGAGATGCTGATGTGTCTTTAAAGGAGACCAGAGGGCCCCAAGGTGGCAGATGGAGGAGGAAAGCCCCTTCCCAGCCACGCATGCTGCACCCTTGCTATCTAGTCCCAATCCTTACAGCACATCTGCTTTTACTTGCAACACTTTGAGTGAGATTTAGTGACATTTAACTAGAGAGGCTGATGATACCAGAGGCTTAAAGTTTGTTGCAGAAGATTAGGGTGAGGAAGAAAGAGGAAATAGAGAAAAGAGGGAAAAAGGGGAAAGAAAAGCATGGAAGAAAAAGGACGAAGAGGAAGGGAAAGAGCGGGGTACAGGGCAGTTAGATCCCACAGTGAAGAGATTCAGGCTGAAGGCCAGTCATTTTTAGGTTTTCTAGCCATCTTCAACCACTACAATCAAGATAAGACGGCTCTGCTCTTCATTTCTTGTTCTTCACTTAATAAATAAATAAATAAGACAAACCTGCCTATTTCCTCCCTGTAGAATTGAATGAGATCAGTTCTGGCCATAAAGCCCCCTGGAGAAATTCACGGTGTTCAGGAAACATTAAGAGACTGAAAGAGAGATGGTTTCTAAATCTCAGAGGAAGAAGCTTTGCAATGAAGTCTTGGACTTAATCATTTTATCCCGTCCCTTGGCCTGGTCACACTGCCAATTCCCCCAGCAGCAGCAATCACTCACAAAGCCAGGCGCAGGTTCAAACCCACAATCAAACAGGAGCCCGAGTTCTTCTGCTCATGTAATTTCTGGAAAACACTATCAATTTCAGACTTCCAAATGGGGAGCATATTTTTATTCATTTTAAGTTATCTCCCATTTTCTTGGAAAATGGGACAATTGGGCAACCCGAGGGGATTGATTTTCTGTATTTATATTTTTCAATATGTATATTCACTTGTCGAGACGTAGACTATACTTTGATGTTGAGGCAAAGGAAGTACCCCACTCCTACATGTCCCAAATGGGACAGTCAAAGGCATGGAGTGTGGGGACATCGTCGCTAAAGGCAGAATTGGCTCAGGTTTTAGCTGGGGGAGAGCATTAGGGAATGAATGAATTATTCTGTTTACAAAACAAATGAGCTTTCTATTGGTGGGGCTAGAGGTCTTCTTCCAGTGCAGACTATTAATAAATGAAACTATTTGGATTTTACAGGCATATTTGTCAATAGTGTCACATCGATGAGCAGACTGGTGTTATGAAAAGATTTAGGCTTTGGAGTCAGAGAGCCAGAGATTCTGATCCTTGGCTCTAGTACTTACTAGACCTGTGGACTTTGCTAAGCTTATTTATCCTATCCGACTGTGCTTCCGGCATCTGATAAACTGAACTAACAGAATCTAACATATATAGTTCTCGTAAGGGTTAAATAAAATCATCAGTGCAAAGTGAGTGGTTACCATGCCTGACACTTGGTAGGCATTCAATAAATTTTCCTTCCTTCTCAAAAGGAAACTTTGTAATTTAAACAACTAAGAGCCGGGAATAGCCTTGCCTTAGGCAACATAATATTTCACCACTGCAACTGGATTACAAGCAAAAGGGTAATTCATGAAGTTGCTGACCTGTGTCCACCAGGCCAGAACAGCATGTTGGTTTCATAAAGAGAATGAGAGGTGATCTCTTTCAGCAGCTGGGCTCTGCCTGAGTCAGGAGCGAGTTCACCTGGGGTCTCTGGCCTTCTCCTGCCCGTGTCCAAGAACTGTGGGTCGCTGGCTGCCCACCCGCAACCTGACATTTAAAACAGCTTGCATAGGAAAGCCCTCAATCTTGCTCTGCACAAACATGGCTGACTACCACATTTACAGAAATCTAAGCCGTGTGTGTGACTGGTGCTTGGAAATGTACCTGCTGCTCCTAACTTCAGCTGATCCCCGTTCTGACCTGGTGACAACTGTCGGACTTCTAGCACTAGATGTGGCTTACCCATCTGAGGACGCAGTAGGTAGAGAAGTACCTGGGCCTTGGAACAGGAAAAAGTTTCAATCCCTGTGTCCATCATTTGAAATCCCAGGTCTATCATTTGTAAAATGAGTATAGCAGGGCTTATATTCTGGGATAGTTGGACTCTCAAATAACAAAGGTATTAGGTATCTGGGACATGGTAGACAGTTTATCTATATACCTTTCCATTATGTTTATCCACCTCCCTTGCACTGTTGCCCAGTTTATAAAACATTTTAATAGCAAGTCCTCATGCTTGTTAACCCAACTTTATGAAGAAGATAGAATTATTCTTCCTCTATATTTTTAGTGTTAGAAACTGAAGCATGGTGGAGTTCTAGGACATTTTCAAGTGGTATTTAGTGAGTGGCAGAGCCAGGGGTTGAACCTTGGTCTTCTACTTGTAGAAGTCAGATTCTTTCACTTCCAATCTGAGAGGTGAGGCAGGCCAAAGCATCCACCAATTAGTCATGGACAGGAATTTTATAATCTCAGAGCAACCATCACCCTCACAGCATCCAATGTTCCCATTTTAAAGGTGAAAAACTGTGGCCCAGAAAGTGAAGTAACTTCCCCTGGATCACACCATTGTCTGAGCCAGAGCTATAATGACAGTTTGTCTCTGCTCCTCTTCTGACTTCCATGCCAGTTTATTCACTCCTGAAGTGAAATTGTGGCCTGGGGATATGTGGGCTGACTGAGCCACAGCCCTGTTTTATGCTCATTTGCAGTTTGCCATATCCCCCCTCCTCACTGTCTTCCATACAGCTGTTTCACATGTGGGCATTATCTGCCTGGCCCCAGCAGACATTTGAGACTGCAAACCCTACTTCACAGAAAGCTATTTCGAATAAAAATAAACAGATCTTAAGAGCACTGGGATAATAGCCCAATAATGATTTGTTTTCTAGCTAATATTTATATTAATTGAATTTTACATATAAATAAATTGAAACTCAAGAGGATTAAAGATGGCAGCATGAGAGGTGAGACAGAGGCTTCCTCCTAAAACCGCATATAATACAAAAATATAATTAATACAACTACTCCTGAAAGAGCAAAAGAAAAGAGGACTGCGCCAGATTGCATACACCTGGAGAAAAGAGCAGACCTCACAGAACAGGGTAATGTACCAAAGCTATGGCCTGGCATGGGACCCAAGCCCTTCCTCCACACCAGCTCACCGGCGGGAGGAAGAGAAACAGAGCGGGGAGGGAGTGGAGGCCTGGGACTGCTGAATACCTAACTCTGGAGATCTGCTCTGGGAGCACAAACCAACATTTCATGGTGCTTGCATGGTACACTCATGATTACGGGGTTGGAAAGCTAAGACAGGCAGATTTCCTGGAGAGACTAAGATTCCAGCCACTTGTGGAAAGCAGGGATCCATATACGGCTGCTCTGGGACAAAAGAAAGGCGGGCAGTCTGAGAGATGTCCTAACAAGGAAGCCCTTAGCAAGAGGGCTGCTAAAGGGGCAAGGATTACACAGAGCTTACTGCTCAGGAGAAAGGACAGGTAGACAAAATTGTCTGGGTGCACTCTGCCCAGCAGGTTGGGAGCATTCACGTTCTTCAGGTGCTCCAGCTCCCTGGCTGGCTACACAGCTCCAAGGACACACTGTGATATGAAGCCTACTACACCTTTCCCTGGGCCAGCCCCACCTGGCTTGCAAACCAACAAACCCTACCCTGATGTTAGGCCAGCCAGAGGGAAGATCTGTCTATAGAAACTACAAACGCAAAGTATAGAGGCTTATACCTTTGTGCTCAGCCCACTGGTTCAGGCAGTGGAGTCAGGTATAGCAGCCGGGAAGCAGGAATCAGCTCTTTCCTCCCCCCAGGCACCAATACCACTCCCCTGTGACTCCTGACATTGATTCAGGGGCTGAGCAGATCCAGAGAATAGAGCTTCTAGGCACTAGAGGGTGCCATATACAAATATGAAATGCCAAAGGAACCTGGTTCAAAGTAAAATTATTAATACAACTCCTGAGAAAGATTTTAAATGACATCGACCTCATGAATCTTCCTGAAAGGGAGTTCAAAATAAAAATTATTAACATGCTCATGGAGGTATGGAAAGATATTCAAGAACTCAGGAATGAATTCCGGTCAGAGATCCAATCATTGAAAGGCACAATGGGGGGTACTGAAAGCAGATTAGATACAGTGGAGGAGATGATAAATGAAATAGAAACTAGAGAAGAGGAATACAAAGAAGCTGAGGAACAGAGAGAAAAAAGGATCTCTAAAAATGAAAGAATATTGAGAGAACAGTGTGACCAATCCAAACAGGGCAATATTCACATTATAGGGGTACCGAAAGAAGAGAGAGAGAAAAAGGGATAGAAAGTGTCTTTGAGGAGGTAATTGATGAAAAGTTCCTCATTCTGAGGAAGGAGATACTTTCTCAGGCCATGGAGATGCACAGATCTCCCAACACAAGGGACCCAAGGAAGATAACACCAAGACATATAGTAATTAAAGTGGCAAAGATCAAGGATAAGGACAGACTATTAAAAGCTGACACAGAGAGAACTAAGATCACACACAAAGGAAAGCCCATCAGGCTATCACCAGACTTCTCAGCAGAAACCTTACAGGCCAGAAGGGAGTGGCATGATGTATTTAATGCAATGAAGCAGAAGAATCTTGAACCAAGATTACTTTATACAGCAAGATTATCATTTAAATTTGAAGGAGGGATTAAACAATTTACAGATAAACAAAAGCTGAGAGAATTTACCTCCAACAAACCATCTCTACATTGGAGGGAATGCTATAGATGGAAGTTTTCCTAAGATTTAATAGCTGTCACCAGAGGTAATAAAACCAGAGTAAAGAAACTAGAACAGCCAATTACTAAGCAAATTTAAAATTAAGTTAACTATCCCCAAAGTCAATCAAGGGATAGACAAAAAGTACAGAATATGATACCTAATGTACAAAGAATGGAGGAGGAAGAAAAAGAAGGAGAAAAAAAAAGAACCTTTAGATTGTGTTTCTAATAGCATATTAAGTGAGTTAAGTTAGATGCTTAGATAGTAAGGAAGTTAACCTTGAACCTTTGGTAACCATGAATCTAAAGCCTGCAATGCCAATAAGTACATACCTATCCATAATCACCCTAAATGTAAATGGACTGAATGCACAAATCAAAAGATATAAAGTCTCTGAATGGATAAAAAAGCAAAACCCATCTATATACTGCCTATAAGAGACTCACTTTAAACCCAAAGACATACACAGACTAAAAGTGAAGGGATAGAAAAAGATATTTCATGCAACTAATAGGGAGAAAAAAGCAGGAGTCGCAGTACTTGTTTCAGACAAAATAGACTTCAAAACAAAGAAAGTCAAAAGAGACAAAGAAGGACATTACATAATGACAAAAGGGTCAACCCAACAGGAAGATATAACCATTATAAATATCTATGCACCCAACACGGGAGCACATACATATGTGAAACAAATACTAACAGAATTAAAAGGGGAAATAGAATGCAGTGCATTCATTCTAGGAGACTTCAATACTCCACTCACTCTGAAGGACAGATCAACCTGACAGAAAATAAATAAGGAGACAGAGGCACTGAACAACACATTAGAATAGATGGACCTAACACACACCTACAAAACTCTACACCCAAAAGCAACAGGATACACATTCTTCTCGAGTGCACATGGAACATTTTCAAGAATAGATCACATACTAGGCCACAAAAAGAGCCTCGGTAAATTAAAAAAGATTTAAATTGTACCAACCAGTATGTCAGAACATAAAGGCATGAAACTAGAAATAAATTACATAAAGAAAATGAAAAATCCCACAAACACAAGGAGGCTTCACAACATGCTCCTAAATAACCAATGGATCAATGACTAAATAAAATCAGAGATCAAGCAATATATGGAGACAAATGACAACAATAATTCAACACCGCAAAATCTGTGAGCCACAGTGAAGGCCGTATTAAGAGGAAAGTATACTGCATTACAGGCCTACCTCAGGAAAGAAGAACAATCCCATATGAGCAGTTTAAACTTACAATGAACAAAACTAGAAAAAGAAGAACAAATGAAGCCCAAAGTCAGTAGAAAGTGGGATATAACAAATATTAGAGCAGAAATAAATAAAATCAAGAAGAATAAAACAATAGAAAGAATCAAGGAAAGCAAGAACTGATTCTTTGAGAAAATAAACAAAATAGATAAACCCCTAGCCAGACTTATCAAGAAAAAAAGAGAATCTACTCACATAAACAGAATCAGAAATGAGAAACAAAAAATCACTACGGACACCACAGAAATACAAAGAATTATGAGAGAATACTATGAAAAATTATATGCTAACAAACTGGATAACCTAGAAGAAACGGACAACCTTCTAGAAAAATACAACCTTCCAAGGCTGACCCAGAAAGAAACAGAAAAATCTGAACAGACCAATTACAAGCAATGATATTGAACTGGTAATCAAAATCCTACCTAAGAACAAAACGCCTGAACCAGATGGCTTCACCGCTGAATTTTATCGAACATTTAGTGAAGACCTAATACCCATCCTCCTTAAAGTTTTCCAAAGAGTAGGAGAAGAGGGAATACTTCCAAACTCATTCTATGAGGCCAGCATGACTCTGATACAAAAACCAGGCAAAGACACCACAAAAAAAGATAATTACAGACCAATATCCCTGATGAACATAGATGCAAAAATACTCAACACCATATTAGCAAATCAAATTCAAAAATACATCAAAAAGATCATCCATCATGATCAAGAAGGATTTATTCCAGGGATGCAAGGATGGTACAACATTTGAAAATCCAGCAGCATCCTCTACCACATCAACAAAAAGGACAAAAACCACATGATCATCTCCACAGGTGCTGAAAAAGCATGTGACAAAATTCAACATCCGTTCATGATAAAAACTCTCAACAAAATGGGTATAGAGGGCAAGTACCTCAACATAATAAAGGCCATATATGACAAACCCACAACCAACATTATACTTAACAGCGAGAAGCTGAAAGCTTTTCCTTTAAGATTGGGAACAAGGCAAGGATGACCACTCTCCCCACTTCTGTTCAACATAGTACTGGAGGTCCTAGCCATGGCAATCAGACAACACAAAGAAATAAAAGGCATCCAGATTGGCAAGGAAGAAGTTAAACAGTCCCTGTCTGCAGATGACATGATACCATACATAAAAAGCCCTAATGAATCCACTCCAAAACGACTAGATCTAGTATCTGAATTCAGCAAAATGTGGGATACAAAATTAATAGACAGAAATCTGTGGCATTCCTAACAATGAACTAACAGAGAGAGAAATCAGGAAAACCATTCCATTCGTAGTTGCATCCAAAAGAATAAAATACCTAGGAATAAACCTAACAAAGGAAGTGAAAGACCTATACTCTGAAAACTACAAGACACTCATGAGAGAAATTAAAGAAGATACCAATAAATGGAAACACATCCCGTGCTCATGGATAGGAAGAATTAATATTGTCAAAATGGCCATCCTGCCTATAGTAATCTACAGATTCAATGCAATTCCTATGAAAATACCAACAGCATTCTTCAACGAACTAGAGCAAATCATTCTAAAATTCATATGGAAACACAAAAGACCCCGAATAGCCAAAGCAATCCTGAGATGGAAGAATAAAGCTGGGGAGATTATGCTCCCCAACTTCAAGCTCTACTACAAAGCCACAGTACTCAAGATAATTTAGTACTGGCACAAGAACAGACCCATAGACCAATGGAACAGACTAGCAAGCCCTGATATAAACCTAACCATATATGGTCAATTAATATATGATAAAGGAGCCATGGACATACCGTGGGGAAATGACAGTCTCTTCAACAGCTGGTGTTGGCAAAACTGGACAGCTACATGCAAGAGAATGAAACTGGATTATTGTTTAACCCCATATACAAAGCAAACTCAAAATGGATCAAAGACCTGAATGTCAGTCATGAAACCATAAAACACTTAGAAGACAACATAAGCAAAAATCTCCTGAATATAAGCATGAGCAACTTCTTCCTGAACGCATCTCCTTGAGCAAGCTAAACAAAAGCAAAAATGAACTCATGGGACTACATCAAACTAAAAATTTCTGTATGGCAAAGGACACCATCAACAGAACAAAAAGGCATCCTACAGTATGGGAAAATATATTTGTAAATGACATATCTGACAAGGGGTTAACATCCAAAATATATAAAGAACTTACATGCCTCAACACCCAAAAAGCAAATAATTAGATTAACAAATGGGCAGAGGATATGAAGAGACAGTTCTCCAAAGAAGAAATTCAGATGGCCAACAGACACATGAAAAGATGCTCCACATCACTAATCATTAGGGAAATGCAAATTAAAGCTACAATTAGATATCACCTCACACCAGTAAGGATAGCCACCATCCAAAAGACTAAGAACAACAAATGCTGGCAAGGATGCAGAGAAAGGGGAACCCTCCTAATCTGCTGGTGAGAATGTAAGCTAGTTCAACCATTGTGGAAAGCAATATGGAGGCTCCTCAAAAAAATAAAAATAGAAATACCATTTGACCCGGGAATCCCACTCCTTGGAACTTACCCCTGTGTTTACTGCAGAACATTTTACAATAGCCAAGATATGGAAGCAACTTAAGTGTCCATCTGTAGATGAATGGATAAAGAAGAGGTGGTACATATACACAATGGAATACTATTCAGCCGTAAGAAAGAAACAAATCCTACCATTTGCAACAACATGGATGGTGCTGGAGGATATTATGCTCAGTGAGATAAGCCAGGCAGTGAAAGACAAGTGCCAAATGATTTCCCTCATTTGTGGAGTATAACAACAAAGCAGAACTGAAGGAACAAAATAGTAGCAGACTCAGAGACACCAAGAAGGAACTAGTGATTACCAAAGAGGACGGGTGTGGGAGGGTGGGAAAAGGGGATTCAGGGGTATTATGTTCAGTACACATGGTGTGGGGGGTCACGTGGAAACAGTGTAGCACAGAGAAGGCAAATAGTGAATCTGTGGCATCTTACTACACTGAAGTACAGTGACTGCATTGGGGTATGGGTGGGGACTTGATAATATGGGTAAATGTAGTAACCACATTGTTTTTTCATGTGAAACCTTCAGAAAGTATATCAATAATACCTTAATTAAAAAAAAATACATATATAAAAAAGAAAGTGAAACTCAGTGAAGTTTAGCAACCTGCCCAAGGTCTCACCACTTGTGAGGATAATGCTGGGGCTCAGTCCTAGTGTGTCATAGCAGCAGCTCATAGCAATTGAAGCTGAGCTCCAAGACAGCATGCCTTCACTTCTCACTGAAATCCTTCAGTGCTGAATGACTCTAGGAAAGTTTGCCAAAAATCAGCTCCCTGAATGACCAGATTGTAAGGCATTTTTCTTTCTTTCCTATCTCCTTCTTTTTGAAAAACGCTTAGCTATTCCTGGCCCTTTGCTCTTGTACATGAACTTCAAGTTCAGCTTATCAATTTCTGTAAAAATCCCTGCTGTGGTTTTGACTGGAAGAGTTTTATAACTTGGGGACAAGTGGCATCTTTATGGCACTGAGTTTTCCTATCCATGAATAAGGTATTCTCCATTTATTCAGGTTTTCTTTTATGCTTTTCAATAAAGGTTTATATGTATAGGCACATAAACCTTTTTTTCTTCTGTAAATGTCTCACACAAGAAGTTCATTTAATAAGAATTTATTGAGCATGTGGTATGTGCATAGCCAAAATTGGCCCATTCCCTGTGAATGCAATTTTCCATTTCTTCAAGCTTTAACCACTTTTGTTATTCTTGTGCCTACTTCACAAGTGGCTTATGAGCCCTTATTTTGCATTTTTAACATTTTAACTTGAAATTTTGAGCATTTACTAGTGACAATATGCAGGAGGGTCAGATTCCCAGGACTCATGGTTTCATCCCCTCTCAGAATGCCTCCTCCCTGTTAGGTTTGGGAGTGTTGTCAACTTCTCTGGGAATGAAAAAGCCATTTAAGCTCCAAAGACTTCCCAACTTCACTGTGTGTCTTACATCACCATGCTGCCACATACAGAGCTCTGATCCTTATTATTGGCTGTACTGGATTCTGTTAATTAGCCATTTTTCCTTGTTAAATGCAAGCATCTGATTAGTGATTAGATCACACAGGCCTTACTTAAAGCAATTAGGAGTAAATACTTTAGCTTTGTTCAACGAGGTAGGATCTAGGAGGCTTAATCATGTAGGAAAGAACAAAGAAACTTCAGAAAGAATCCAATGGTTATTCCTATACTTACTCTACAACTGGCACCTAATCTGTAAAACAGCAGTGGGGTTTGAGAAATAAATGTTTATTAAAGAGAATGTACAATGCTTGTCTCAAAACTGGGTCATCTCCCAATTTCTTTTATCTATTCAGCAAATATGTATTGAGTGCTGACTTAATACCAACATGGGGCGAGGTGCTAGGATACAAACATCACGAGGATAGTCATGGTCTTTGCCCTCATGCTCATGCATTCCAGTGAGGAATATAGACAAATCAACATGCAATTAATAAAAAGTTTGATTAATATTATGATAAAGAAAAGCATAGAGAAGGCACACAAGGTATTAAGGGAGGGAGGTGTGCTGCAGGGAAGGATCTTGAGAGAGGTGCCTGACTGCTAACTTGAAAAGTAAAGGAACATTAGTATACCTCGAGAATAAATAAGAAAGTGGGGGGTGGAAAATGGCAAGATACATGAGATGGGAGAAACAGACATGGGCAGGTCATGCCAGGAGCAGTAAGCCATGTTCAGGAATTCAGACTTTATCCTAAGTGCAGGGAAGTAATGGGGGGTATTTATTTAATCAGGGAAATGACATGATCAGATTTGCTCTTTGGAGAGATCATTAAGGTTATAATGAAGAGAACAGACTAAGATTGGCATGGCGAGGTGGGAAGTCTACTTATGAGGCCACTTCAGTAGTCTAGGCAAAAGATAATGATAATGGCCTCTCCTACGGTAATGGTGGTAGGAGTAGGTGAACAAGTTGAAGCTCAGAAAGCAGGAGTGACTTGCTTCTCATATGCCCACTGAGTGGTAAAGCAGGATTTTGAAACAAGTTCAAAGTGTGCAAAGCCAGTTTCCCTACCATGTGTAAAGGACAAAGTTAGTCTTGGGCATTAAGAAAGGATACTGAGTACAGTAAAAAATGGACAGGAAGGAGAACATACTAGAAAAGGAAAGACCCACTTCCAATAGCACATGGAAGAGAAGCTCAGAAAAGGGTGTTAATAGAAAAAAGAGAAAGGAGAAGGAAATTAATATTCATTGATCATTGTCTAGAGCAGTTTTCCTCAAACTTTGAAGTGCATAAGAATTCCCTGGAGATATTGCTGAAATGCAGATTCTGATTCAGTAGGTTTTGGGTGGGCCCTGAGATTCTGCATTTCTAACAAGCTCCTAGGGTGAGGCCAATGCCACTGGTTGAAGGACCATACTTGGAGTAACAATGGTATAGGAGTGATTAACAACCCAGTGTTTAAGTCAGACAGACCAGGAACTGAATCCTTGTGTTGGCACTTATTAACAGCATGACCTTAAGAATGTATAAGATTCCTATGGCTGCTATAACAAAATACTAAACACTGGGTGTCTTAAAACAACAGAAAGTTACTGTCTCATAGATCTGAAGTTTAGAAGTCTGGAATCAAGGCATCAGCAGTGCCATGTTCTTTAGGGAAAAATACTTCCTTGCCTCTTCTGCTTCTGGCATTTGCTGGCCCTCCCTGGAATCCCTTGCCTTGAAGATGCATGATTCCAGACACATGGTTTTTTCCTTTGTGTCCTCACATCATCTTCCCTCTGTGTTTGTCTCCACTTCTAAGTTTCCCATTTTTAAGAAAACCAACCATATTGAATTAGGGCCCACCTTAACAACCATTTGAAATTGATTACCTCTGTGAAGGCCCTACTTCTAAGTAAGGTCACATTCTGAGGTACCTAGGGGGTTAGGACTTTTTTGGGGGGACACAATGCAAGCCATAACAGGCAAGTTATTTTACCTCCCTGATTCTCAGTTTATTTATCTGTATAATAGGGATAATGATTCCTACTTTTAGAGTTAACGTAAATGGAATAATAAAGGCAGAGTGCCAGGACACAATAAGGACTCAAACTATTATAGTCAAGGATTCCTAGGCACTTGAAATACATCTGATTTTGCCATCACAACAGCCTGCCCTGTGATGCAGTCATCATCTTTCCCACTGGATATCAGAAGAGACTGAAGCTCAGTGAGAATAAGAAACTTGCATGAAGTCAAACTATTATTAAGATTTAGAATCTAGTTTTCTCCAATGCTTATGATATTCCTACTCTGAAGGACTTGGCTGGGGATACTGGCAGTGGAGGTAGGGTTAAAACTCTCTCCTGCAGAGGCAACAGCAGAGAAAGATCATTATTATTTTTATTTAATCATGTAGGGACATGTGCCGAATACAGATTCTGGTTTCAAAGTGCCCAGAATCACAGATGAGGTGCTCAGCAAGCTCAGGATTGGAGGAAGGAGGGGCCAAAGGACAGATGATATATGAACTCCAGTGGGTTAATCATTTTCACCAGCTTTTGTCATCTTTTTTCATGTTTCAAGGCTGCATTGGCATCTTGTAATAGGCCATAGAAATTCACAATCAAAATTTCAAAGCTAAAAATACCTCCCTGTCATCCTGGAAAATAATTTTTTTTTTTTGAAAAACAAAACACCTGAGTGTTTTCCAGCTAACAAATAGAGGACTGTGTAGGCTGTGATGAGTAATTGAACTTACTTTTGTCTGTTTGCAATAAACATTTGCAAAACACATTTTCCTTTTGACATTTCAGTTACGATTGCTCATACTCTATTTCTCTATTTTCTGCAAAATGCCTTCCATCCGTACTGGGTTCCTGTAATTACCTCTTTGGAAGAAGACTATCTCAGCCCTTCAGAGAAATTATCAATTTTAAACAGTTGATTCCTGATTTTTGTTGATACTGTTGTTATATTCAGCTATCTTGAGGGAAGAGAAACAATGCCAACTTAAACTACAGAAAGATATGGGTAGCCTGCTAGCTAGAAGAATGGAGAAGCAGGTGGCAGTTTGATCACATTCCTTCCTTTTTTGGCATTTGTGTGGTTATTGCACGGCCCAGTATTGGTAAGGGAGCTACATTGCTTGGGTTCTGATACTGGTTCTGTCATTTTTAAGCTGTGTGGCCTTGAGGAAATTGCTTAACCATTCTGTGCCTCAGGTTCCTCATATGTAAAACTGGGATAATAATAGTTCATAGAATTGTTCATATGAATAATTCTAGTCCACAGAATTGTGAGGATTAAAGAAGTTAATGTGTATAAAGAACTTAATCGTGTGGAATTATAGTATGTACTCAATAAGTGACAATTATGACTGTGGCTATGATTATTTGGCATGAAGAATGATAGCCCTGAAGTCAGAAGATGTTGCCACTTACTATGAAATCTCCTTGATTTCATCTGCAAAATGGAACTATGCAATGTCCACATCATGCAGAGTCTTGTAAAGCACAGTAATGAGTCCTTTTCTCCCCTTAATTATAATGATACGCCAGCGAGGAACTTTTGAGCAAGGGAATTAAGTGATCAGGTTAGCATTTTACAAGGTTTTTCCAACTACTCTTGGGGAATAGCTATGACAAAGACGATGCTGAGAAATCAGGCAGGTGAGACATGACAGGCCAATGACCAAGGCTGGAGAAGAGGCGATGGGGGGCAGGGGACGTGATGTGAAGGATGACGTCCGGGTTTCGAACAACTGGACAGAAGAGCAATTCACTGAAATGTATGCAGGTATCTATGTATATTCGGGAGAAAAAGGAGAGAGAACAAAAAAGGAAAGGAATAGAAATGCTTGTATGGTAAAGAAGAGGAAAGAAAGGAACACAAGAAACTCAGATTTGTGGAGGGCCTAAACTCTCCATGGGGTGTTTAGAATTGCCTTGTAGTTGAGGGAGCAGCACAAAGTCGGGCAGAAGAGGACCCTGTTATATTTGAGGAACACTGTGCTTGCCACTTATGCATAGAACAATACAGCTTTGAACTGGGGCTTGCCCACATTATGCTAGTATGGCTTTGCTATCAAAATGTACTGTAATGTCCTACAGAGCAAAAATGACTTCTTTTGTCTCCCTGAGTATATTTAGCCTAGTCCCATGAGTACAACAGAGTTCTCAGTAAATACTCCTTGAATTTAGAAAGTTGTTAAGTAAAAGATAAAGCATTTACTCATCATCAACATTTTTGAGAGCCTGTGCTAGGCTTTGGGAATTTAAAAGATGAATGACATCTGGACCATGCTCTTGAGAACATGGATCTTCCCTGCCCACCTTTCCTTTCCCCTTCTTCTTCTTCCTCTCTTAACTCCTCCCTTCTCTTCTTTTCCCTCTTTTCTTCCTCCACCTCTTTCTGTCTCACATTCTGTCATTCTTGTCTTTCTCATACACATGCACAAACACGCATGCACAGACACCTGCATGGGCACACACATGCATGCACACTCCTCACGCAGCACCAAAAAGGAGAGTCGGCACTGTGCAGCCAATACTGAATCTTTATGAAGACAGATTCTAGGTCGGCCCAACATGTCCCTCATCCCCCTTAGACTCATAGGTTAATCATGGTAAAATGCAGGAAGGCCAGCCCCACTCTACAAACCAGTTTGAAGCCTCTGCTTTCATCACACCTGCTTACATCCTGTTACCCAAAGCACGTCACAAGACAGTGCCCAAAGCCAAGGCCAGGCAGGTACAATCTACTTGCAGTGGGAGAAGCTGCAAAGTTACTGAGCAAACAGTAGTGGTATAAGACAGACGTGGAACCAGGGTTATCTTAGCAAGTCTTGTTTACTCCCCAGTTATCCTCATCTCTTTAAAGGGCTTGTCAGATCTATTATGTCCTGCAGTACAAAATCTAGCCCTCCATAGCACATAAAATGAACTGAGGTGGCATATGAAATTTAGTGAATTCTTGGATGTAGTGTCAGCTAATAGTAAATATGAAAGTTACAGTGATTCACTTTTGGATTTGTTTTCAATATTGCCAGCCACGTCAAGGAAAAAGTCTGAATTAGTGTCACAAACTCAAGACTCTGGTTGATTTCGCACCTTAACAATGACCTAGCCAGCACAGGGTTGAGCCAGAATTTCAAAAGACTGCTTTGTTTTCATTGTATTTCTTTTTGACCATATTTATGGCAAGTGGTGCCAGATTTTTTTATTCAGTTCTACAAAGCTTCTTTCAAAAACGCATGTATCGAAATAAAAATGGGAGCCTATTTAAAGATAATACCAAGTGATTATTGGTGACCTGCAGATAGCAAAAAATCATGGCTATGGGGCTTTAATAACTGAAATTTGGGAAATTCTGGATTTGATGACCTTTATGGTTAGAGATCCTGAGATTGCTGCCAAATTCATTGTTCCAGCTGCAGTTACCACTTCTATCCCAAGACTTTCCCAGAGGAAGATGAGCAGCAAGGGGTTATGCTTCTCTTTTGAAGGTTTCTAAGACCTTTTATTAAAGTCAAGCAGCCCAGATGCCAATGTGATTGCCCAGTCAGATGTACTTGATTGACACATTTCACCCCTACACAACAGGCCAGAGTCAGTTACCTTGGGGCTGTCCCTGCCCTTGGAATTGTGACACATAGGCCCAGATTCCAAATGTCATATCACATCTCCTCATGGCTTCAAAGCACCCTCAAGAGCAGGAAACCCTAACAGATGGCTAAACGCCTTCGAAAAGACTCCCCCAGACAGTTTGGGAGCTAAACAGAGCCTTGTCGGTGATGATGGGTAGGAACATATGCTCAGCAAAAAGTGCCAAAGGGAAGAGCGGATCCTGCATCCCCCAGGCCCACAGAACGCTCATCCAAATGGGTACTGCCTGCGGGAGATGGAGTGACATTTGCTTTTGCAAAATATTTATTAAATCCCTGATCTCTATCCTTTGGTCCCTGGACTTTTAATGGTTTTAAAAGGTAGTGATAGAAACACTTTTATTTATATTGAATATTTCAATAGAAAGCAAATTTAAAGATGGGGAAGAGCCGTTTTTTCACAATAGTAGACTATTGCTCCCTCTCATCCAGGAATTCCTAACCTGGATTTTGTGGACCATTAAAAAGCCCATGGCCAGTATTAAAGCCTGTGAGCCTTCCGAAATTACCTGTGAAAGTTTGTGCGTGTGTACATGTGCGGGTTTCTCAGGAGAAAAGGTGTAAAATTTAGTTCAGACTCTCAGAATGGTCCATGTCTCACTAGAAACCACAGCTCTAACAGTGCTCCAGAAAACTGTCAAAACTAAATTAAAGTAGGAACAATGTTTTCCTCCTAATAGCAACATTATGAAAAACATTTGCCATTTACCATCATCATAATTTCAAAAGGTTATTTCAGCATAGCAGTACAAGAAAAGAAATATTCAGGGAGACCATAAATTCAAATGAAAAACATAAATTTAGCTATATTAAAAAAGAAAAAACACTACATTGCCCATTTTCATTTCACAGGTGACCAGGCCAATCTGTGGGCCAGGACTTGGGAACCACTGTTCTCAGAGTGGGAAATGTCTAGTCAGCCTGAAAATCTTTGGGAAACTGCCCTTCCCTCGAACTTCACAGAATTGAGTCCATGGCCCCTGTCTCTATTCCCAGAGCACCCGAAAAGAAGCCCTGTACCTTTGATCCCGCTATGCTGAGACACCAAGTGCTGTACCTCAAGGTAAGGGTGGTGGATTCGGTGCAGCAATTCATCCCAATAGCTATTACTAGTTAATAGCTACACCCCTGATGTGGGCCAGGTCCTGAGCTAGGCATCAAACATGGAGAAGCGAAAGGCACTATCCCTTCCCTTAAGGCACTCACCCTCACATGGTGGGGGAGACAGCAAAAATGGTGTAGGTGGGCACCATCTCTCTTCCACTACTCTTTCCCCTATTGCCAAACGAGCAAAGGAAACGATAAGGATGTTACACAGGCCGACCTGCATAATCCATATTTCCATCCAATGTTGGGAACCCCAAATGGGATTGAATGATTGAATTCTTCTCCCAAAAGGAATTTAAAATGTCTCTTCCTTTAGAAGTGCTTAGCAGAGAATAGAGAAGGCAGGTCTAGAAAGAGGGCATTGAGAATACAGACTGTAAGTCTGTAGACTCCACTTACGGAGTTAAGCCTCTTTAGCCATGCAATGGTAGATTCAGTTCTTAAAGTATTTTAATACTTGCCTATGCCAAGGCTGGGGCTTTACTATTGCACTAAGAGCCCCAGTAATGCAGCCAGTACCAGAGTGCACAGCGAACAGGAATAGCACACAAAGGGAGGCAGCCAGCAAAGTCTGGAGGAGAAATGCGGACCATACCAGAACAGAAACGGCTCTCCCGTTCACAGGGGCAAAGTGAGGGGAAGCCGGGAGTCCATCGCAGAACCCACTGGATGGCACGCAGAGTCATAGATAATGTTAGGAATAGGAAGCCTTTCATACTGGATAGCAGTGTGTTTGGTTTTCACTGACTTCTTGGTTGTTTCCACAAAATCCTGAGGTAAGAGAACCTCTCTTGCTATTTTTTTTATAGCAAAATCTGAATTGAGTGGATATTGCCCAACAACCAGAAACCAAAGCACAGAGGGTTAATTACCTTGACCAAGGACACAAAGCCAGCCAAGGGGACTTGGCACTTCTCTAACTCTAGCATTAAGAGTCAAAGGAAGCAGTTAGACCCAGAGCACTGGGAGCAACCAGTACCAGTCTCAGAGGGACCAAGGCTCCAGGTTTCAGCTGCCCTCCTGCTGCCCAGGTTTGAGACTTCAAGATTGAATACTGTTCTCCAAAATTATAGATGCCCAAACCAATAAAAGATTCATTAAGATAATCAGATAGAAAATATCCCTCTTGCAAGGGCGAATTGTGATTAGTATAATGAAGGGAGAGAACTGAGATAAATTAGAAACTTGGAAAACAAATGAATTTTAGAATGGATCAGCGACTATAAGATTTAAAAGGGAGTTGGGAAGTTATCCTGCCAAACCAAAAGGAAATACAGAGGCACACAGGGATACAATGATATAAATTATTTCTGCATAACAAATTAGTAACAGAGTAGGGATTAGAATTCATATCTCCAATGTTCCAGCCCAACGTTCACACCAGCCATATCAGGCATTTAGAGGATGTTATACCAACAAATGAAGGGGACTATGAATCATGAAGAAGAAATTTTCATCTGAGGAGATAGAATCATTTTATATCCCAGGAAGTCCAGACTTTGAAGTATACCACATTCTGCCATCAAGGGAGGCTGTGGGGCCGGGGTAAATATATAAAGGATATTGTCTCGCTCTAGTTTTGGCAGAGGACCAGAATAAACACAACAACTGGTCCATTTTATTTCCTGAAGCAAGATCTGTCACTTTTGCATTTCAAGCCCTAGATGACAACATTAATACTATATCCAAGTTCAAAGGTTTCACTTTCTTATTTGCTGCTTCTAAAACCCTGGGCCTTTGAGCTTTGGTTTTGTGAGGACAAGACTCAGGCCTCTGAGGAGTGTGAAAGCAGATTTCATTTCCACTAAGATGACAGCGTCATGTGAAAGTATACCCAGGAGTAACTCAATTTTCTCTTCAACCCACTCCAATCAGACTTCCTGCTCATCCCCCATCATACCAAAGCAGCCTCTGTCAAGGTCATCAGTGACCACCATGTTGCTTAATCCAGTGGTCAGTTCTCAGTCTTTATTGAGAAACACAATCAGTGACCCTCCTCATGAAGCCCACTCTACACTTGACTTCTAGGACTCCACTGACCCTTGTTTTTTTTTTCCTCCCTGGAAACTCTTCTTAAACTCATTTGCTGGCCCTTCCTGCTCCTTAGCCTCTAAGCCCTAGAGTTTGTCCAAGTCTCTTGAGCACGTTACCTTTTCTATTAAGACGCACTCCTTAAATGATCTCAGCCAGTTTTATGATCCATAGAGATCATCTATAGGGTGAGAACTTCCAGATTTGGTCAACTCTACCTTCAAAATATAGCGTAACCATGTTTCACCACCTCTAACACTACCACCATCATCTCTTGCCTGGGTTTTTGTCATAGTTACTTGACTGCCCTTCCTAAGTTCACCCTTGCCCCCCATCACACATTTTTCATCCACCAGACGCATTAATCTTTTTAAAACATAAGGCAGGAAAGAGAGAAACTTCTGGGAAGATGGCGGCGTGAGCAGGGCGGCAGAAATCTCCCCCCAAAACTATATATATCTATGAAAATACAGCAAATGCAACTATTCCTAAAAGAGAGACCAGAATACACAGGAAAGCACACAGTGTGCAGCTACACCTGAGAGGACACGGCACCCTGCGAGGTGGGTAAGATACATAGCCGCGACCCGGCGGGACCCAAGCACTCACCCACCCCAGCGCACCGGCGGGAGGAGAGGATTCAGAGCCGGGAGGGAGTGGAAGTACACCCTGCAAAATAACGAGCTCTGGTGATCTGCGCTGGGGGCACTGACACACATCGCATGGTGAAGTGGAGATTGGAGAGACAGAGGGTGCAGGATCCGAGTGGCGAACACGCCAGGGTGCTTGCAGCTGGCTCCCGGGACAGAAAGAAAAGGAAGAAAAAAAAGCACGCGCTTTTTTCAGTGGTCTTAAAGACACAGGAGGCCAGCGGAGGAGCCGGATTGCCCCAGCACACTCAGACCAGCAGGCTGGGAGTCCTGGGGAGTTTCAGACCCCTTACCTGGCGACTGGGAAAGGGTGGCCACTCTTGGACTTCCCACAGAGATCAACAGCCTCCCATTGGTTCCCACCCCAGCCAGAGCTATAAAGTGCCCTGCAGAGTGGCACAGCCACAGCTGTGGAGTAGTGGAGCAACAGCGCACCTACACCATCCACACAGAATCTACTCCAGGTGGGCGTTTTTTTTTTTTGGTTGTTTTATTTATTTATTTTTTTTTTCTTCACTTTTTTCTTTTCTTTTCTTTCTTTCTTTTTCTTTTTAAAGTCTTAAAGAGCCCAGCTGACATACGTGGCAACTACCAGCGACCACTTCTATAGCCATGAAAAGAAGGAGGAATATGGTCCAGACTAAGATCAACCAGACAACCCCAGGGAGGGAGCCTGAAGGGATGGAAACGCACAGTCTTCCTGAAAAAGAATTCAGAATAAAAGTCATAACCATGCTGATGGACCTACAGAGGAATGTGCAAGAGCTGAGGGAGGAAGTGAGGGAAGTGAGGAAAGACAATGCAGAAATCAGACCAGCAATCGACGGGCTTAACAGCAGAATGGATGAGATGCAAGAGACTGTTAATGGAATAGAAAACAGAGAACAGGAATACAGAGAAGCTGAGGCAGAGAGAGATAAAAGATCTCTAGAAATGAAAGAATATTAAGAGAACTGTGTGACCAAACCAAACGGAACAATATTCGCATTATAGGAGTACCAGAGGAAGAAGAGAGAGAAAAAGGGATAGAAAGTGTATTTGAAGAAATAATTGCTGAAAACGTTCCCACGCTGGGGAAGGAAATAGTCTCGCAGTCCACGGAAGCCCACAGATCTCCCAACACAAAGGACCCAAGGAAGACAACACCAAGACACATAATAATTAAAATGGCAAAGATCAAAGATAAAGACACAGTACTGAAGGCAGCTAGAGAGAGAAAAAAGATCACCTACAAAGGAAAACCCATCAGACTATCATCAGACTTCTCAACAGAAACCTTACAGGCCAGAAGAGAATGGCATGATATATTTAATGTAATGAAACAGAAGGACCTCGAACCAAGAATATTGTATCCAGCATGATTATCATTTAAATATGATGGAGGGATTAAACAATTTCCAGACAAATGAAAGTTGAGAGAGTTTACCTCCATTAACCACCACTACAGGATATCTTAAATGGACTGCTCTGGAGGAAGCACCCCTAAGGCTAAAAAGATGTCACCAGAGAAAATAACATCATAGCAAAGAAAGCAGACCATCCAAATTACTACCTAAAGGCAAAGAATAAAACACCTAGTATATAAAGAATGGAGGAGGAAGAATAAGAAGGGAGAGAAATAAAGAAACATCAGACGGTGTTTACAATAACTTAACAAGAAAGTTAAGTTAGATTGTTAGATAGTAAAGAAGCTACCCTTGAACCTTTGGTAACCATGAATCTAAAGCCAGCAATGGCAATAAGTACATATCTATTGATAATCACCCTAAATATAAATGGACTGAATGCACCAATCAAAAGACACAGTAACAGAATGGATAAAAAAGCAAGACCCATCTATATGGTGCTTACAAGAGACTCACCTGAAAACCAAAGATATACACAGACTAAAAGTGAAGGGATGGAAAAAGATATTTCAGGCGAACAACAAAGAGAAAAAAGCAGGTATTTCAGTACTTGTATCAGACAAAATAGACTTCAAAATGAAGAAAATAACAAGAGATAAAGAAGGACCCTACATAATGATAAAGGGGTCAGTCCAACAAGATGATATAACCATTATAAATATATATACGCCCAACACAGGAGCACCAGCATATGTAAAACAAATACTAACAGAATTAAAGGAGGAAATAGACAGCAGTGCTTTCATTTTAGGAGACTTCAACACACCACTCACTCCAAAGGACTGATCAACCAGACAGAGAATAAGTAAAGACACAGAGGCACTGAACAACACACTAGAACAGATGTACCTAACAGACATCTACAGAACTCTGCACACAAAAGCAACAGGATACACATTCTTCTCAAATGCACATGGAACATTTTCAAGAATAGACCACATACTAGGCCACAAAAAGAACCTCAGTAAATTCAAAAATATTGAAATCCTACCAACCAACTTCTCAGATCACCAAGGTATAAACTAGAAATAAATTTTAGAAAAAAATCAAAAAGGCTCACAAATACATGGAGACTTAACAACATTCTCCTAATTAATCAGTGGGTTAACGACCAAATCAAAACAGCAATCAAAGACTATATGGAGACTAATGACAACAACAACACAAAGCCACAACTTCTGTGGGACGCAGCAAAGGCAGTTTTAAGAGGAAAGTATATTGCAATACAGGCCTATTTAAAGAAGGAAGAACATTCCCAAATGAATAGTCTAAAGACACAATTACTGAAATTGGAAAAAGAAGAACAAATGAGGACCAAAGTCACCAGAAGGAGGGACATAATAAAGATTAGAGAAGAAATAAATAAAATTGAGAAGAATAAAACAATAGAAAAAACCAATAAAACCAAGAGCTGGTTCTTTGAAAAAATAAACAAAATAGATAAACCCTAGCCAGACTCATTAAGACAAAAAGAGAATCTACACACATAAACACAATCAGAAATGAGAAAGGAAAAATCACGACGGACCCCACAGAAATACAAAGAATTATAAGATAATATTATGAGAATTTATATGCTAACAAGCTGGAAAACATAGAAGAAATGGACAACTTCTTAGAAAAATACAACCTTCCAAGACTGACCAAGCAAGAAACAGAAAAACTAAACAGATCAATCACCAGCAATGATACTGAATTGGTAATCAAAAAACTACCCAAGAACAAAACCCCCAGACCAGATGGAGTCACCTCTGAATTCTACCAGACATATACAGAAGAAATAACACCCATTCTCCTTAAAGTTTTTCAAAAAATAGAAGATGCGGGAATACTTCCAAACTCATTCTATGAAGTCAGCATCACTCTAATACCAAAACCTGGCAAAGACCTCACCAAAAGAGAAAATTACAGACCAATATCCCTGAGGAACGTAGATGCAAAAATACTCAACAAAATATTAGCAAACCGAATTCAAAAATACATCAAGAGGATCATACACCATGATCAAGTGGGATTCATCCCAGGGATGCAAGGATGGTACAACATTCGAAAATCCATCAACATCATCCACCACATCAACAAAAAGAAGAACAAGAACCACATGATCATCTCCATAGATGCTGAAAAAGCATTTGACAAAATGCAGCATCCATTCCTGATTAAAACTCTCAACAAAATGGGTATAGACAGCAAGTACCTCAACATCATAAAGGCCATATATCACAAACCCACAGCTGCCATCATACTTAACAGCGAGAAGCTGAAAGCTTTTCATCTAAGGTCGGGAACAAGACAGGGATGCCCACTCTCCCCACTGTTATTCAACATAGTACTGGAGGTCCTAGCCACGGCAATCAGACAAAACAAAGACATACAAGGCATCCAGATTGGTAAAGAAGAAGTCAAATTGTCACTATTTGCAGATGACATGATATTGTACATAAAAAACCCTAAAGACTCCATTCCAAAGCTACTAGAACTAATATCTTAATTCAGCAAAGTTGCAGGATACCAAATTAACACACAGAAATCTGTTGTTTTCCTATACACTAACGATGAACTCAGAGAAAGAGAAATCAGAAAAACAATTCCATTCACAATTTCATCAAAAAGAATAAAATACCTAGGAATAAATCTAATGAAGGAAGTGAAAGACCTGTACTCTGAAAACTACAAGACACTCCTAAGAGAAATTAAAGAGGACACTAACAAATGGAAATGCATGCCATGCTCTTGGCTAGGAAGAATATTGTCAAAATGGCTATACTACCTAAAGCAATCTACAGATTCAATGCAATCCCTATCAAACTACCAACAGGTTTCTTCAATGAACTGGAACAAATAATTCTAAAATTCATATGGAACCACAAAAGACCCTGAATAGCCAAATCAATCCTGAGAAGGAGGAATAAAACAGGGGGAATTACGCTCCCTGACTTCAAGCTCTACTACAAAGCCACAGTAATCAAGACAATTTGGTATTGGCACAAAAACAGACTCACAGACCAGTGGAACAGAATAGAAAATCCAAACATTAGCCCAAACATATACAGTCAATTAATATTTGATAAAGGAGCCTTGGATATACAATGGGGAGATGACAGCCTCTTCAGCAGCTGTTGTTGGAAAAACTAGACAGCTACATGTAAGAGAATAAAACTGGACTACTGTCTAGCCCCATACAGAAAGGTAAACGCAAGGTGGATCAAAGACATGAATGTAAGTTATGAAACCATAAAACTCTTAGAAAAAAACATAGGAAAAAAAAAAGAAAGAAAAAAACAAAGGCAAAAATCTCTTAGACATAAATATGAGCGACTTCTTCATGAACATATCTCCCCGGGCAAGGGAAACAAAAGCAAAAATGAACAAGTGGGACTATATGAAGCTGAAAAGCTTCTGTACACCAACGGACACCATCAGTAGAACAAAAAGACATCCTACAGTGTGGGAGAATATATTCATAAATGATGTATCTGATAAGGGGTTGACATCCAAAATATATAAAGAACTCACACACCTTAACAAACAAAAAGCAAATAATCCAATTAAGAAATGGGCAGAGGACATGCATAGACACTTCTCTAAAGAAGAAATTCAGATGGCCAACAGGCACATGAAAAGATGCTCCACATCGCTAATCATCAGAGAAATGCAGATTAAAACCACAATGAGATATAATCTCACACCAGTGAGGATGGCCAACATCCAAAACACAAACAACAAAAAAATGTTGGTGAGGATGTGCAGAAAAGGGAACCCTCCTACACTGCTGGTGGGAATGCAAATTAGTTCAACCATTATGGAAAGCAGTATGGAGGTTCTTCAAAAAACTCAAAATAGAAATACCATTTGACCCAGGAATTCCACTCCTGGGAATTTACCCTAAGAATGCAGCAGCTCAGTTTGAAAAAGACATATGCACCCCTATGTGTATCGCAGAACTATTTACAATAGCCAAGATATGGAAACAACCTAAGTGTCCATCAGTAGATGAATGGATAAAGAAGATGTGGTACATATACACAATGGAATATTATTCAGCCAGAAGAAGAAAACAAATCCTACCATTTGCAACAACATGGATGGAGCTAGAGGGTATTATGCTCAGTGAAATAAGCCAAGCCGAAAAAGACAAGTATCAAATAATTTCACTCATATGTGGAGTATAAGGACAAAGAAAAAAACTGAAGGAACAAAACAGCAGCAGACTCACAGAACCCAAGAACGGACTAATAGTTACCAAAGGGAAAGGGACTGGGGAAGATGGGTGGGAAGGGAGGGAGAAGGGGGAAAATGGGGCATTATGATTAGCAGATGTAATGTTGAGGGGGCATGGGGAGGGCTGTACAACTGAGAGAAGACAATTAGTGATTGTATAGCATCTCACTACGCTGATGGACAGTGACTGTAATGCGGTTGGTGAGGGGGACCTGATGAAGGGTGTAGTTTAATAACCATAATATTGCACATGTAATTGTAGATTAATGATACCGAAATGAATTATTTTAAAAAAGATTAAAAAAATCATAAGGCAGGAAAAAATCATTTCTTCATGACTCTGCCTAGATACCTCCTGTGGTTTCTTATCTTGTAGTAAAAACCAAAGTCTCCAAAACCCTTCATCTGCTATTTTACCACTTTGTTTCTAACTCAACCTACTCCAGACCCACCAGTGTCCTGTCTGTTCTTCACACATGCCCAGCACAATTGGACCTCGAGGCTTTCACACTTGCCCTTTTCTCTGCCTGCAATGCTCTTCTCCCAGATACTGGACTACTTCAGGTCTCTGTAGAAAAGTCATCTTGTCCATTAGGCATCCCTTGACTACCCTGTATTCTATAGCAGCTCCCCTCCCTCTTCTGAACTCTATGTCCCCTATCTCTATAGCAGTTATCACAACTGTATAAACCATCACCTTGCTCTTCTGGTGTCTTCCCTCCTAGAATGTAAGTCCCGTTATAACTGGGACTGTGCTTATATTGTTTACTGTTCTTTTTCTACCACCTCAAATGGATTTGGGCACATAGTAGCTACTCAAAAGTAGTTATTGAACAAAAAACCCAAATTAGGCAAATCATGTCCAAGACATTTAAACTCACTGTGGAGAGAGGACACTTCTGTTCCCCACACTAGACTACTGAAGAATCAAAGCCTCCTTGCTTCCTCCTTCAGCACTTGAGGGTCCCTGAAGGATTCAGTTCCTTACAAAAACATTCAAATGAGTCATGTCTAAGGTAATAGGGCACGGTGCTTAAGACCTGAGGTGCTAGATCCAGGCTGTCTGGATCTAACTCCCATCTCTGTTTCTTACTTGCTATGTGTCCATGGGAAAGTAACCTAACGTCTCTGCTTCTCAGATTACCCCCTGGAAAATGGTGATAATGTTAGTACCTATCTCAAGAAGTTATTGTAAAGATTAAAGAAGATATACTACACTTAAGGTACTTAGATAAGGACCTGGTACACAGCAAGTACTTCAGTGTTAGGGCCTTTTAGTCCACTAAGAACACATTGTCCAGATAACACTCTTTTTTGTTCCCAAGAAACTTTTTTTTAAAGAGAAATCACATACATACCATATAGTCACATATACATATATAGTATGTATATATATATATATATGTGTGTGTATATGTGATATATCCATACACATATATCTATGATTAGATATACAGGTCATATATGTGTGTGTGTGTGTATATATATATGTATATATGTATTTACTTAAATACTGGCTTCTGTTTTCCCTGTGTCCAGCCTCTTGTGTCCCACACATATCCTGATGCAGGGCTCAGCCCTTTTCTTTCTTCCTCAAAATAATCCACTTTACCAAAAATTAATGAGCAATATAGATTTTACTCTTTTATAAGGGCCTTGGAAGACAGGGCTTATAGCACATATCACCCCCAATGTAAAAGATCTTCATTAGATAGTTTTCTTTTCCACGAAAATTGCTCTTTGGCCATAGTATCAACCGGGCTTGTCCCTTTCCTGCTTCCCTACACGTCCTGCTGCTTCCTCCAGGATGCGTGGGACCCTTTGGCCAGCCTCACAGGGCTCTGCACCCGCCCACAGCCTTTATGTCTTCCTACCCTGTTGTCAGTAGGAGCGCCTGCATCTGACTTGCTACTTACTCTTGTATGGTGTATCCTCCACACCCAGCAGAGGGCCATGCTCTGTGTGCTATTAAGAGAATGAATAAAAGAAGGAACCTTAAACACAAATTTATCTTCCTTTTTGGAGAGGGAACTTGAGACAAAATAGTGTCAAGCAGCCCGCGGAACAAAAGGACACCTAAGATTCTCCTGCTTTCCTCTGCCCTCACCCACCGCAAAGACCAAGCATGTCCAGCACAAGGTCTTCCATTAAATACCTGGAATGATTCTAACCTTCTTGTCTGTTCTGAAGATCAGCATTCCACTAGCAACTGGTCTTGGTCCATGCAGAAAGTAAGCGCTCTCAATAGCCACTTCGTTCCTTTCATTTCCTACTGGGAAAAACTAATCAAACATGTAGGGCGCTGAAGAATGTGCTAAGGGGATCGGAGTGTTCACTGGCGGCCAGTTTCAAGAAATGCATACTGAGGAACACAAACACCACTCCCACCGCCTCCCTGTACAGGCTCCATCTGCCCAGGTCTGAGGGGGAGAGGCCCAAGAAACAACTGTGGAAACAAGCCCTTGTTTTTTCCTTTTCTCCAGAAAAGGAGGCCCAATGGTAAGGGCCTGGATTGTGACTCTCTTTCTTCTCTGAGGTTTTTTTTTTTTTTTGGTCAGAGTAAAAAATAACCAGCATTACTGAGAGTAAGGATGAAATATAAACTTCTAAGTGTTGTTCAGGGGTATTTAGGAAAGCCTTTTCCTTCCTCGTTCATATGGGAAAATCATAAGCAGCTTCAGTGCTTAAATGACAGATCATAGTTCCCTTTCTGTGTGCCCCAGCAAAGCTGATCCTTTGCTCCTTGAGGACAATGTCCAGCCTGGACACTTGTCCACAACCGGTCACTGTACCCTCAATACGTGTGACAGCCATTACTCTCCGGTTGCAGGGTGTACTTCTGACAATGAGCTTCTTAAGGTGACATCACATTGTGTCCAGTATATAATCAGGAGTCAAAAAATTCAATTAAATACATACATGAAAAGCACAAGCAGTTTCAAAATCCCAGCTTTGATGTAAATACCTTTTTAACATAGATACTCCTTGGTACACTCATCTGCACATCTGCACAGTAGACATGGTAATCCCTTCACTGACCTCACAGGATTGTTGAGATGGTCACATGAAATAACGGACACAAAAAGGCTTTGTAAAGGTAAAATGTCACTCAAGTATAAAGAGATATTTTTTACAGAATGTAATACTCCATTTAATTTTGGGTAGCTCCAAAATTGGTCCAGGAGCAGTTTTTTAAATACTATCCAACATAAATTTAATAATAAAATAGTTTCAATAGGATAAGATCTCAATGAATTTATTCAGAAATGCAAATAACTTTTTAGCTGAGAAAAGAAACCAGTGTTGGCATTTGTAGTATATTACTACAGTATAGGAGACATAAATAAAATTAATAATGGGAGAGGATAGGATATGATAGGATAGATAAGACAGGCTAGGGTGGGAAAGGAGAAGATAGTGAAGGCGTTGGAAAGACAATGGCAGAGCAGGAGGGAACTCTGTCTAATACATATGGAGTAGATTACTTAGTGATCTCACTTAATTCTCATGACCCCATTTTACAGAGAGCAAAATCCAGAAACATGGAGAGGGGGAGTACATTGAAACGTAGTACTATAAGCTCCATGAGGTCAGGAACACATCCCCTTAATGCACATTCCCTGTGTCTGGGAAAATGCCGGGCACAACACATTTTTTAATGAAGGAATGAGTTGTGACACCGCTGGTAAGTGGCAGGGGCAGAATTTAAACCACAAACTGATTAGCACTAACATCTACCAGCTCTTTCTACTATATTACAATCAAGTTTATATTAGGAGTTTGTAATTTACAAAAGCTACAAGACCAGCAAAACTCAGAAAATGGTGTAATTGTCCACATCTGGAAATAGAATAATTAACCACCACTGAATAAATATAAACACAAATAGTAACACTATGTCACAGGTCCTAAAATTTCCTAACAGGGAAGTGCGCTGACTGGGCAGGGTGCGGATGTTAGTGGGTGGTGTTCTTTTTAGCTCTCATAACTGCCTGACTTAAGTGTGAGTTAAAGATGAGTAGTTATCCCAGAGGAGTTTCACGCCAATAACATGCTTGTATTTTAAAAATCAGTGAATTGATGCGTGACTTACATGAAGTAAAACCAGGCTATTTTAAATACACTGACGATTATGTTTTTGCAAATGTATACACCAGTGTAGTCACCACCCCAACCAAGATACAAAACATTTCCAGCACTCCCCAAACTCATCGATAGTGTTTCTCAGTGAACCCTCCCCTCTCGATACCTCACCTGAGGAAACTACCAATCTGATTTATGCCATTATAGTTTCTCTACTTTAGAAATTCCTGTGAATGTAATCATTTATGTTTGCTGACTTCCTGTACTCACCATACTAAATTTGAGATGCATCCAAGTCTCTGCATGTATCAGTACTTTATCTTTTTATTGCTATTTTCTTGTATAGATTTGCCATAATTTGTTTATCTATTTATTTGTTAATGGACATTTGAGTTGTTTCCAGGTTTGGTTATTGTGAAGGGAGCTGCTAAGAACATTCATGTGTAGGTCTGTGTATGGATATATGGTTTCATTTCTTTTAGGTTAAATATCTAGGAATGGCATTTCTGGGCCTACAGTGATGTTTATCTTTGTAAGAAATTGGCTATTTTCCAAATAGTTATACCATTTTATCACCCACCAGCAATGCATGAGATTTCTATTTGCTCTACCTTGTTGTCAACATTTGGTACTGTCAGTTAAAAAACATTAACCATTCTAGTAGGCATTCTGACTGTGGTTTTAATTTGCGATTCCCTTATGATGATGGGTGTCTACTGTGTCTTCCAGAAAGATACGTTGAAGTCCTAACCCTCAGGATCTGTGAATG